>JAAGVU020000019.1:390526-402382 GCA_011763525.2 Mormyrus iriodes
GACACTGGTCTAGTTTGGGGGATATCTAAGCTGACGTGCAGGGGTGACTTGAACAGAAAGCGGGTATAGCAAGTGATAAACTTAGCTAGCAGACATTTAAAATCACAGCCAGCAAGGCATTTAAACACTGCCCTGTTTGTCTTGAAAACGCATTTCCACTTTAAGTACTTTGAAAAGGTTTTTATGGGTCTATTACCATTTGGGATCTTGGTTTGTTTTATCTGCTAGAAAATCTTTACATTCTCATGTATTTGCTCAGTTAAGTCATTAATGGCTGTGTGGTGCACAGTGATCTAGTGCACAGTTATCAACTGGAGCAGGTGAACAGAGGACTTTCGCTTCGATTAAATCACAGAGGAACGAGGAGGAGAATCTGGAGGCAGTAGGAATGGTTCAGTAACAAAACAGAGGAATGTTACCGGCTTTATTTGCGGACAAGGCCATGAAACCTTCTAGTTTTTTTGAACGTTATGAAGCTCCACAATCCAGTCCACCATTTCCTCTTTTGCAAAGCAGAGCACTAGGGTGGAGATTTTCCAAATCCTACATGAGACAGGGAGCACGCTGCCTGCAGTTTATAACCCTTACAAAGATCAGCCCATAGCAGCAAGAAAGAAAGGTCGAAACTAGCTTGCTGAACTTCCCACACGCTAAGAAATGGGAGCAGTGCTATTCGCACTAATTTGTATTAAGATGAATTGAACACACATTTTATCGTTTTGCCTGGTCAAAATAACATTTCACTGATATTGCACTAATAATGCAATGTGATGCTTATAATTTCCTATGAATATTGCAAAAGGTATTTATGGACATGCATGGATATCAGCTTCATGTATAATACATGCTTTCTGTGTTTATTATGGTGTTTAATAGCTACATTTACAATTCGTTACACAGAGTAGACTCACACAGAGCCTTGACTCAATAAAAAATGTATTATCTTGTTTTTCTAAGCATTCCATATGAAATACACACCAGGTTGCCAGTAAATATAGTTCATATTCACTTTGCCAAGAATTTTACAGAACACAGGCATGCAAATTCATCTTAGTGTGTGTACGCAGATATTCTCTGGGAGACCTTGAGTTATTCCACACGAATGAAAGACACAAAATGTAGAGACTAAGAGCCAAATATGCCACTTCAGAAATATGAACCAGTCTAAACAGGCTACTTGCCCCTCGATTTTTAGGCTGACTTTAGATTGAATGCAGATCGTTTGTAATGAATATGAACTGCTTGCCGTGGAAGACAAACAGCTAAATGTTTTCTACGTGTCTGCAGTTAGGCTTAATTAATTAAGTGGAGTGCAGTCTCTCCCTTAATCTTCAACAGCAGGCAAAGTGTCAGTTTTAGTGCAACAGGATGACGTCCAGCGGATCTGCACCTGTGTCACGTTCCAGGTGAGCTGATAGGAGGCGCAGTCGGGGGCTTATCTACAGTCTCACCTTATTAAGCAAGGGTAAATGGTTCCCTCTGCTCTTGATGAAAAGAAGCATTTCATATCTTAATAAGACACGCTGAACACGCATAGAGGGTTTGCCCGGAATGACGGTGTCACCCGTGGTACAAGACAGATTTCGTGTAGTGCCCTGAATCAGGCGGGCTAAGCGTCAGGAAAATAAAAAAAACAAGCTTTGTCTGTTATGAAGGCTTCCCTCTGAATCCAGGCTTTGAAAACGACAAACCTGTTAGCTGTGCAGGGGCTGGTGAGCTTGTGAGACACATTAGTCTCCAGGTCTCTGAATTCCATTTTCCATTAGCCCTGCAACAAGAATGGATCAGAATCCCACAATTCATTGATTTCATGTACTGAAAAACAGAATATATTTAGAATCTAACAAGCAGATGCATCACCCGAGATAAATAAGCCTACTTAAAAGACCTACTTTTTGTGCAACACACACACACACACACACACACACACACACACACCTATAAAAAAAAATCAGTGTGGAGGTTGATCAAAAGAGCAGAAAAAAAATCTATCCAAATAACTCTTCTTTCTGGAAGATTCCACTGAAGAAATAAAAGAAAAAAGAGGCAGGATATAAAACATATGGGAAGATTACGAGGCACCTGACATAAAAGCAATAACCTGCCACATATTCCCACTGCCTCAGCCTGAGAGCCAAGGACGACAAACCCACTTTATTTAATCTTCTATAATCTGGCAGTAATTAGCACCCAAAAGAACACCGACCATCGTCAGACATTCGGCTCACTTTTCCAGCTTTCCGAAAGCTGACACAGCACCAAGTTAATTACCTCTCTTCCACCATCAGAAATCCGCAAACAGCGTCACCCCAACAGTCTGAGCAAATAAACTGACGTTGACATTGACTTTCCAAAACCCACAACCTGGGGTGCGTTGGGTCCCATCGTGAGGGGGGGGGGGGGGGGTGGTTGAGTACAATGAGGGTCAACAACCGAAGAAACATAGCTCTTGAGCCAGGCTGGTTACTGCACTGCTGCGAGGGATACAAATTAACAGCCGTCCTGACATAAGCAGGCACCAGGGGGCCTTGACTTTGTTTAAAAATCATTGCTGTAATTGCTATACCATGTCAGATAAGAAGATGAAGCGTTTGCATGCAGCAGCTCTAAGGCTGAATCCCTGCAGTGTATATGGACCTTGGCCGAAGTCTGATCTCAATCAGACAAAAGTACATCTTCTTGCAACAATATAAAATTTGTCAACACAACTGCTATTAGTTTGTCTGTATTTTTGCCTCTTTATTTCATGTTTGATTAAACTAAAACTTCAGTTAAACTGCCCCCAGATGGATCCCCAGGTTCACAAATGGAAAACTCAAAGTCCTAGTTAACTCACTGGCTACACCCCCATTGCTGCCCTGGGTATCTCAAGATGTCGACGTTTCAGTCTCTCTGTGTTTTTAAGCTGGATGTGGGATGTAAGCAAGAGGAGACAGGATATGAACACACAGCCACTTCAAACCGATAGCAGGTCTGCCTCCTGCTCTGACAGTGTTGTAGGATCTAAGCACTTTATATCTACCCACCAACACAAGAGGATGCTTACAGTGTATTTTTTGAGATTTAGTAAAACCCAGTATTTCCGACTTGAGTTACAGTACTCACAGAGTCTCTTAGGAAGCTTGTTTAATTCAGTAAAAATACTGCAAATTTATTGGTTCTATAACAAAAATCATTACTTTATTCATTTGTTTGCAAAAAAATATATATTACATTAGAAACAACCAGTAGTTTTAAGTAGAATATGCATTTCAAGTAGTAATACATTGAAATCCAAATTATAGTTCTAAAGGGCTGTTCTCTTTAGTCTCATTGTGTGCTTTTTAATGAGTAACACCTTTGCAATAACATAAAACATCAAACATGTGTGTTTAGTGTCCCTTTGGGAGCCAATGACTATAATTGCAATTAACATCAAAATTGCAAGAACAGAAACGAATAAGTCAGACGAAAAAAAGATGACACTTAAAAAGAAAATGTCTGGGCAGAAGTTATGTGCAAGATGTGTTAAACATTGCTTGTCAATGGACTTTTACTAAAAAATCAATAAATTTGCAACATTTTGAGAGAATTAAGTAAATGTCCAAAGACTTTCCGAGAGCACTGCATATCTCAGAGTTTGATGCTGAAGTCAGTGTAAATTAACAGGTATTTGTCGTTATGATTCCTTTGGCATGTGCTTCCTATTATAGGTTTGATACACGTTCCACATTCTCTATGTTTAGCCAGTCGCCATCCTCTTGAACTCCTCTGGGAGGGGCTGGAGGTCATTAGCAAACCTGCCATCAGCCTCTGATACTGAATTCTGACCTTTATCTTCATTGGGCTTCAGTCTAGTAGGGGGAGGTTGCATAAGCATTTTTTTGCCACAGAGAGATTAATGGTGCAGTTTACTCTCCCTGACAGAGGTCCATTCGAGACCTTGAAATCTGATCTGCCATTGCTTGGTCCGGCAATGGCTGGTGTGTCTTTTTCTTTCAGTAATAGCTCAGTTACTAAAAGCCTTTCATAACACAAAACATCCGTGGAATCACGGATTTGACTTGTGCAAAGAGTGAGAAGCATTCCGCCCATATTTGCAGTTTCCTACTTCGGAAATGTAGCGCTCAAAATCATAGTCAGGATTTAATTATCTCCTTCATGAAAAAAGGGTTTCTCCTGAGGGAGGATTTAATGCAGGACCACTGTCGGCTCTATGACAAGTTCTCCCATTTGTTAGAGATTCCCCAAAATACACGGGCCTTCTCCTACCATCTAGCATGGATCACACCAGGCCAAAGATAAAAGGGGCAGGTAGTACTGGGCCATTCAGGACCTCAGAAATGCACTGAGGAACAAGAGCCTTCCACTGCAACACAAATAAACTGCTAGAACAGAACAAAAAATATGATCAAGATGCTCCGTGATGTTTCCATAAATATCAATTGATGGGATCGATTTGCCCATAACCTTGCTCAAAATAAGTGGTTTTGCATATATATGGATGGAATTGTTTAATATCACATGAGACTGATCTGGAAATATCCAAGGATGTAGCCTTGCTGCTAAAACATCTCATTTAGAGTAGACAAAATCCATGGCCATTTTTTCAAATTCAATAAATGTAAAAGTAGTGTTATATTTTAACACACGTTGGAAAATGAGGTGCCTATCTTCCATTTCCTGACTGAGACATACTAGCACTACTGTTGCTGCTGGGAAGGTACGGAAGATCCACGTCATTCAGCAACAGCTAGCGTTAGCAGCACAGATGGCCCTCCTACAGTCCGAGAGCGTCGGCACAGGCGGAGCGGGCCAGATGGCGGGAGAGCGCCTAACCTTCAGGTTCACCAGCACGCTGACAGGAAGCCCCAGCAACACATCTGAGGCCGACTGGGATTTATTTGACCATCATCACCGGCCACAAAGTTACAACCTGGACTGGGGATGAAGATCTGGGCTCCTTTCCGTTCGGGGGGTGGAGTGATGCGGGTGCTGTCACCAAGGTGGAACTTCACTCCTAATTCCAGAAGCCCAGGAATTTCATGCAATTGCTTCCGGTTTCACACATGATCTGGGATGTCATGGCAACAGTCCCCGCAGTGCATGGCCACAGAGGCCTTTGTCACTCGAAATGGCACCTTTGGTTACATCCCTTATTAAGAAGGTCCCGAGGGACTAGCTGTTGCCAAGAGACAAACTCCTGCGAGTGTATAATAGCTTTAAGGAGTGACAATATAGTATTTTTTAATCTCTAAGTACCATTCATCTCTAAGCAGCAGTAATTTTTAGACAACCATCATTCCTTGAAGTATTTATTATAAAAATGCATAAATTCCATTTTTATAGTTTCATTCCTCACCAATATGCTTCTGTGAAATGAGATAGACACACTGTCATTATACCATGATCAGGTTATTTGAGATAAATCAAATAACGAACTAGAGTTAATAAGCATTAAAGACAGCATTCTGTAGCTAGATGCCTCCTAAAGATGCCCTTATTGGGAAAAAAAACTAATTAACATACCAAAGGCTGTACTCATGTTTTTGTTCCTAGAATATCCGCATTAGCTAATAATAACCTACTGTGGGATTCTACACCTTTGCTGCATCAGTTTCCCTCCTTCTTCACACAATCGTTCCCATAAAATTATCCCTCTGAGGCCTTTGTGGGAGTGTGCCTCATTAAACCTGCAGTGGTCTGCGACCCCAGCGAATCCGTCGCCGATTCCCACTGTTAGTCTGATTAAACTGCATTTCTAGGGTACGCCCTCCCATGAGGTGATGTTTTTAACGTACGCAGCCTCATCGAAAGTCTACGAATCTCACTGGAATGATTCTACGACCCTGTGTTGCAACTATATAGTGGTCTGGAGTCAAATGGTTGAACATAATAACCAAATCGGGAACATGCAATCGAAGGACACAGGGAGCCGCACTGCTGCTGCTGTTTTCCGTTTTATCAGTGAAGGTTTCACATAGAAGCCCAATGACATAAGCAAGCTTCTGCTTGGCTCTTTAGAGGGAACGCCATGGCACACATGACAGGAAGTACCAGTGGGCATGTGACATGTGCATGTGGTATAATGTACGCCCCGCCCTACCGGGGTGTCTGGTCCAATCAGAGTCACTTTGATATGGGAGCAAGGCAGAGCAAGCTGAGTACCATCTAGGAGGGCTGCTTGGCACTGTACGAAGCCTGACTCGTTTCTTTTGCTGGGTTTGAGAGCAATGGGGGGGCATATCCAAAGCACCATGGAACCCGCAAGTAATTCTCCTAGTTTTGATTCTGTTTCATCACTAGCAAAGTTCTGGCACAAAATCGATAGGAAAAAACACCCCATGTGATTCAAGGAGAGCGTATAATATACTGTAACCTGCGAGTTCTCTGCTCCTGTGGAAGAGCTTCTCCAAGGCAGCATGAAATGTACTGCTTTAGAAAGATCTGTTTCCAGAGCTCAACCGGAACAGCACGGCTCAGGCTATTTCATACCTGGTCTCTTTGAAGAAGGAAATGAACAACCGCACAGTGTACAGCGAGACAGAGCCATCCCATCAAAGAGGAAAGGACAGTCTTCTGGCTGAGGGTCCTCACATACGAAGGATGTAGTTTGATTATCCATTAGCAATTTAACAGCTTTAATGGTAACTGCGTTAACTAACTGCAGCAATAGCATCGACAGCAGCCCGTTTCTGCTTTTGTGCTTGGATCAGCAAAAAATACAGAAAATCAATATTGAAAAACTCAGCAGGCTTTGGCAAGATGCAGGGCCCTTTTTTGGAACGTAATATGTGTTGGTACGTTAAAAATTAAACTGCTTTTCTCGCCAGATTTTTAAATGAGGGATAACAATGTTAAAGTTAACACTCTTGTCAATTGGCCTGGTCGGCGAATTTTATTGTCCGGGGGAACCCCTGGTTAGCATTTTTCCCCAGATGCAGTAGACCTTGGCTTTGTGCTACTGATGGAATTTGGCCCTTGTTTACGTCCATTAGCTGCTAGTGCGATTGCTATAGAAGGATTTATACTATTGAGTGTCATAAATGATTCTTTTAATTTATTTTTAAAAGAAGGGTTAAAAAAAGAGAATATTCCCTAAAACCCTAGTATCCAAAGTACCTTCACATAATGTCACAAAAAAGCACTGGCAAGATGAATCGAGATGACGATCTATTAATAGATGGCTTCCCTCCATTTCTATGCATCCGTTGACGCAGGCAGCACTATCCTCACTGTTTTTATACAATATACCTGAAATATTGTCTGTGTTTATTTTTTATACTTCACTGTCACCAACAACAAAGTTACCTCAAAAGTTTCAGCAGGGTTCCTGCAGGTCAACGCGCCTCATGCATTTTAATGAGACATCTGATTGGGCCCCTTCAGCTCAGCCCCATTTAAGTTGTGCTAATTCACTTAACTAGCAGGATGGCAACTGAAGATCTGTTTATGGATCCCTGATGCCTGTAGCTGCCAAGACAACACATCCATATTATATCACTTAACACTTTCTGGTCCTCTCACTTTTGGTGTTTCCATGGAAATTAGCTCCAACTTGATAACGTGTTGAGGTCGTTGCGTCCCAGTCAGAAACAGAGGTGAACAGTCTTGATGTATTTAAGAGATGAACCAGTGTTGCAGCTCAGGATGAGCATCTCCTTAGCTTTAACACTTAAAAGCAGCTGTCTTCAGCAGTTCATTGATTTTCACAGTTAGCAGTGACAGTTTACCTTGGTGTAGTTTTTCTTTCCTGTGTCTCTCTCTCCCTGTGTAATTTGATAGGGTTACAATGAGGTACCAGCAGCTTACCATGGGCTCCATGGACACAACAGCTGTTTCCTTGCTGGGATTGAGAGGTTAAAACAGTGATGACCACAAGGTGCTAGCCTGGCTCCCCACGTCACAGCATACTAGCCTGTAATAATGAGCTATTTCAGGCGGACATACTAAGTTTGTAACCAATCACATAAAACAGTAATTATGACCATAGGCGGAATTTGATGTTTGCACTTGGGGCTACAAAGAAAATGAACGCGTCTACCTACTGGGTGCCAGCAAAGCGCTTATGCAAAGGTGCAAAGTGCCAGCATAGAACATACTGCAATGCTGGTCTTGCCAGTTAGTTTGGACTCGGTGACCCACCCCACCCCAAACTCCGCATGATTATGACCTGAACATCAGATGCTCTGCAAAATTATCACCAACACTTAGCACTGTTTTTCACACAACTCTACATCGATTACTGCATAGCTACAGAGGTCCTCTGGAGAGAGAATTTAACATGCATCTTATACTATCACTATCCACAATGCTTCTAAGAACTAACAAAAATCCAGCACACATGAAGCCGAGAGTGCATTAACTGACACCCCACCAAAAATAATAAACCCAGCCATATGCACAGAACCACAGTCTATTTTTAAACAAAGTTCCCGCAAATTAAATGCTGTGAATTCAAATGGATGAATTAAATTGAAGTTACTGTCTGGTATTCGGTTACACAAACCTGTTTACATACTTCCCACACGTATCCCTCTCCCATATTTTATAGTACCTCTGTTATGTGAAATATTTTATTGTACTACATCTGGCTTTTCTTTCACAGTTTGGTTTTGCTCTGGCACTATATAATAACAAAGTTGAATTCAATTGAATTGAAAGAAACAAAACAACAAAACAGAATAATTGCATGAAGTAACTATGACTAAATCCCTCCAGTTACATATAGCTGTATTAGCTGCAGTATAAAAGGGCCATCTTTGCTTACCCCTGCAAAACAAAAGCGTAAAGTGCGCCCCACATTGACAGCGAGTGCGAGCTGCTGAAATATTCATCACTGGGGTTCCCATTACTCTGCCAGACAGCTTCTTCTGCGTCTTCACGGGCCGTAAGGGTTCTGATCAAACACTCGACCGTCTGTGTACGACCTTAGTCACAGAATGACAACTGGGACAGAATGTGAGGGCATCTCAGCCCAGGTTCATCTCTCCACTGCTAATATCTAAGCAGAGGAGTAGGAATCATGTGTACTTAGTGCACAGAACAGGGGCAGGAGAAGCCCTCCCCCACACGTGCTCTCACACTGCACCCGTAATTGAAAGAAGTCGATACATTTCAATGATGTAGTTTTCAGTGGCCACCAGTTATATTTGTGCAGGTGCCATTTGATCAGATTTTCTCCAACGGCACGCGCCTCAGAACTCCGATTTGAGAATGCGCTACCTTTTCATACTATGATGAACGTAGCTGATTCCGCTACTGAATATCCAGGCCAGAGAAGCACCTTACGGAAACCTGATGGAGCAGGGAGCATCACCAAGTGACCATCGTCCTCTCTGCATTACCATGCAGAGCTCTGGAGTCTCTGAAGAGCTCCAGTCCACAGACATGTACACATTACAAAACTTTAACACTATACACTATTTCTTGTTACTGAGGTGTTTTCCCATGAGGTGCCTCAGGAGAATAGCTTGTTTTCTATGTCAGTGTATTGGCATCACCTTGCATATCAAAGAATAATCAGGATGTAAGGGAGATAATTGCAATGACTAATGAGAGGGAAGTAGGTACAGAGGTCTCAGAGGCCGTGAAGGAATTCGCAGAGCATCAATGGGATCTGCCGGCTTCTACCGGTGCATTATGGGAGTGGATATCTGCTCAGTAAAGTCTACAGAGAGGCACAAAGCCCAAATCTCTAAGGGCCACACTGCCTGCCCTCGTTTTTATTCCAATCACGGCCCGTGGATGTGGCATGGTGTGTGTGGAAAGTTCTCCCAAGGCTCTCAGTGCGGTGGCACATGGGCTTACTCAGCAACACTCAGGGTCCCTCACACGTACTCAGCGTCCTATTAAAATGCAGGACCTCGGAATGCTGAAGGTCACAGATACAGGAAACTGGGCAGAAAATACAACAGAACATCACGGTGAATGAAATCTATAGAAATGCACAAGAAGATGAAGAATAAATGGGGTCAACGGGATGAAAAACTACAATTAACAAGAATCTCTACGAGTTGAATTATTACAAAAACAGCAAGAGGCGAAACTAATTTTTAAATTTTACTAATTTAAAAAAAGGTATGCATGACTTGATACCAAGTTGAGTTAGTCAGAATGAATTCTCCCAAGGAAGTGGTGCCCACATGGACAGATCATCACAGGGCTGCTCATTTCTACTCCTGGAAATCTACCACCCTACAGAGCTTACGTCTGGCTGGGGGAGTCTGCCCAGCCCATGCAGACAAAGAAGGCAGGGGAGTTCATCCTGTAGCCTTGGGGCCAACTCCTCAATCTACCGCTCAGTGCTAAGCCTTAGACCAACTGTGTACAATGAGAGCATTTCTTCTCCTAAGTAAGCAGCTGGGCTTTAACCTTGGCTTTTAACAGGGGGGTAAATTCATAACTGTTTATTAATTTGTGAATTACCTGGTTAACACAGCACTTGGGTTGAGGGCCTCCTGGAGGAAGCTGCACATCGGGGTGGGCGAGGCAAGGTCACATGAAGGAGACACAGCGACAGCCAATTAGCTCCCTGAACTTTCACGGGGCGGTATGTGGGAAACACAGAATCAACGTAACACGTGAGGGACTAGGGCTGTAGCTGCTGGGTCATTCACCGAACTGTCTCTGCCATGACAAAGTGTAGCGCCAAACATCCCATCGTACATACAAATCCTGTGGCTCAACAAGCAGAGCCTTGTGCTAGCAATGCAAAGGTCATGGGTTTGGGGGAAAAAAAACGTTACCATTCCCTCTACTGTAAGCTGCTTTAGATAAGCATCAGATAAATGTAACCATCACAGTGCAAAATCATTATAATAATGTTTAATATTGTTCTCTGCACATCTGTTCACAATGATTTCTCCAAATTTTAGGATTCTTCTGCATTTTCCAACAGCCTCTTTTTTCAGCTTCTTTTTTTTATTAAATCCAAGTTATTTCTCAGCAGACATTGCAAAGGATATTAAGGGCTGATACCTGCCGATTGCCGAGACATTCGGAGCCCACACCCTCATATTTGGCGGAGCCTCAGTCTTTCGGGGTAGTTATCCAGCAGATTTGCACACTGGCCTGGTGTGATTTTTGCCCATTACACGTTGATAGACTCGCTCCAGGCCATTCAGCTTGGCTGGATTGTGCTGCAGTTCTTTTTTTGTTTGAAAGATTCTCAGTGGGATTGAGATCAGGACTTTAACTGTCTACTGAAGGACATTCACCTTATTATGCTGGATGCCCTCCAGTTCAGCCTTGGCCCTGTCCTTGGTACCCCTGTCCTGCTGAAAGCTGTGCTTCCGTCCAAACAGGACACCCACTCCCCGCGGCAGAGCATCATCCCTGTTTCTTCAGCCACAATTCCTTTTCCCGACATCTTAACTGGGTGACTGTTTTACTTTCAGGTGAACTCCAGGCCTGTGCTGTCATGGGGCTTTTTCAGTAGGGGGTCCATTCCTGCCTCCCACCCATACAGACCAGGTCTTACTCAGAGCTCTTGATGTATAGAACTTATGTACATTTTCTCTGCTCTTAGCCTTAAGGATGCCGTAGCTTTATCCTAGCAAATGCTGTTATTTAGCTTTAATGGAAGCTTTATTCACAACCGTCCACCTTGTTAGGGCACAACTTTGTGGGACAACCTCCCCGAGGAAAACACTCCTGGTTCGACACTCTTTCAATCCCTGACTCTAGTGCTAGTCGGGAGGGTCATGCACTGTCCCCGTCTTTGTGTCTCCATCCCAAAAATCCGTGTAATACTCCTTAGATAGAGTTTCAACTCTTTTCGTTCAGATTCAGTGCCTGGCAACTACACACGTGGACAAAATTGTTGGTACCCTTCAGTCAATGAAAGAAAAACTCACAATGGTCACAGAAATAACT
>JAAGVU020000019.1:402502-415909 GCA_011763525.2 Mormyrus iriodes
TATGTGCAAAGCGAATTGTGATTTTTAATTAACAAAATATAGTCACTTGGTCATGCAGAGGTGGAGGTCAATAAAAAGGCAATTTTTATTGAATACTTACACAGTTAAGAGTTACAATTAGTTATTTTTAATGATGAAGTTGCTTTTTTTCATTTTGCTTGGAGGTGTGGCTCATTAGATATATAACAAATACTAGCTCCCAGTCCAACGTATGATAAATAAACTTTTAAAAGTAACAAAATATGAAAATAGGGCAAGGGGCTCAATACTTCCACAAGGGACTAATTTATATAAGCTTAAAAGTATGCAAAACGTGTGGGTGGGTGTGTGTGTGTGTGTGTGTGTGTGGGTTACATTGGACAAATAATATTTTGCATAAGTCCTCTCTCCCTCTCCAATGTGACTTGTAAGATGACAATGAAAGAAGCCACCGCCCCCCAGGGAAAGGGGTGTCAGAGTACCAGGATCAGATGTATGAGACACAGTCAGGAGTCTGCAGAGTGTATTTCCATAAAAACACTGCTAATAGACTGCAAACTCAGCAAAGAAACATAACCGTGTTCTTGGGATCCAGCTTCTGAAACCCTTCAGATGAGCAGAGCCCTTTGACAGGCTAATTTAACCCCTGCTGGCCTTGTGCCAGGAGCCAGCAGCGCCTTCATCGCCAAAACAGCCGTTCGGGGTGCTGTAAGGCCTCCCAGCCTGCATGAGCGCTGTCTCATTAAACGGCACCTCCGCCGTGAAGGGCTCTCATCGCCCTGTTGTCCTGTACTCCACAGCGTTGGGGAACCACACCTTCCAACAAAAGAAAAGTCCCTGGCTATTATATCACAATAATGTCACACTGTTAACATCTGCCACGACTTCTCCAGGCTCTGGAAATCCACAGTGCCATTTCTGCACCAAAGTTACTGCCATGAAGGTTTGACTGCTATCTCTTTTGTCCCCAGGCATGAGGTTTGGAGACCCCCTAGGACAGACCGTGAGGAAGGTGAGCCTGGTGTCACACTCACGAACACAACAACAGCATTATGCTTGGTACTGATAAGGCTGGCTGATGTCCTGTGGTTCCCCCCTGTGGCCCATGCTTTATGCGGGACCGCAAATGACCAGCGGTCCTCGGGGACCCCAATGTAAATTGTCTTCCTGTTCCTGTTTACCAAACGCGCTCGCTCCTCATGACGCGTGCGGCCTCACTAGAGTTACAGTCGAAAAAGTGGCGCGAGAGCTCTGATTGGGACACGTCCTCAAGGCCCCACCCCCTTGGACCTCCTGGTACTCCCTCCGCCGCCACGATAATCAATTGAGATGAACGAGTTCTTTAATCACTGCAGTCCTGGCTGTGGGATTCTGTGTGCCTGGCAGGCCTGACAAAACATGCCCCTTCAAATTAAGCGGGCAGGCAGATGGGGAGTTCAGCTCCCTGTGGTATAAAACACAAACCTGTATTAATAACGGCCTTCTGTGTGTGTGTGTGTGTGTGTGTGTGTGTGTGTGTGTGTGTGTGTGTGGCACTGACCATTAGTGTGGTGTGCTATCACAGCACATTAAATGGAGATTAACATGGTTAATGTGCAGCATACACTTTGTTAATTGGCTTCCTTTTAATATTCGCATGTCATTCATTTTCGGGGAGAGTTTATTTAATTACAGTATTTGTTTATTAAACAACAGTCAGCAGTGTAAGCTGACACACTGTGAGAGAAATAATAGTTTAGCTGAATTTGCTGTACAGGACATTACCTCATAAGGTAATTGTACTAAAAATTATTAAATGCTGCCTCCTAGTGGTGATAAAAATTAACATTTCTTTTGGAGTCTTGTTTTTTTTTTTCCTTGTAGCTAACTATAAAGCATCCAAAATGAAAACGAGCAATTGTGGTTCTTTCATTAGGCCATTCTCAGTCGCCCAAGGGTGAAACATGCTGTTTCTGTGCTACAGGACCTGTGCACTAAGGAGGCAGCGGGGAGCAGCCTGGGGCGAGGCCTGGACAGCACAGACCGGCTGCCATCGAGCCCTGTGCCCCCCATGGAGTTCCCCGCTTTCAGCTGGCAGCGCCAGTCTGTTCCCCCGGAGGGCAGCCCCAGCCGCACCACCAAACGCCGCAGGAAGCTTCTACTGAAGAGCACGGTCTCCATGCAGGCGCGCAACTCGTCGTCATCGTTGGGCAGCCTGCCGGACAGCTGGCAGAGGCTGGCTCGCGTCCAGGATGCGCGGAAGCGGCTGACGAAGGAGGTGTGTGCCAAATACACGAGTGCCAGCGCGAGGGCGGTCACGCCGCAGCACGTGTCCCGTATCTTCGTAGAGGATCAGCACAAGCTGCTGTACTGTGAGGTGCCCAAGGTGGGCTGCTCGAACTGGAAGCGGGTCCTCATGGTGCTGGCGGGCCTGGCATCCTCCACGCGGAACATCCAGCACGATGCCGTGCACTACGGCAACCACCTCAGGCGCCTGGACAGCTTCGACCGCCAGGGCATCACCCAGCGGCTTCGGACCTACACCAAAGTGCTCTTTGTGCGTGAGCCCTTCGAGAGGCTGGTCTCGGCCTTCCGGGACAAATTCGAGAACCCCAACACCTACTACCACCCGGTGTTTGGGAGGCCCATCATCTCTCGGTACCGGGCCAATGCCTCGCAGGCGGCCCTCCGTTCTGGCGCCGGGGTGACCTTCAAGGAGTTCATGCAGTACCTGCTGGATGTGCACCGGCCCGTGGGCATGGACATTCACTGGGAGCACGTGGGCCAGCTGTGCAGCCCCTGTCTGCTCGACTACGACTTCATCGGCAAATTCGAGACCATAGAGGAGGACGCCAACTTCCTCCTGCGCAGGATGGGTGCCCCCCCCAACCTCACCTTCCCTAGCTTCAAAGACAGGAACCCGCACGCAGAGCGCACCTCTGCTCGCATCACCCGCCGCTACTTTGCACAGCTCGACGCTTCCGAAAGGCAGAGGGCCTATGACTTCTACTACATGGACTACCTGATGTTCAACTACTCCAAGCCCTTCAAAGACCTGTACTGAGCCCTGGGCGAGGCTGGCTGTGTCCCCATTAGCGAGGCCACCCCTGTCCTCCATTGTCACCCAGAGCAGCAATGACAGGAAGACACTGCCCCCCCCCCCACACACACACACACCCATCATGCTGCATTAATCCTATAAAACAGTGTTTCCCAATCCAGTCCTCTGGGACCCACAGTCGATCCACATTTTTGCTCCCTCTGACCTCCCTGCCAGACAGTCCACATTTTCGCTGAGCTGGGAGGGAGCAAAAACGTGGACTGTCTGTGAGTCCTTGAGGACCAGATTGGGAAACACTGGTATAAAACATTTTTAAAAATGTATGCACTTTGGAAAAAAAACATAACAAGAACTATTGAGGGCTCTGGATGTCCCAAACCTGAAAATCCCCTAAATCTTCAAACGCAGACTAAGGTAAATACCTTTCAAAAAATTCCAAGAACACCATACGAGAAGCCCTGTGGCAGGTACCTCGAATGCCCCCCCCCCCCCCACATACACACACACCCCACCCCACTACCCACAGACAGTCACACACAGCAGGATCAGCGGTATTAGATCAATGCTGAAACTAACACTCACACTCTAGATTTCACTACACATGAGCAGAACAGTCTAAAGCACTTGTGAGATACTTTGAGCAGATTTAGAATGCTACAGAACTGTCTGACGGTAACAGGCCCTTACATGGATTCCTACAAAACAGGCTGGTCCCTGTACATTAATATGAAAGTCCAGAAACACACCCTTTCAAAATATTAGAGATTATATATAGTGCTTATGTACCTTAATCCAAAAATCTCATTTAAGCCATTGATTCTCAGTCTTTTAGAGGCAAATATATTTTTTACATATTTATATAATGGGTTCCAGCATAAAGCTTTTTTCCATTGTGTATCTCCTGATTTCTGAAGCCACAGATTGGTCTGTGCGTAACATTATTGCTGGTGTATGGTAAACGTCCTCATGAATGGCTGATAAAATCAGACCCCAAGTGTCAGATTTTTTCAGCGAGGAGGCAGAGCAGCACCGAGACACGGGGATAGCAGGATGAGGGCTGTTTAAACCCTGTGTTAGAAGATAGAAACAAGTCCTTCCTAAAAAATATCAGCCCCTATGCTGGGAAAAGTGAACAGTCCCATTCTGAACTATCACCAACACAGGACTTTTCACACACCGACCAGCAGAGGTCACTGCGGTCAACTTTATGAAAGCAGTGACCTACAGCAGTGTTTCCCAATTCAGTCCTGAGATCCCCAGGCACTGTTGCTTACTCCCAGCTCCCAACACACCTGTACCAAGTATTGTGTATTTTTTATTGGCTGGGAGGTGGGAGAAAGCAAAAATGAGGACTGGCTGGGAGTCCCTGAGGACTGGGTTGGGAAACACTGATCTACAACAATGTTTCTCAATCTGGTCCTTGGGGACCCTCAGACAGTCCATATTTTTGCTCCCTCCCAGCTCCTGGTAACGTGGGCAGTCTGGGGGTCTCCGAGGACTGGTTTGAGAAACACTGCCCTACAGGGTATTTTTGATAAATGATGGAAAAGAGAGGGGCCGTGCATTTTTGACCTGAGTTACACGCTGTGAGATTCAGTGGTGCTGGGACAACACAGCGCCCACCCCCACCTTCCCCTCCCACACCTAGAAGAGGCCCACATTCTCCAGAGAGCCCCATCAGGGTGTGGTACGATGACAGAGGGAGAAGCTTGGAGTGGGGGAGTGGGGGGGTACCGACCGTATGCTGCAGAAGGACAGAGGAGAGATCTACCTCGTCTTTTTAGTCAGCCTGTGAGATATGCTGCAATAATACCGCACAGTAAACATCCAGGCCTTCAGGCCATGCTTATTTAGTTATCCGGAGCAGACACAGACAGAAGGAAAGATCCAGAGGATGATTGGAAGGAGGAAATGTTAAAAATTGGCATCATCCTTGTGACGTCATGTTTGTGCAGCGCACAGCCTCTCTGATTCTCTGGAACACTCCGGCCAAGTGGGAGAACATACGCTGCGTGTTACCCCCCGGGAGAAGCCCACAGCTGCCCCCCCACCCCACTACCCTCCACGAAACGCCTCGCACTCGCATGCGTGTTTGGGATTACGGGTGCAATGCCCCAGTATTGAAGTGTATATGCAGTAACAAGTGAATGTATAGCTGTTTGACTGTCAGTGCACAAAAAATGTTTTTATCATATATACATATATAAATATACGATGAAGCCCTTTGCCTTATTTTTCACTGCCAACAAACTGTTGTGTATCAGGAAAAAGACATTAATCAGGTAAGTGACTGGTTTTCTGCTGGGTTGTCTACAAATAAACGTTTCCGTTTCTCTTTAGCCATGTTGTGTCTATTTGTCCTCATTTAGACCATCTCAGGCAGGTGAAAGTGAGGTCCAGCATGACTGGAAAAACAACCATGGAAATGCACAGAGGCTCATCAGAAGCCTCCCCACAAGAGCTCAAATGTTGTAGCACATCGTAAACATCTTCATGCACTGTGTTTATTAATCACGACGGGCATGCCACCCCTATTTTGATGTCCCTTTAATATCTGAAAAAACACAGCATCAAAGCAATGAAACACAGGTAAGGACAGCGATCTACCCCATACATCTGAAATGGAGGCCTGTACCGGACAGCTGTACTGGCATATTTGTGATAGGCATCATGTTCATTCAAAACGTGACAGATTTGCCTTGAGACAGCTGTAATTCTCAAACACAAAAAAGCAATTCTACCACACTTTCCTCTGAACACATATGCATTTATAAACTGTGTCCGATTACAGTATCGGCACCTAAGAATTGTCAGAAATACATATCAGTCAGACAAGACATGCATATGTGCAATTATGCAGTATAACAGTATACCCATCTACCAAGACACCGTTACACCACTGTGAGGAAACCATCGGCATGGTCATCCCAAAACCCGGAGGTAATATAGCAGCTGATATGAGCTACACCTATAAATATTTGATCACAGTTTTTTATTATTATTTCCACCCTGATCCAAGTACAAGCATATCAAGTTTTTAAGGAGTTATTCTCCCTGGATTAATATCATTATTATTATTATTAATAATAATAATAATAATAATAATAATAATAATAATAATAATGATAATAGTTAATAAATAGGTAAATAAAAATTTGATCACAAAAGAAATCCACTTGAGTAATCCTAGTGCACTCAGGCAGACCCAAGAGCTCGGTCCAAACAATCAGCAAACATTCAGCTGCTGGGTTCTGGTAGTTTGGCTCTATTAAACACTCTGGGTCTTTGGGTCACATCCAGACAGCAGCAGTGGGGGCCAAACATGAATCACAGGACATGTTTGGGGTCATTGGGGAAAGAGACTAACAAGAGTATCAAACAGAATTTAACAAGCAGCTTAAATCATGGATAGGCAACCCTGATCCTGGAGTGCCGCTATCCAACAGGTTTTCTGTCCCATCTGATGAGAAAACCTGCTGGATACTGGCACTCCAGGATCAGGGTTGCCTACCTCTGGGTTAAATAATCACAAATCTACTTTACATCTTATACTTTACGTCAGACACCTTGTTATTATTTGACTTAATATAGTTCGCATGTCGATAAACAGCAGGACGTGTCCATAAGAGACCATTTATTTGCCGGTTTTTGGATTTCAATTAACCATTATTTGGATTCAGGGCCCAATCTCACAGGCCAATAGGAGGCTACCAAGAGCTGCACATTTTGAGGTACGCGCATCACCCAAGACAAACAGTAACATGCGGCTGCAGACTCTCAACGCCGCTCTCAGGCCCTTTTCCGGTTAGGTTGGCGCATGCGCAGAGCACAAAGAAACATGTACGTTATTGGTTTCACGAGTTTTCAAAGTGTAATTTATCTGTTTGATGTGTTTGAAAAAAATGTACTACGCATATATTTGAACACGATCTGTTTCATAATTGTCAAAATATTCTAAATCCAAACGTTTAATATACACATTTTAATTGTGTTTTGTCTGTTTAAAGTTTTACCGTTTATGCATAAAAATTCACACAACAAAAACTCAGATAACATTTTTATTCATATAAGCAGTTATCTACGATGACTTTTCAAAGTTCTGTTTAGATAATATTGATCACTTAAAATCTGAAGCTATCTGGATATTACTTTAGTTATAACATTCTCAATGGTACAATGTTTCAGAAACATCTATCGAATTATTTATTTTGTTATTCATTCCGGACACATGAAATACAATCACATCAGAGATTAATAATACTGAAGCAATATCGTTACATGATCATTTCATTCCTATATTTTATTCTCTTTTGCGCATGCGGGGTCCTAAGAGTGGCGCCGGCAGCCAGACACTACTCGAGACAGATGTGAATTTGGCTTCCTAGCGCCCTCTGCAGGCCAGCACAGAAACTTTTGCCATGGGCAGTGTCGGTCGGTAGGGGGCGCCACACAGCCTAGGCTCCGACCCTTTTATGTAGGCCAGTAACACTTAGTATCCTTAATAAAATATAAAGCGACATCCTCAATAATATTTTATTTCTTAGCCTTCCCGGAGTGAACAGAATATTATTTAACCATTAATGCCGAGCAATTTGTATAGGACATTTCAGGACAACCCAATGTCTGGAAGCAGCAGCGCTCCCACCCGGAGGACAGTGCGCGTGAATGGCTCCAAGTAAAAAATGTACTATTTTGCACAACATAATACAACATTTATACCCACCCCTGAAACAACTACAGGAAAACTAACTACCGTACCATTAAAAACAGCTGTAAAATGAACCAGAATTTTATTGTGCGTTAACGTAATGAACTTCTTCTAAAGTAAACATTTCTTAAATATAAGGACTCCTAAAAGTTTACTTTGGCTGAGGGTGAAACGCCGAATGATTTCATTCGATGTCACACCGAGTATGTCCATTTTCCCGTCCGTTTGTCTTAAATTGTGTCCTTGGCTTTTTTTTTAACTAACTTCTAAAGCATACATTGTAATTCAAAGTATTTATTTTGCCAGACTCAAACCAAATTCAACCACAGCAATCACCTACTTAAAATTATGAGCGATTTCAGTCATCACGAGCCTCTGCACATCAGCGTTGCATGACTCCATTTAGAGAAACACAAACTGTTACGGCGATATATACTTAGCAGTGAGTAGGCATGGCTGCTCGTTGCAGTTCCTGAAACAGCCGCGGTGTGGAAGCACTGGTACGGACAGGAGATGCATTCGTCTCACAGTATTTAGTGCTATTAAACAAGCAAATATATAGAGAGACTTTTTAGCAGAAGTATCAAGTTTATTTAATTCATAAATGTTAAGTGTTAACAAAGCGTAATCGACAAGCATATAATTGTAATAATTTTCTATTATCCATGCATCTAAAAGCCACTTCTGGTGGGGGTCGCTGTTAATTGCAAATTAATGGTTTATCTTTTTAATCTTCAATCCAGTATCTCGCCGTATAAATTACTAATGATTAAAATACCCGCGTATACAATGTCCCGCTCATATATTAATATATTTGTCATTGTTTCTAAACAAAAACCGTCCAGTGAGAACTGCTGTATGATGCTAATTATCAGTATAGGAATCTACAAGCTATTTGGGCTTATTATTAGTATGTTATGTTGAAGTGATCATGTAAGTAATGATTGTGAAAATCCATAGGAAGTAAAGTATGGCTGGTTAATGCAGTTTTTGGATAGTTAAGAAACACTAATATTTGTATTCATGTTAATTTATGAATTGGTTTACATTAACTATTCAGGGACATCCACATTCAGGAGTGAAATACGATAGAATTGAAATGCTGCTCTTATTAAATGAATAATCAGCATTGTCAAGCAAAAACACCTGCTTCTTCCATGCATGAATGAGCATATAAGCTTCATTCTAAAAGATGTGTGTGTGACAGTTACAGCATGTAAGTATAACATGGTAAACAGAGGGGCTTTCTAACACAAAGTGTTGGCTGTTCCGTCCTCTCTCTGGCTGAGACACCACAGCCATCACACAGACACCTCTGATCGCCGCACAAATTCATTTTCAGCTGGGGAACGAGGGCTCCCTATCGCCTGAAGCACAGCTAATTTAATAGGCCTATCTTTGTGAGACATTGTGATTTCAGTGTGACAGGATTTCCTACAACAGTATAAAACAAAACAGAGTGTGTGTGTGGATTAAGGCGACACATATGTATTGGAAGCTTTATCATGGAAACCTAAGAAGACCCAAACGCATCAGGGGTTGGAAGAGCTGGAGATTTTGGGGGGGGTTTCCTCTCGGATCTGGAAGCATAAGGGAGCGATGGTTATTGGAGTGAGAATCAGCAAACGAGATGGATGGTTCTGCTGGAACAGCTGGGTAAGGATGGCGATTAGAACACAGGAGTGAGATTCAGCAAACTGATGGAAGCCACACAAGGAATCTTGGGAGCAGAGATGTGCAAGTCCCTGGGTAGCAGCGGGTACTGTTATGCCAAAGCGATTCTTGGTATTATTTCAGAATACTAAGCAGCACACCACTAAGCTGACATGAGTCACATTGCAGTGAGTTGTTTTTGTGTAGGACACTGGCCAACAATCACATCGAAAGCACTGATCACTCTACATGAATATGCAGTGCCGTGCATGGGGGGCGGGGGCATGGCTTAGGGTATTAGGATCATCAATTACCAATAAGGGCACTTAGCACCTCCGAAGGTGGGAACAGGGGTGTTGGAGGGGCATGGATACCCTGACAGATTCAGGGGGCCCAGAACTTGACACAGGCTCTCGAGTATGTAAAATTTTACATAAAATTTGGCGGAGGGGCCCAAGGTTACATTTTATCAGGGGGCCCAGGTGGGCCCCTGCCTAAGAATATGTATGACAGCACAGATGGACTGTAAATGCACGTCTGTATTGGTGCACTAATGCACTCTGAGCATTCAGTGGTCCTGAAGAAATCCAGTCCTGCCTTCTTGTTCTAACACCTCCCAGGGCGAAAGCAGGGTGACTCGATGCATCAGCTGGGTTACCCTTGTCATGACCTCTGTCTGCTTCCCTCTGAACTGCTCCCGTGCAGAGACTGATGGAGGAGTCAACAGGATGGACACCATGAGTGACATGGCATGCCTGGTGGGCTGCCCCACCCGTCAGACCGCGGGATGCCAGGTCTTGTCACTCATGCTGACAGCCCACCGTGGGAATAGGCTCTCAGAATAAAACCCTCCTTCACCACGATAAATGACCCTTTTGCTACGACTAATGACCCTTTTTTACCAAGACTGAAGTGTGGCTTTTAAAGCAGAGGGGACCACTGGAGCTAGCCAGATGTAGAATGACTTGTGTGTGCCCTCAGGTGTGCCTCCATGTGTCCGTGGTTTTTGGGCAGTTGCTAAATTCGCTGTCACGCAGGGGGGAGATGTGCCCTGTGGATGCTGGATAGAAAACTCATTTCATAGCATGAAAAAGGGGGCTTCATCAGACTGTAACAGGCTAATATGAGGTAAATATCTGAGTCTCCACCCATTTTCTGTATTTATATTGTATGTAAAACATTTTATTTTTTATGCTTATAGTCCACTCGTGGAAGATTTACTTACACGAAAATGTACTGAGGGCAGAAAGAAAAATGATTGGTTCAGTGAGATAACCAATAAATCTATCATTTTTATTTAAATGACAAGTCAAGGCTTGCATATTGTCAATCCATCCATCCATGGATCTTCTAACCAGTCATTCTGCTCAGGGTTACGGAGTATGTTAATCTTACTCAGTTGTTCTATACCTGCATAGCTGTTCTGTCTATTTTTTCAGTATGAAAGATGGACTCACATCTAAAGAATTGCAAGAAAATGAATAGAATTCTGATGAGGAGCTGAGGGACTCAGTTACCTGTTACAGGCTGCTGAGGTAAAGAGTAAAATAGCCTGGTTTCTCAAAAATGACACCAAATGAGAGAAGATGGCCCGATGTCCCAAGCTAATAATCTTGTCCTGAGTAGACTGTCAGGATGGATTTTTTCTAATGGAAATGCGGAGGGTGATTTCATCCTCTGTCCTGTAGAGCCTCTGCCCGGCCTTCCCTCGCAGGCCTGTGAAGGTAGCCTGTCAGGTCTGATAGAGACAGGCATTGCGGCAGACGCCCGAGGGCGGGACTGCTCTCACAGCGCTCCAGCCCGGGCCCTTCCACCTCTGCCACCACATGCAGCTTGTATGTGAAGGCAGGGGAGCGGGTGACATTTTTTCACAAGCTATACTGCACTTTATACGGCTACGTTAGTGTCATTTTAAGTCAAGAACAAAAACTGTCATCCAATTTGCGATCTGTTTGACTGGGGATCATTTCAGTACTTCGCAGATTTCACCAAATGTAAGTGACCAACCACACAAGCAACATTTTCAGTTCAGCGGGATGGACCCACCTAACCTGTGGTTATGTAACGTCACTCCACATGCTGAGCTGGTTAAGCAAACCACTCGATCAGCTTCACATATACACATCTGATAACCAAACACAGGGCGTCAAATGCTCCTATGACAGAAAAGTAGGATATATAAAATTTAGGCAAATATTTTGCAGTCTCCACAAGTTTCTTAGTTATTAATGCAAACAATTTCACACATGCAATCTCTGATACTATTTGAGCCTCTTTAGAGGGAAATTAGGGTGAATGCCTGTGAAGATGTCAGAAACTTCAAAGAACTACAGCGATCCATCTGCCTGTTCCTGTTTAGTCATGTGAAAGCAGAACGGCCCTTAATCCCAGTTATCGCCCATCTGTGAAGAGGCTCCTTGTGTCTTCTTCATTCAAAGCCCTATCCTTACCAAGTCTCCTGGTTTGCCTACATGTATTTATGTCACACTCTTCCAGTTATTTATACTTATATATAAAATATAAATAACTGGAACTGGAAGAGTGTTTCATATATATGCATATATACACATATATATATATTTCTTTTTTTACATACACACACACACACAAACTTGGAAGGATTGCACATGTAATTATTAAAATTTCATCAGCCTGTAGCCCTCTCCCAGGGAGCCTTGTCCCTCACCCCCCCCGAAATGCCCCTGTTCCTGTGCCTCTCACTAGGCTCCTGTACCCCAGGCACTCTATTCCCTCCTTGTCAGCGAGCCTTGGTGTTAACAAAGCCACTGGCACATCACAGGGAGCCTCAGAGTCCAGCTCTGTTGATGCAGCCTCACGCACTACAAAGCGAAGGACCCCCATCCTGGCTGCAGCTCTCCGCATCACGGCTACAAAGGCCCAGTGCCCCCGAAGATCTACCTCCCTCCTTCAAAGATGAACGGTGCCTGTTCTGATCAGTGTTGGCACCTTGTAATACTTTCACAAAATATTGTTGGGCCTGACAAGGAGAAAATCATTCTGATTTTATTTATCGTTGTTATAAAGGTAAGGAAGATTCAGCTTTTAAATACGGACTGTATGCATTCTGACTGGGGCCTATTGCCTTGTAGACCTGGCTTGATACCATTTTGGCATTGAGGACTAGGGTGCCTTATACTACAAAGCATTTATGAGCTGTCTTATGAGCAGATACCATGTTAGAACTACTAACAACATACAATTTACTGAAATTCGGGTTCAAGACATAAAATGTACATTATTGTGAAGTAAGGCTAAAGATTTTGGGCCCCATGAAAGCATATTATACTGGGCCCCCAACCCAGATCAATCAGATTATGTTCCAAATTCTTTAGGGCCGCAGTCACTCAGGGGCCCTTGGAATGCGCCCTTCCCCCCGCCTGCTCCCCTGCACTGTGTATTGTTACTCCCAGTGCATTTTGGAAGCTCAGTCAAGCTGCACTTACGCCTATTAGACTCGTTATATGTTTGCGATGCGCTATTTGCCTCATTTGTATGTCAACATCACCTGCTAATTAAAGTAAATACAAATAAATGTAAATATTGTGTGTGTTTTTTTTTGTTTATTGCCTAACAGCAACGACATATTTCAGCAAAAGCCAGGCAGGCAAAGATTCCTCTGTCCAGTCAGGCCTTCTGTTAAACACGAACTGTGAAAAAAACACATTAATACAATCACGGTGACCAAGCTGTGTATTTAAGGTAACAGTCGCTTTCTGAATATATATGAATGAAATCAGTCGCAGTTTACTTGCACTATGCACTTTGGAATCCTGATGGATTCAAAAAGAGAAATCTAATTTGATAGTTATTCATTGTAATAAAACATTCTTGCCTGAATGCTCGAATAAAGGTGGTCACGAAGTACTACAAATGTACAAAATATGGATTATAAAAATCCCTGTGACAGATCTCATCCCAGTTGTCTGGTAATCATTCTTGAAGTGGGTAAACAATGTGGATGGTAAAGTTTTGGATTGTTCCACAGCTTGAGGTAGGAGCCGTTCCC
>JAAGVU020000019.1:415983-434307 GCA_011763525.2 Mormyrus iriodes
TAGGTGTGGGGTTCTGTCGCTGCTCAGCAAACAAGAGCTCACACTGATAGCTTTTCTGCTCTCTCCTGTGGTCTCCCAGATATTCATCTCGCTGCCCGTGCCCCCAACATCGTCTCGACACAATAAAGTGGAAATGGACGCCACACCGATCACTGTGATAAGTGAAATCAACAGCCAAGATTCTCCATAACTACATAAATAATGCATTTATGAATCAAAGCATAAGTTGGAAGTACAGCTAGTCTTCTAAATCTCACAGAGGAGCTACTCACTGCCAGAGGCTTATTCACAGTGTCCACAAACACTAAAGATGGTGGTTTTATACAGGGAAACAGTATCACACGTGCATAATAAGCAGACTATAGGTTAGGAAACGGTGGTGATTTAAGAAATACAATTATTATCAACATTAACAGACGGTGCAGAGCTCTTAAAGTTCAGCTCTTCTTAAAATCATTTAGAGACCTTGTCATTGACATGGGCCGAATCCATGTCCATTGTGAAGACATCCACCTAAAATCTCGTTGCATTCCAACTTAATTCCACAAGATGTCCTCATTGGACACAAATGCCCTCCTTAGTTTGTCAAGTAACCCTTAAGCCATAAACATTTGCAACTAGTTATCCACTTATAACAGGCATCTCAGATCTCAGTACCAGGCATACAGTGTTATTTGTCTCAGTTTCCTATAAAGTCAGAGAGACACTACATATCATCCTCAGCGTGCTGCCCCGGGGACACATCTCCTATGCTGCACCACTCTCTCCGCGTAGATGATCGATGTCACTTTTCAATGAAATTCCTGACAGGTGGGCTTGAGGTTGAATTCCCTTCAGGTAGAGAAAGGCCAGGGTAGGTCTTCTAGAAGATTAACTCTTGTAGCTGGGCACAAGTATTTAAATTTCCCCCTGTAGTACATGGAAGAGGTGAGTGAGTTGCTGGGATGTTGCCATGACGGTCAATATATTTCTCCTCCAAAAACAGCTAGCCATGCCTTTTTCAAAAACATTGCTTTTTACTCTGCCGGGTTCCTTTGTCTGGGAAAAATACTACTTTGACATTCAAGCCCACAAATACTCAACAGTATTTCCACTGCACTCTCTTATGACATAAAACATTAAAAAAAAAAATGAAAATCACCTGACTGGTGCACTATTTGCGCCAAAGTCGCTGTATAGAAATATGCTGTTTTGCAGAATTATTTCCGTTTTCTTGCTCAAATGCAGACCAAATGAACTGAGAGTCCTCAAGCTGTTGAATGGCTCCACAGCCAAAACTAGGTTGACAGTCAGCCGCGTCAGAAGTCAAATCTGTTCCTTTTACACACACGACTTTAAACAAACTTGCTTGCTGGTGTTCAGGACTTGGGGGATTTGCAGTGCCTTTTAGTATGCTGATTTGTATGCACTCTAACTCTAGACGTCCTAATAATAAACTGGAATTTTTGTGTTGTTTCTGAAATAACAATAACGCTTACTGCATTACAGATGCATAAACACATCAAACAGTGAGTCAAACGACTGGGGAAATGCAGCCATGGAGAGAGAGAGACATGCAAGATGAAGTTTGCATATTACTGAAAATGGAAGCATGGTGAACACACATATTCAACCCAATATACCCACCATAACACAAAACAGGGCAAATGCAACAAAAAAAGAAAAAAAGCAAATCGGTGAACACTTTCTAGGTAGACTTCATTTCGCTGACTTAGGGTTTTAGTGGAAACAGTAGAAGTTCAAAAAGGGATGATGCCTTACTAGTAATATCAAAAAAGATGGCCAATAATATTTAAAAAGAAAGTGCTTCGCAAAGCATGCTTCGGACCGGACTGAATGCTGGACCAACCCTGAAGACAAGGGCTGGGGAGAAGTGGAGCTCCCTCAACGTGAACCCTGGGCCTGGTCCTCATTCGGACTCCCTGAAACAGGATGGTGGACCAAAAGCCTAAATCAGAGGATAATAAACTGACACTATGATGGTCTCCACTTTGTTTACCTGCAGAATGTAATATAATTCTTCGGTATTATGCCTGCAGTACAGCTTTATACGTAGGCGTTAGCTTTACAAGTACGGGCACTTCTGGCTTCCACGTAGAGCGCAGCGCCTGCATGAAGCGTAATCTAACAACGGTAAAGGGAGCACTGGGCAACATTACTGAAGATATCTGTGACAGCCTCTGAAATACGCTAATGAGCAGAATGTGCATATGAGGAGAACACCAAACGTTTACTTTCAGAAAACTCAGAAAGAAATAAACAGACCAACTGCGGCCAAGATTTCCAGCATTCCAGCGAACTTAATTAAACACATACGTTTAACATTTGAGGTAATGGGATGGCCTTTCATGTTCCCGGGCAGAAAATCTTTAAATGTCATCTAATCAACACATGCTTTTACAATGTTGTTTGCAGGAAACGACAAATTGGATCGAGGCAATAATTCATGTAAAGTCAACGCCCTGTATTACATTACGGTTTACAAATTAATCTACCAAATGGGGAAAATGCTCACAGAGACATGCGTGTGGGGTCTGGACGTGAGCATGAAAGGGCTTTATTTCTGCATATCGGCTAACCTTGTGCCATAACAAAACAATTCAATTTGGTTAAACAGCTCTCTTGGAAAGTTTAAAAGGGCATTAAATAATGACCATCGAGAATAAAACAGTAAAACAGAAAAACACTAGATAGCCCTAATCTGAAATAGTTTCATAGTCTCTGTTAATGACACATGCTCAAAAACCTTGCGGCAAAGTTATTATTCATACTGGGTCATGCATTTATGCATACTGTACGTCTCATTTTCAATGCACCCTCTGCAGACTCGCAAGCTTTGACTGATCTTTTTCCCCGCCATAATAATTCCAAAATTATCATCTGAAAACACTATTCAAATATCAGATTTGAAACTTCGATACAAACAACGTAAACGTAATTAAAACTATTGGTTAATTGTTCTTAAACAAATACAATTAGTAAAACTGATGCATTTATAAAGTAAAATTAAACTGAGAATCCGCGGAATCGTAGTTCCGTTGTTTCTCCAGTTATGAATTGCATGTATCAAGCAGGCTACACGTAATATTGTGCACACAGATGTAAGTTTATTAGTATAGTGCGTTGTGGAAAAATTAGAGAATAAACGTCGGTTACCTAGCACTGGAAAATTATCACAGCCAACAACAATATGAAGAATTCATTTAAATTGCTTGCTTAAAATGAGCGTGTCGATTTAAACAATAAACAGGCAAGCAAACAAACAAATAAGACAACGTTCATTTTGAAATTACATTTGACGGAATTGGTCTATAGTTAAAACAAAAGGCACGCGTGCAAGTAGCGTCACTTTCCTCATGCAGAATGAGGCCAAAACCGCACTCTGCACATACACCTGTTGTTGCTTTTAATTTAGTTGAAAGCTTTCATCCACCGTGACGCATGTTTTTAAGAAAGCCGGGTCAGACGATCCCTGGAGCAATTGGGGTTCAGGTCCTCGCGTAAGGCCTCAGCGGAGAGACCACCCAGCCGGCCCAGGGATTCGAACTAACGACCTTTCAATCACAGATAACATCCAAAACCGCGGAACCACACACCCCATCCAACAGAAAAACTAGAGACAAAACGCAGGACACCTTTGTAATAATTCGTTCGTGTTTTAATTGTCATACACGAGGCTAAAATCGAGAGGACTAGTTTATCAGGCTACTGTAACGAAATTATAATGCCCACAGACAACCTCTCTCAGAGAGTGGGCAGCACCTTTTGTCTTCGTATAGTAACCTGTTATATAATTTTACTTGGAAATAACTTTCTCCAAGTCATTCCCTAAAATCATAAACTGATATATTAACCGACAGCTATCAATCCATTCATCCAGCCATCTTCCATTCCGCATATCCAGTTGTAGGAAAAGCAGGGCACACACACTCAGGCGAAGTCTGGACGGGATGATTAACTGATAGCGATGGAGGAAATGCGTTTTTTTTATGTACACATTCTCGACATATTTAGCAACTTTCAGATTGGGAAATGTCTTCCTCCTTGTTTGTGCTCGAGGGAAGAACAAATTTCAACCGACGAGAAAAGCTTTGCTGAATATTAAATGGAAATGGGAAAGAGATCCGGGCGGACGGACATGTTTGTCTCGGGGCTTCACCTTCAGTTTTGCCTGATAAAATTAGACAGCAGCCACTGTGTTTGTGCTGTTACGATTCTCATTAATAAGAGAAATCAAATTAAACAAACGCATTAAGACATCAAATCTAGCATATACTTTGAACCAAAGTGAATCGAAAAACTTAGATCATTAGGTCATTTAAACCACTTAAACGTTTTTCATGAGCATTTTAGCTTCAGTTAAAAAAGAATAAATAAATAACTCGAGGTATAGCAACATTTATTCCGTGAATCATACTTTAACCTTTTAACATCAATTACCTTCCCTGTCTTCCGCGTTACCTGGTACAAGCTAAATGAAAACCTGCGCTATCCAACCCGGACGGACCACTTCAGAGCCCGCATGAAACCCCAAGACGGCTCCACCTCGACATATATTTCCTTTTTTATGTGACCATTCATCTGTTCACACGCTGGTAGGCGCCAGATATCAAGAAAACAAAACAACGGACAGTCGTGAACGAATTTAGATGTGCAGTAATTACAAGGCGGCACATGCTACAGCGATTATTTAGAAATATTTACAAGCAATAAATAAATAAATAGCCAGCTATCGAGTGCAAACACCTACACTATAAAGGGGTAGGACAGGGGTACATTTTTGCATACTGCAGTATATATGATAAGTGAATTGATATGGTCATAATTAGATGGTTAATAACATTGTATTTGCATTCAGCAAGCATCGTAAATCCAGTCCCTTTTGTTTTAACAGAATAAACTTTCGGGTAAAAAAAGGGCAGCAGCAGGCTGCTTTCTCGCTTGCCTGCTTGCATGGGAAATGCTCACAGCAGACATCTCCATCTAGCCTGTGCTATAATTGAAATGGCGCGTTTGGCCGCAGGCAGGCTGCGAGGGCGCTTTTTGCAATGGCAGAACGCATGTCGATAGACGTCATTTGCTTTTAATGGCCCACAGGATATTTGGCGTCGAGATGCTGCTATACGTTACCGAAAGGACGGAGGGAAACGCGGCACGAAAAAACTGTCCACGGAAATCTGCATATTCGATACCGTAATTTTGTAGAGATACTTTATCAACAAGTTATAGTGCTTCCCCGTAATAGCGGTCTAACTCCAAGGGAGAAGCGTGCACTGCATTACTTATTTGAGAACAGAAATTGTAGTTGGAAATGCCCGAGGAAATATTACATCAGACGAAATGACAATGATTAAAATCTGTTTTTTTTCCCACTATGTCTATTGAGCGACGTGACACTGGCCTGAAACCGAACAACACTAAAACCGTTATCCCCCTGCAAACCTAGAACTTGAACCGTTACAAGGATCGATGTTTTTCTCTCTTTTGAAGAAAAAATAAGGGGAAAATAAAGGGGGAGAAAATCACCAATGATTCGATGTAATCGTGATCATCATCGTGGCAGGAATATTGTACTTTTTCATCTTGAAATTATCTTGGGCGAGAGTAGGGTTGAGCTAATTGTAGCCTAATCCTTGCCCCAGAGGCGTTTGGAAAGCCCGGAGCAAGAATTCTTTTTTAGCTCTCCTCTGTTATTTAGAGACGGATTATTGGCTTTCTCTTCTCATAACAGACACGGCCGTTTTCATTTTAGCAAAAAAGAAGGACAAGAAGCTAAAAAATTTCGCAGCAGGAGACAGGCGTCCGTTTAACGTGAACATATTTTAAGTCTGCGCAAATAATAAAGCTGAAAAAGGGGAAGGAAAGGAATTCTTCTTATGTTCAAGGTAAGGACGGCCGTTTGCTTCCTGTGTTGCTTTTGTGGAAAGTGCCTGGTCTGAACAAGTCTAGCCCTACAGTAACTATAGGGCATTTTAAAGCCACAGTAGCCCTTTTTAAAATCAATCCAAGCGCTATTATATTGGAGGAGTTTTAAAGTGGATATTTGCTCCCCTTCGCCGGAGTCGCGGAATGCCGGGGAATCGGGTCGCATTTAGTTTTAGCAAACTTGCGGTATTAGGAAGGGACATCGCAACCTTCTGCGAGGATTGAACCATACCAGGATCTCATCGGACTTCCTAAAATGTTTGAAACGGTACGCTGAATTTCATAACGCCTAATAATGGTGCACAGTATCAGTGTTCTTGAAATGATGTGTCTGGAAAGTAGCTGATTGCCCGTGACCTGCTTTATCAGCGCTATCGAATTTATTTTTCGCCCGTGCTATTAAAGATGCTAGATTGTAAATTGTGAATTCTCTATGTGCCGCGAATGGGTACGTGATGAGCATTACGGTGCAGGCTTAGCGTTTTAAGCGTATGGGTCACTTTGCCGTCTTTTTTCTTTTACATGTGGTCCGTGTCAAAGGCATCATTTCACTCATATTGGTATGTGTAAAAGACGCCATATTGTGCAATTGGCAGAATTTACCCCTTGGGCACCGATGTACGTTCAATGGGGCAGTAGTGTAGAAACCACGTACTGGTATTGTCTTATTTAAACGAAATGCTCACAGCCGGGTTGCGCACTAGACTTTACTATATCGTATTGCTATAATAAATGTCACTTTTCTGTAACACTTCTGTCAAAAACTTTCTGATCCGTAGCCTCCAAGAAGTATATTTCGACTGAAACAAAATTCACTAATATATAGATTTTAACCTGTATATTTTAAATAATAAAGCAGCTTGAAGTTTAGTAGACCACGTTATGTGCTAAAATTCATTGGCTAATGCAGAAGTTTAGTAAACAAATATCTAAGACAGCCGATACCATTCACTCGGTTATACCTTTATATAATATCACTGTCAACTTTAAACTGAAATTGGTCGGTGTATTTATTATACGTAGCGGTTGTGTTCAATGTTCAAAACAATACCGGATACAAACTGACACAGATTGTTGGTATCGGCGTTGTTTTTTTATTTTTATCATCTGACTGCTTTATAATGTTTTTCGATTGATATGTTTGCTGATCACTCAGTGATAAAAATATTATCTTAAGTAACAAGATTAACAATATTCAGCTAGTAAAATTCAGTTCTGCTTTAAGGAAATGCTATGTTAACGCGACTGTCTAGCCAGCCAGTGTTTAACACTGTAGACATTGTATCTCTTGCTTCCAGCTGGCCAGGCTCTTTTTCTTTAAATTGCGCACCTGGCCGACTTCTTTCTGCGCCCTGTGCGTGCGCATGTGTGCATACTGCAGGCCTGTATCTAGTATGTTCTTCTAACAATATCTATACCGGTTGCCATGGCCCACGGCTATATGAAGAGGCGGGACAGATTCATATGCCCAAAAAAGTTTTTAAGTCTTTTTGAAGTCTTTCTTTCATCGGGATCTGAAATGTATCATCCGACGTGCGTATTAAATGAACCGTCTTCCTGATGGCTCCGAGTGCAGCTAAGGAGGCAACACCCTGGAAAATTCTGCAGTCTTTCAGCACCACTGCGCCCCGGGCACCTCGCCGGCGGCGCATCGCTGAATGCAGCTCTAACAAGCGCTTTCTGTTTGCCTTTTATGGTTAGACTATCGACTAAGCAAAAAAGAGTAACGATTCTGTTAAATCACTCTAAAACTGTAGCAATTATCTTATGTAATCAGACCTTCAGTAAAACGTACAGTGCGTTGTATATATTGGAATACAAAACGATATAGTTAACTGTTTAATAGGTTGGATTTTTATATAGAAGGAAATTGACACATCTTCGTACGTTTTGGAGCTGCATGGCTGAATGAAATAAAATGTAGAATACTTTGACATCACCATACCAATAGGAACATCAGTCATGTTTTAATGTTGCGCTTTGAAAGTTTGAGAGATGGATTAATGTCGGATACAGGCTTACGCAACGGCCGTCTGAGAATTGACATCTCTTCTCCTTTTCATCCACTCAAAATCCCAGTGTTGAGGTGTTACAGTGTAACTAACAGAAAAGATACCGATCGCTGATTAGGCTTGTGTGATAAAATTTAATGGAACTGCTGTGTATCAATAAGGTCGACTCAATTTTTTCCAAGTCTGACATTAATTGGTATATCAGTGTTCATCATTAAAATCTGATAAAACCTAACGAATATTATTTCATTTTACCAACAGTTGTCTGTCATAACAACGGATCCATATGGCTGCTTCATGACAGCGAGTTAATTTGCAAGAAGGACATTAAAAATAACCTGCCACCATACGCTTATTAAGATTTGCATAAGGTTGTCACTTTGAATGACAGACATATCCACTGTAACAGTATGCTTAAGTGATAAGCAGTGACAATGTTTCATGACAAAACTATCACAATCTTTGCGGAAACCTGTTAATTTAGATGTGCCTAGGTACCGATGCACGCTCCTGTATCATTTGTCTGGGGATGTTTCACGTCTAACAGAAGCCCACGACCTTTAATTAGAAATTTGCAGTTTGTTTTATCCCCCCTAGAGGCTGCCACCTAGCATCTCTGTTTCTGGATCGCTAATAAGCAACCTTCCTTTGCGCCCTGCGGTCCTATGGAGGCAAAAGATGCTAATACACTTCATTAAAGTTGTGGCAATAATTTGTAAGCTAAATATGCGATCAGGCAGATGTAGAAGTGATCTAATAAGAGTCAGCAGCGAGGAAGACTCCGGAGTTGCTCCAGAAGGTACTTTATAGTGGCATTTGAGAGAAGCGCTGAGATTAATCGTTTGGGTCTCCTTACTATCCTCCTGACAGGAAGGACGAAGCATGTCACGCCTATCTTTGACCCGGTCCCCAGTCTCTCCGCTGGCCGCTCAGGGGATCCCTCTGCCGGCTCAGCTGACAAAGGCGAACGCACCGGTGCACATAGACGTCGGGGGGCACATGTACACCAGCAGCCTGGCCACCCTGACCAAATACCCGGACTCAAGGTAAAGCTATCGGCACTTTAAAATATGAATGTGTTCATTAATGGAATTTTTTTAAATGTAAATTTTAATTGGTTAAACATCCGTTGAAACAATTCAGATGCGATACTAAGTAATTTACTGAAGTAACTCGTGAAATAATTCTTGTCAACATGGGAAAAGGCACCGTTACTCATAAGGTTGTTTTTCTGTTCATTTAATTTAAAACGTAGCCTAATTTAAAAGCAATGCGACACACCAAGAGAAACAAAACTCAGAAAACTATTTCGAAGTTACAGCAATCAAAGTAGCAACTCGTTTTTTGTTTTTTAATTGATTGGAAGAACAAATTAATCCTGGAATCCTTAAAGCGTTTGAGTTATTTCTGTATTTTTAATACCAGATTATTCGTTTTTAAGACTGACCACGCTGTTTGCTTATTATGTTCCAATTCAGGTCTGAAAGGAAGGAATTACAATCTTTGCATTATTTTTAATCATTTTACACAACATTTATACATATTTCAGTATTTGGATTTGAGCTAACCTGCTATTTTACGTTAAATTTGGAAACGTGTTACATGATAATAGCCTTCAGAAGTTGCTGAATGCAGTGAGATTGGTAAATAAGAGCACAGCTCTGTAGATAATTAAGCTATACACACAATCGTTTAAATTTAATGACATCACTGAGAAGCAGTAGCTAACAATAGGCAACTTGCCATTATGATTTCAAATATGATTATAAATATATAATCATAACTCCTTTTAGAATTCCCATTTTGTTTGCCTCTGGAACCAGTGACCGCCCTGGTTCGGTGGGTGACTGACCTTTATGTCCATCATTGAGATTAACCTCACACACGTCTCTTTGGAGAGGGTTAAACAGAGAATAAAAACAAACAGCACACCATATCTTATGATGCTCAGGGCTACGGCATGGCAGGGTTTGCCCTCAGAAGGCGTGACGAGACGGACCGAGGCCTTGGGTCCTCTCAGTTATGGGTTTTATGTTTCACTCTGTATGTAAGCCCACAGGCTCAGATAAAAGCCGGCTGCACGCTTGTTAGCTGCACTTTAAATTCCCTATCAACTGTTTGGTTTTAATAGTAACAATGAAAAAAAATCTCTGTAATGTCAGAATGTCATCAGTTAATACAACCAGTAAAACCATTCACCCCGAAAGTGCTATCGATGATTTTCGCAAATTAATAGGTGTATTTCCAGCTGATAGGGTGAACAGGAAAGCGGCAAATAGTCACCTGTATTATTTTAGCTATTTTATCTTGGGACATAATATTGGAATTACAGAAGCAACCTGAGGAGAAAAAAAACATATAAAGCATGTAAGTGTAAAGTTTGAGCATCATCCTGCCAGGTGACCAAAGTGTGTTGAATGGAAGGACTGGTCCAGTCGCCGCACAGCCTGGCACCATGACTTCCTTTAAGTGCAGGCCATAGCATCGGCAATTTTAACTCAGTGATTTTTTTTTAATGGATTGCTTTATCAATTATGCAGGACGCGAAAAGAAACTTAGTCTTGTAAGTAATGTCGAGGCATCCGTCTTCATTCGGTGGCCCGGCACAGGGAGACAAGAGTCATAAAACATTGATCACGTATGGATGGGCCCTCTGTGAGGTCGTGGGCAGAAGCTGAGGACCTCGGTCTCAAAATGGCCCAGTGGGGGCAGCCTAGAAACTAAGGGACACGAGCTGCATCCAGCCAATCAGTGATGATGCCCCATCTCATGCCTTTGATAGTGGAATGGTGGACATTATTTTTATTCTGTAAAGGAGCATATCATTTCTTTTCTCTAAAAACAGTGTTGGGCACACACGTCGTTACACGCCTGGCTTAACGGCAGCCCAGAATGTGCTAGAAATCGACTTGAACCTGGCTGAAGGGTCTCTTAGCTTATAGGGAATCAAAGCAGCTGACCGCACATATCAAAACCTTCAACTCCATTTTGGACTGTTTAGTTGCAAGGACGAGGCTCAGATTCACACACTTTTTCAAAAGCCAGGTTTGAATCAGTTCCCACTTGGCGGGAATTTCAGATCAGAGCCGGTTCCCCTCCCTCGGCCCCCCTGTTTGAGAACCTCCCACTCACCCTCTCGGAAGAAGGCAGCCAGGCAGGTGGGTAGACAGTCGGATGGGCTGGCTGGCAGGCTGCTCTACCTGTTAGACATGAAAGGACCAAGCACAGCGAGGGCGCCCTGTCTCTCAAACGCAAAAGAGGCTGCAGCTCCCAAGCAATTTACCTAAAGGATCCAGAGATAAAAAGAGGGGAGAGAGGGGGAGGGGGCGAGCTGAAGGAGGGAAAAGGAAAGAAAAAGAAAACAGCCTGCATTTTAATTGCTTTTTTTAAAAAAATAAAAAGAAGTGGAGATGAAAAACAGAGATGCCCCTGAGCAGCACGGAGAAACTCTAGCTGGAAGAACACTGTAGGACCATACGAGGCAGGAGCACCTCGGGTACCTCGGGGAGAGCGACACTCGAGTGTTTCTCTAAACTGTTTTGCATCGATTTCCAGACAGGAGGGTATGGAAGTGGGGGGGGGGGGGTGGTCTTGCAGTGGTGTGGTGCACAGGCTTACTCAGGTGTCAGGTGGGAGCTTTAGGGAGTAGACTGCATTCCCCATGTAGGCGTACACCCTCCACTGACTCGAGCTCAGTTCAGGCAGGAGCACAGATGCTGGTGCATGGACACTTGCCCTAAAATTCCCACGGTTCTTACTACTGCTAAGGCCTGGTTATTAGCTTGGGTGAATTCCTGAGAGAACGCTTCCAGGGTGAAGCCAGGTTCTGTTGGCCCGGACGTACTAACTGGATGTGGTGCGTGATGTTTAAGGCATGGTAGCTATTCTGTGGGAGCCGTGCGTGTGCAGACACGGAATACCTCGACCTGAAGTGTTTGCTGATGTACAATGTAAAAAGGTGTTGTTAGAGAAGCAGCTGACAGGATTGTAATTATTAAGCCTTCCAGTAACAATCACTTAACACATCCAACTAAATATGAATCAGTGAAGACAGTGTTGTGCGTGTGGAAGATGTGGCCTCTCTTATTTATTCCCCTGCATTATTTTTTTATTGCCAAAGACAACTGGTTTAATGCTTGTTCAGTACCTTGTAGAGTTCTGCTCCTGTAGACTATCAACAGAAGGGTCATTTATATATATTCTACCTCTTACAGCAACTCTCCATGAGGAATGGGCAAAAATAAATGTTGTGCTTTTTTTACACTTGGATTCACTTTAACCGCTAAGATCCAGTCAGTCTGATGATATCGATCATGTAGCTCTTGTAAACATGCAAAGCCAGCAATGTCAATGGACAACGGGGCACAGTTTGAAAACTCTTGAAAAGTGAGAGAATCGCCGTGACGATGCGAGGCAAACAGACAGGCGAAGTTTAGCGGTCCGCACGTGAAATTGCTTCAATCAGCCATTCGCAGTGACTTGCAGAGGCTGAAGGGGGCTCACTGGGGGCTTCTGGGGGCTTCTGGTAGTGAAAAACTCATTACTTGTGAAGATTCACGGAAGCTACCTTTTCATGTTATGCATTCAGGTGTAGAAAGACAGCACTTCCCAACAGCTACCTGGGTAGGAAACAGCGCCTCGGAGCTGGAGGAAAGTCGCTTTTATGCATTTATTTATTATGTGCCGCAGCTTCTCTTGTTCGGTGAGAGACAGAGCTCTAAAGTCAAGCTGATCAGAGGAACTTTGCGATGACTGCAGTAGAGTTGAGCAGAAACTTGGTCCCTTAGATGTGTTTGTGACCTGTCATCACTGGCAGCACTTATAAAATGAAAATGGCTTCTTTTAAACAGGAGCTTTAATTCTAATTTTCCTTTTTGTCTTTAGATACTAAGGGGTGCATTTAATTAGTCCTTTCAACTCAGAGCTGATGGCCCATTTTTATAAATGTGCAAAAACCTTGTTTTGTATTATTTCTGAAATAAAGGACACTGCAAAAATTAAAATTTCCTTCAGTTCATGTCTCATTCTGACATCTGTACATGTATACTGTGTTCATATGTGACATATTACCCATGAGCTCCATTTCACTGTTAACATTGATATTCAATTTCAGTGGATCCACTTTGTAGATGCCCACAGTTTCTTATTCAGTTTCCGAACGTATATATGATGGCAGAGAAGAGACAAGATGCCTAATATTAATGTTTTAGCCAAGAAAAAATCATGAAAAAAGCATGACCATCCCCTGGCTGCCTGTCACCTTTAAGAATTGTATCAAGCTCCCCTTTAAGAGATGCCATAAGGAAACATTCTAACTCTAAATTTAACACTGGGATTTTTACTCTGTGTTTAGAAATCAATCCACTCATTTAAGGGCAAACTCTCGGGATCTTACCTTCCAGAATCAGCCGCCTCTTTAATGGCACTGAGCCCATAGTGCTGGACAGTCTGAAGCAGCATTACTTTATCGACCGAGATGGCGAGATCTTCCGGTACATTCTCAGCTTCTTGAGGACCTGCAAACTGCTCCTCCCAGACGACTTCAAGGTAAGGCAAAAAATGAGACTTTCTTTCTTTCTTGTTTTTAAGTTAAAGGCAGCAGAGAGGTCTTATGTAATATAACCCTAATGGGTACAGTTGTTCACTAATTGTTGGCAAGATGTAGAGGCCCAGATTTATTTTTGAACCTGCAGATAAATGCAGACAAGGGTTTTCAATGACATTTTAATTTTAGAAGAAGAAACTGTCTGTATTTGGTAACAACAAGAATAGCATTTTGAATATTGTAGATTTAAGTGACATAATACCATTCAACTACAGAACATAAACTCTTGTATTAGGGTCGTGTCTGTTAGGTAGGCCTGCATTGGAGGGAGTTGGTAAAATGGTGTTTCTTAGCTGTAATGTCCTGTTTCTCGTCGTGTTCAGTCCACCAGCTGCACTTTGCTGCCAGCTGTCAGCTGGTGGTGGATTAGATGATTACAGGATTATAAATTGAGTTTGAAACTTGATCAAGATTGTAACTAGTAATATCAGCGACCAGTAACCAGATGTCCCTTTGGCTGATGACCCTGCATTTCTGCTCGTACGACATCAGCGAGCACAGTCTGCGCAGCTGGGCCAGCGTGTCCCGCAGACTCGTGACATTCTGCTTAACACGGCTAAGGTGACGCCTTTGCTTTTTAGAGTCCCATGGCTTTGTGACGCTAGTGTAACCCTAACAGATTTTTGGGATTCATGAAACAAGAGGATCCTCTGTATCCTCAAAAAATGTATACGTTACCACAAATGAACTGGATGAGAATAGTGATACTTCATTAATCCCTGTGGGGAAATCCTCATTGTGCCTACCTGATCTTGCTCTCCATACAGTTCAGAGTAAATCTGGGGTAATAATTCAGGGGCAGCCACCTTGTGCACCCAGGGAGCTGCGGGTTAAGGGCCTTGGTGAAGAGCCCAGGGACATATGACTGCGCAAGGTCAGGCTTGAACCGGTGACCTTCTGAGCACAGGCACAGAGGATTAGCTCACTGAGCCACACACCAGCCCTTTGCATGAACGGCTGTAAAGGAATTACCTTCTAGATAGAAGCCGTCCTAATTACAATAACTAGTGTGACAAGTGCTAAGTAAACATCCATTAAAATGCACTTATTAGCCACACCTCCGAGTACAGAGCTGCATGGGGGGCTCAGCTTCTCAGCTGGAGAGCCCCGCAGCTGCTGGAGCACTGAGTGGCTGTCAGTGAGTGCAGAACGTTTCACAAAGAAGCTGATTCACAAAGCAAACCGTGCTGTCTGCCTGTTCAGCCTCATGTACCGTGGGTTTGTGCCTGACACCACCACCCAGGTGCAGAAGGAGGGCCTTCTCACGGCAGACAGTCGGGCAGCGAGCGAGTGAAGGAGGAGATGATGATTCTGTGATGGTTCAGACTGGACTGAGGCGGCGAAATAAGGGCTGAGAAGCAAACTTACAGACGAGCAGGAAGAGGGCCTTGTGTTTTCTGTCTGACCCTGCATGTCAGCGCCCTTGTCACCGTCTCAGTTGGACTCATGGTCGTGCCTCTGGTAATTCTTGAGGTGATGTTTGTTTTTTCCGTATTGCATTCGTGCTCTTGACTTGACGTCTGATCTTGTGCTGCCAGGAGAAAATAAAATGACACAAATTGATGAACTGCAGCTGAGAAGGAGAGCAGATCTGCTGCTGGGTACCGGCTCATCAGGCCACCTGTCCTCCCTACTGGTTGAACATAATTCTTAGGCCACGGTACCATGCATCCAGTCAGCCTGTAGTTCTTAGCCACACAGCACACAGATTCCACACCAGGAAGCAGGGTGCTTAACAGCCACAAGGAGCCCATGACTTCCCATCACCGAGTTCATGGCATCGTAACCCACAGTTTTGCTCTTCTCTTGCTCAAAGTGAACTCAGGAAACTCCGTCTCCCAGAATCGGTCAACCAGGGCCCCCAATGGGCTCCTTTATGGCGTTCCTCATCTGATTATTGCAGTAAATTCCTAAGGCGCCACAAGCGGAGGGGCTGGATAAGCATCCATTACGGATATGACTGTGTAAAAGTGCTATAGATATACTCCCTAGTGTCTGAAAGTGTGATACCTCAGCAGAATCATCATTGATGGTATTAAGTTTATGTTACAACCTAGCACCCACCAGCCCGCACTACCTGTAGTCAGTGTCCCTCACACACATGGTCTGCAGTAGCCATTAAGCCATTGAGTTTCCATTTTCGACCCTTGGAGTGTGACTCACACCCACCTCCTCAGTTATTCACTACCCCCCCCCCCCACCTCCTCCTGAGCACTCAACCATCACCGTCATCTGCCGGCTGGGTCCCTGCACGCACGCCGGCTGGCATCCTGCAGCCATCGCTCCGCGTATGACCGCTGTACTGAGGGACAGTGCTCGCTACACGATGGTCTGAGGGGACGGCCACCATGAGAAACGGCGCATGGCTGATCTTCTCAGGAAGATGTCAAATCCCACAAGGCTCCTGTGCACGCTGCTGCCTTGGCCACATTGTCTTCACAGCTCTCATCCCTACAAACGGCGGACTATTTAAACCTCAATGGGGCAGGAAGATGTTAGTGATTAATGTACCTGGGAATCAGATGTTGGTAAGCATGGGCTCCCACTGAGAACTGCTTCAGTGAATATCCAGTAATGGTACAGGCTCTGTATTAGTGATGTTGGCTGCAAGACTTTGCGCTCATAAACACCATCCTCACTTTGATGTTCTCCCAGCATCATTTGGCATTTGGGTGACCCAAGCTGGTGAATTGGCCTCACTAGTGGGCGGCTGGGTTAGTTCATTGTGCTGGAACTTCGCCAGCTTGGCTGATTTGGCTCCAGGGACCTGGTGGAAGCCAGACTGGTGGACCTTCATTTCAGAAATTCAGATTATCATGCCGTTCGGTGCCCTTTTTGGGATGCAAAACATATCGATGCCCTGCCCCAGACCTGTGAAGGATGAGGAACTGTGCTATAATGTGGGGAGGACCTGGAGGGGGGTATCTCTGTAGGAGATTGGTCAGAATCAGAAGATGGGAACCATGGTTGGGGATGAGACAGGCTGGCTTACATATACTCATCTGAGAACAATTGCTATAATGAGATGTTGTGACCGGAGTCCAAACACATGCACAGCAGTAATGGTAGTATTTGTACAAGATACAGGGACACTGATTAAGGCTGAAGGCACCTAGAATCACTACAGTGCCCCCTGCTGGAGAGGGTAACGCTGAGGCGTAGAGTTGACGTGTAGCTGTGAACTGCTCTCTTCTGGTCAAACGATGGAAACAAAAGTTAAACTTGTCCGACATTCCAGCACAGAAGCGAGAGATGCAGATGTGTCCGTGTTGAGGAGCCCCTCCACTTTCCAGAACCATTTTCCTTAACACTCACAGTGTGAAATACGCGAGAACCCCGACCACCGGCCGTCTTCACGTGTGCCTGCTACATCGTGTCGCCCACATCCCATAAATCAGTTTGCCGGCGCATTCCGATACCCTTCCCATTTGGAGTCAGTCCATTGGGTACTTTATAGCGGATTTGAGCAATTGTGCCATCTGCTCTTGTGGGAAATTAGAGGAGAAAGCGGCAGGGTGAAGCCCCTCCGGCAGGTGTGGTCTGAGAGGCAGGCAGGCAATCTGCTAGCAGACCACCCCGGACCCAGACAGGCACCGTCCCTGCTCCTCGGGCAGCTGCGGGCTCCGCCACTTCCTGGACACGCCTTTGTCAAATCCGCCGGTATTCTCACACCCCGACATGTCTGTACGCAAGGTGATTGGTTGGGCCGCTGCAGTATGAGTGCAAGAGAGGAGAAGTTTGCAGGAAATGCACTGCGGTGTGGAAGCACTGATTGATTTTTTTTTTCGGTTCTATCTCAATAACGTACATGAACTATTTATGGGTCTTTAATACCATTTTACAGGGTGGATGCCACAACTGTATAATGGAATTAATTTTTTATGATTATGATTACAATTTTCTAAGGTTTCAATTTCACTTAAGGCATAAATAAGTGTAAACAAATTGATTGCTTTTTAAATTATATACGTTATATACTTTCATCTGTTGTTTCCCTATATGCGTCAAATATTACTCTGGTTCATGACGGTAAAGCCCTTCGCCAATCAGACTGAGTGTGATTTTCAGTTACCCGGCTGCATGCTGCAAGGCCCCACCCATCACTGACCCGTGCTGCCCCACCTCTCCGCAGGACTTCCAGCTGCTGTACGAAGAGGCACGGTACTACCAGCTGACGCCCATGATCAAGGAGCTGGATCGCTGGAAGCAGGAGCGTGAGCAGCGGCGACTGGCCCCGCCCTGTGACTGCCTGGTGGTGCGTGTCACACCTGACCTGGGCGAGCGCATCGCGCTCAGTGGCGAGAAGGTGCTCATCGAGGAGATCTTCCCCGAGACGGGTGATGTCATGTGCAACTCGGTCAATGCTGGCTGGAACCAGGACCCCACGCACGTCATCCGCTTCCCACTCAATGGCTACTGCAGGCTCAACTCTGTGCAGGTAAGGGCCCGGACCCAAGAGAGCCGGCCTCAGGACCCTCAGGGCCATCGAGTACCGGCCATCATTCAGTTTCATGCCTCTTCTTACAGTTTTACGTATCTTGCTAATGTTCACACCCGGAAATGTACTGAATCATTCCATCAAACTGCCCTTTCAAAGGTATAACAGGACTTACCTCCAGCTATTTTAGCCACAGTCTCTTTATCGCCTCAGTGATGCAGCAGTGTATCATGGGAATCTGCTCGTTTAAGGCAGAGAGGAACACAAGGAACATGCTCAGCCTAGCTGGATTTTATGATGTTCCATCCAAGTTCTCCATAAATGACCCACAAAATGATGCATCT
>JAAGVU020000019.1:434407-455754 GCA_011763525.2 Mormyrus iriodes
GGAAAATGCCCAGCCTAGCTGGATTTTATAATGTTCCATCCAAGTTCGCCCTAAATGACCCACAAAATAATGCATCGGACCAAGCCCCCCCCCCCCCCCCCCCCCCCCCACCCCCCACACACACACACCAAAATGTTCGTTGTACCAGGGACTGATTTTTCATGTCATGTGAGGCAGCGACATATTTCACCCTCAGGGGCTTTATGTTAAATAGCAGGGTATGTGTGTGACGGATGGTATGTGAATAAATTGGGGGGGAGGGGGGTGCCAGAGCATCATCACGTAGGTGAAACGGTGGAGGGCCCTGTAAGTGTCAGGAAAGGTGCGTTGACACAGCCCCTTCTAGCTCACCTTGGTGTCACGATGGAGGTGCCGAGGACACCTGCAGATCCTGAGCCTCTCGCTGCGATGAGCAGAAGCGACACCGCAGTTGGTGCCATCGCATGCTGTAATGCGCCTGCTAACCGCGCAACATCAGATCATATGGCCGCCAACCGCATGGAGGAAGAGTGACCCATCCGCATAGACTACCAGACTCGTGTCACCCTGCCGTCTCACAGATAAGAGCCTGAAACGTACACGTACACATCACAGGTTAAAGGAACAGCAGCCCGAAAAATACCCCCTAAGCGCTGCACCTGTACATGGGCTCTGGCGCCAGCTGCGCCCCCCCTCCAAGCCCCCAAAGCCCTTCCGGGGGTGGCACGAGGGTGCAGAAAAGGTGCCTTGGTCCGCAGTCGTTTTCTGGAAAATGGAAAGGGAGAAAGTGATGAAAAGGAAGAAAATTATATGCATTATTCATATTTCACTCCTTTTAAGATGTAGCTCCACTTCCAAAGACTTCACTACAAGGACGCCTGCAGCAATTTAAATACATGTATTGCATTTTTTAATACTGTACTTAGAATTTCCCAAACATCCTAAACTGGTTTATACTTCTTTTTATAGATTTTTAATTGGCTTGCAATATAATTAATTGGCGCATCAACTAACACAACGTTTTTTAAAAAATTTTTTGCAGTCTATTTACAGGCGAATTCGGTCTTGGTGTGCTAGCATCCGTTTCAAATTAAGTGGGAACCATTTCAGTTTTGATGATTGCCTTTGCTACAGGACACGCATTCTGCAGGAAGAGCAGTGGAATGAGCGCTTTTATCCACTGCGAGCAAGACGCCTTGCTGTAAGACACTCTCTTCTGGGGGACAGCCTGTTAATAAAGCCCTTTTGCGTAATGTATAAGGACACGGTGCGCTTTAAAAGACCTTTTGTCTAAGGGTTGTCCTCGTACGCACATAGGCTGATGTTTAAGGGTCTTTTTTATCACACATTTCCACCAAGTATAAACAGAGGGAAGGCGACGGACTGAAATCTGATTCAGAATCAGCTGTGCTCCCCTTCCCCAACTTGCTTACTGTCAGCTCTGCTTCTGCCAATCTGGGGCCAGAGAGTCCGTATCAGAGTGCAGGAGAGCTGCAGGTAACAATGGGCAGACAGCATACAGGCCTTCAGGAGGCCTATCCTCCCAGCTTTGGTCACTAGCAGTGCTGTGCCATGGCGAAGCACAGGCTTCTCCCACAGTCCATGACCTGTACCTGGGATAGGAGCCTGAAGGGCTCAATAAGGAATCTGTGAACGGTGGCTAAATTGTATTATTTCATGTGTGTGTGTATGTGTGTGTGTGTATATATAAAATTAATATGTCCTAGGACCCCTACTGGACATACAATAAGAAAATTGATGGATGGGTAATTAATGTCATTAAAATAATAAAGCATCACGTAGAATATAACTTTAAAAAAATGCAATGTAATGGACCTTCTAGGAAGGTACTCCCTGGAAAAAAAAGTCTATGGCAGTGGACTTGGCTCCTTGGGCAGGGGGCCGCAGGGGCTGAGCTCACCTCGACTCTCCTATGCTTGCAGGGGTGGGTGGGGCAGACCCGTCCCTCTCACGGCATCTTTGAGCTTGGGGCTCTGCTCACCACATGGAGCATGTGTGGCTGATCGGGTTGCAGAGCTGGACGGCTGCCCATGGGAACCGAGGGCCCCACCCAGCAGGGAGGGAGAGGTCGGTGCGTGGGGAAGCAGAGATGGGCCTTTTTACTGTGGTATCCTGTGTGTTTACGTCTCAGCTGCAGGGGTACGGACAGGACAGGTGATTCCAAGGAGCACAGATGAGGGAAGCCAGAGTACGGAGGTTGCATATTCTCTCCCCCGCCACCATGAGTGTGGCTCAACCCACCTGCTGTGGGGGGGGGCTGTTGGGGACCATCGCTCTTAGCCAGAGAGTCTAACTGCCAACTTTGCATGAGCGACTTCTTGTCTGCTTTGTATAGTTGCCAAATTGCTCCCCACCCTTCACCTCTAACAGAGGGAGCCACAATAACGGGCCGATTAGGAGGCTGATCAAACTGACCCTCAGAAATGTGATTCTCTGTTCCCGAAAAGAGAGCCCCACATGAAAACATGTCACACAGACACCCATCTGAAAAAACGCAGAAACAGCAGGCTTTTTGCAAACACAGAACTGACAGGCTGTTTAATTTTAAATGAAATTGACTGCAGTGAGCAGGAAGCGGGGCAGTGGGCACTGGGAGAGGCGGCGGCCCCATTCATATTCCAACAAAGGGCCACAGCCGTAAACGCCGCCTGGCGTCCTACTTCCCGTGACACGTGTCACGCGGCCCCGCTCCAAAGCTCCCCGGTGATGGGATCTGCGACCCAAAGGGGGGAGCACATTCTCTCCTACTCCTGTTAGTATTGCACTCGCCTGCGCCCGGTTGTGCCCCCCATTACTTTTGGGGTAACGGAACCACGGTGCATCAGCATTCCAGGTCACCGGGACCTCTTGGCGCCGAGTGTGGGCCACGGGAGCAGGAATCCGAGCAATCCGGTTCCTCAGGACACACCCTCAACCTCAAGCATCAGAGACAAAGGGGGGTAATATGATAATTATAATTATTTAGTTGTTTAGGTGACCTTTTTTCCCTCTACAAGTCGGCCTCGAAATCTTCCCATTTATACTTTCATTTAAAGGTAGTTCCTTCGCTGGAGGGTTCAGCAGTGATGCCCCTAGCAGCCTGTCTCTCCAGATACACACCCTAAACCAGTGCACTGTTCTCTGCCGAATTCTTTTATAAAGTACCGAATGTAAGGCATCGGGCCGCAGTATCTTTTAGCGTTAATTACTGTAGCTGGATGGCTCTTCCGAGACCAGCAGCAGTTTCGACACTTGTTAATAAACGCGAAAATTGTGTCGGCCTCCCGTCAGCTCTCAGCACACTCTGTCGCCTCAGCGCTGACATATCAGAGAGGGATAAACAAGCGGAGTCTGTCCACACGTCTGTAAAATCCTTAAGACCTCCCTAATATTTATCGTGCAATGTCTACAATAGTGAGCATGGAGCCATAGAACTATAGCACATCTGGTCAGACAACAACACACATTGTGGGGAAGCAAAAGGTGATGCAACGATCAGGGCGCCGAGTGTAATACCATTTCCATAATTGTTGCTCTTCTGCGTAGTCTGTCATGGGTTTGCTGCGCTGACACCGGCACGCTTCTTAATTAGCGCCGTCTCCCAGCGCTACTTGGCTAATTAGCCTCTCGGTCACAGTAGCCATGCGAGGCGTGGACCGGCTGACGCATCACTACCACTCAGAAGTCGCACGGTGTCCATTATTTCACTTCCCGTCACGTTATAATGTGAAGCATGTCAGACAGTCCCTAATTAAAGACCATCGTTAATGCGAGACACCGAATCCGCGCAAGTGATCCCCCTTATTCTGTACACATTACGGTAAAATACGGATCGCTCGTCCGCCCGCTAGCCCACCAGCGGGGGCACCGTTCTGATAAGCCAAGCCAACGGTTCCTCACTGGGCTTTATGGGGACTCTAGCTTTGCACATGAACTTCTTAAGATTTTTTTTTTTCTGGCAGTGCTGCCCCGAGCGAAACCTTTCATTTTCAAACACAGTGTGCTCTAAAGGAACGGGAATGCGCACATGGAGCCGCTCGGCCCGCTATGAAAGGGAAGACCCTTCCAGATAAAAACCCACAACAATAGCGGCTAGATCTGAATGTCAAGAGACGACAATGGGAGTGAGATGGTGGGACGTTTGGGACGGTTCTGCCAGCTCTAGCCGCGCGTCAGATCACACGAATACGGCTTGACGCCCTGATAATACAGCTTTCTTCTTTAATAAATACGAGAGACATGCTCTCCAGCAGCTCTTGCCGCTGTCTGTAGCAAGATGCTGTTGACAACTGTGGTTTAAATTTCCACTGGTGTAAATCGTGTCCTCATCAGAGGGGTCAGTGAACACGATGCACCGCTTGTGCTGCGGTGCGGTGGGAAATGGGAAGCATCTCTAATACCCTCTTCACCTGCCGCCCCTGCAGGTTCTGGAGAGACTCTTCCAGAAGGGCTTCAACGTGGCAGCGTCCTGCGGGGGCGGAGTCGACTCCTCCCAATTCAGCGAGTACGTCCTGTGCCGTGAGGACCGCCGGTGTCAGCCCCTCAACACGCCGATTAGAATAAAGCAGGAGCCCCTGGACTAGAGCATGCTGGGAAAAGAACTGGCACTGAGGTGGACTGTGACTGAGCAGAGCAGGCCCACCCCCTCCACCCAATGAAAAGGATCAACAAGGAATACTTATGTACTAGCAGTTTTTTGAGCGGACAGTGCCAGCCCTAAGGAACTTGGTATACCAATGGGAATGTAATTTAAAAAGATAGTTTTCAAGAACGTATACAAAACATCTCGATCCTCCCAGGAAGACCCAAAGAAGTGAGGGTCTGAACTCTCACAGGTGAGCCCCTGTCTTCAGCTCTGCTTCAGGGGTGCAATGAGCTGCGAGGTGGGACCTCTGCGACAGACTCTGCAAGGGAACCGACGCCCTCCCCCCCACCCCCCACTTCAGCGCATCCCAGCGTGTCGTCCAGTCCTGTCCGTGTGCGTGTTGTGTGGCGATGCAGCTGAATGTGGATAGCGCCGGCATGGGGGCAGACGCCCCTGGCTCTGAGCGGCCTCACCTTTGGAGGACCCCAAATGTAGCTGAGGACGCCAGCCCACTCACAGTCCACTCAACCTGGGCTTTATATCAAACAACACCCCACCCCCATTTTAAATATGGAATCCATTGTTTTGTTGGCTGTTTATATAAACTAGTGTTCTTATCAAAATTTGCTATTATTCCAGCTATGATCTATGGCTTTATTTTGTTTTGTTGTTTTCCATATGAAGGATTTCTGCACCTAGATTTGAAAAGTCATGGGACACGAGGGCATGAGCAGGGGCTGCTTGGCGCTCGCTCCAGAAACACTATTACGCCCCGAGGCTACGTGGCTAAAGCCGTCTGGCTGCTGATGCATTCGCATCCGGGGAAGGCCCGATTGTTAGAACAGAACTGCGGGGGAACCTGTGCTCTCTTTGAGCTCCAAAGCTATTTCAAAATCTTCACTCAAGAATATGCAATAGCTACTGTAATGCAGCAGGAAAGCTACCAGTGCGGTGTTAACTTAACGAGCGACAGAACAAATGGCTTATAGTATTCTGAACACGATCACATTCGCAGCGTGTCAGAACCCTACACTGAATTAAAAAAATCTCCATGTCATGCTTTTTTGTTAAACATGGTACAGGTGTCAGAGGGAGGAGAGAACACCAGTGTTATTTTACAGACCCTGCTCGCTGTACGTCTAGAGGTCCGTGGCATGAAGTAGCAGTGCTTTGTATTGGTTTCAGTGACCCAACACCTAGCATTTAAGTATGGGAAGTCCCCCCCTTGGAATATAAGCACCCTAACCCCCTGATCTTCATGATGTGGGACCCAGAGCGGTTCTGGGAACGATCAATGGCCTCCATCATTGTGGCGACCCCCCCCCAGGCCAGCAGTGCTCTGCCTTTACTGTATAGCAGGGGGGCAGGGGTTTGAAGCGGGCCATTGTACCTAGGCAGAACGGAGCCTGGGGGGACCTTTGGAAGTAGAGCAGGGAGATGGATCGGGTCACATGGTTATACAGCATACACTCCCCACCTGAGACTGAAGGCACTTTGCAGGGCCCCCCTCACCCCCCTGATGTGGATCCCCACTGATAACCCCTCAGCCAGCACCAGGCCCAGGGCAGCTTGAGGCTCAGTTTAATCAGAACGGCTGTGGGGGGAATCGCCATCAAGTTACCAATGTTACAGGAGTTAGAAAAAGCCCCGACTCGTCTGTGCAGGGGAGAGAGGAGTAAGCAGGGGTATGAGCCCTCTGTCTGAGCCAGCCCCCTAAACCACCCGGAGAGTCTGAGCTCCTAAGAGCGACCCGTGGGCCAGCTTCACGCCGAGAAGCCGCCGGAGCCCTGAGAGCCCCCCACCCCCTCGCCACATCAACACCTACACAAAAAACTGAAGCACACACACGAAATGGGAGCAGGGGAAGAAGAAAGTCTCATTTTCCAGTTTTTGAAGGCCGCTCCTCCAAATGATGTGTAGAATTGTATCTTATGCGTTGTTTTAATGGAAGAAGTCCAGTTTTGGAAAGAAGTGTCTCATATTTGTTAAGAGGATGATGATGATGATGATGATGGTGATTGATGATACTGTACCACAGGGGTCCCTGCTCACCCAGGACCCACATACACCTTCTCTATGCTCCAATGATTAGTCACTCATATAGTCTTTTATATACTGAAATGTATTAGGACTCTAGGTTGAATGAGCTTTTTCGGTTAAAAATATATTTAAAAACAAACAAGCAGACAAATAATGAGAACCTCAAAGTCCTATTTTCATTTTCCTGGGAAAGAAAAACTGTCAGGAATAAAAAAAAAATGCAAGCAATATGTTGTGTACATATGGATTTTCTAAAAGCATTTCAAAGTTATACTAAGGTGCAAATGTATATTATTTAAACAGAATGTTTTAATAATTAGACTATAGTATTAAGGGCATGTGTCAACCTGCAGTGACTCCATCTTTCGATTTTATTTGAATATTTGCATTAATAAACAGATGGACTGTTTATTTAATGCTTGTCTCCTGTCATTTTTCCTGAAATGTCTCTGAGGGTTCATGTTAAATTCAAAATGCCCCCCGTTTGTCAATCTACAAAGTGTTTTTTTTCCCCTTTACTCATCAGGAATTAAATACAGAAAATCAATCACCATAGACAGGGAATATTTACACAGTTACCCTGGTGTAACCTGGACATCCTGTACCGCGGTAGCGTGTGACGATTCCTCCTGAAATATGAACCTCCAGCCACCTGGTAACGAGGCGGCTTCACACTCCATGCTCCAACAGCCCACCTTGGTCTCCCAGCTCCTGCTGAGTGACACCTTCTGTGTAGCTCTGGTCCCAAACACGTGGCTTCTCACTTTGGGGGGGGGGGGGGGGGTGATTTTAGCTCAGCTGAGAACAGCTCCACAAGACTTTCTCCATCTTGAGTGAAAACCTTGAGTCACAGTCAGTTCTGGTCACCACTCATCTCCTGCTTCCTCCTGGAAGCTCTTCTCGTTGTCTTTCTGTCTGCACACTCTTCTCCTGAAATGCGAGAGATGTTAACTAGGGGTTTGCATGGGAACACGATGCTATTATGACGTTACTCAGCTCATGACATGCCTTTTTTCTTATGGTCTTACTGACGTACAGATGGATATTAATTCAAGCGATTCAAATTAACTGCACTGCTCAAGGGCACCGCAGCGGCTCAGCTTTTTCGCCTAAAGCTTCTTGGCAGCAATTCCAGCTCTGTAATCTCTGTACTACCTACAGCCAAATCTTATTACAGAACTGTTTACAAACGTCTGCCGAAAGACCTGTTTCTCTTACAATGAGTATCTCAAAAGTTCATGAAATATTTTTACAAATATTTGGCAAATCAAGTAAAAAAAAAAAAAAAAACATGCTAATTCATTGGAGTATACAAAACACAAGTTAATTCTAATGGGATCTCTGGCTTGAAAATAAAGTAGTTAGAACTCTGAGCACTGTGGTGACAAAACACAATAACACTCCCTTCATTTCAGCCCTATGTTACTATATTGCAATGCTCTACAAATCCAATGAAAGACAAAGGCAAGTGTCACATTCATGTTGGGGAACCAAAATCACAACATTTAAGTTCTTGTGATTTTTGTTTGTTTTGTTACCACACTTGCTTTAAACGTTAAGCATTTTGCCCGTTTCAAAATACTACAGCTTAATTTGCAGTAGAATCTGCCAGACCTGCCTGGTGGTCAATAATATTCGTGAGCCGTTTGCCTCACCGAACACCGCTCTGCATCCATGTGAAACCTTAATATCTGCTACAGGCACAAATGGGCAAAGAGCGAGTTGGGGGAAAACGTCTTGAATGAGGTGTCAATAAAGGTGGGAGGTTGTTTACACAGCCGGGGTGGGGCACTGAGTCTTACCTTACAGCGTTTAGTGGTTGATCTTTGTCCACCTGAAGACACCCCCCCCCAACCAACACCTTTGGAAACAAACTCAGTGAGCGAAATACCAAAGCACAGGTGAGGTGTAACTGTCCATAAGTCTTCAAAGACCTGTGACAGGGACGGATGCCTTGAAAAGAGGACAATGGCTCCTAAGGGCAGAAACACACTGGACACTTTGTTTAGTAAACAGCATCTTTATTCCTTTACAAAATAGGTACAAATACAGAAGTATGCTTTTCACACAAACAGGAAAATTTTAGAATATGTACAGAGTTTACCAAAAATAACATAGTTCTAATAAACACATGGTCTTTGTAAACAGTATGTACAAATTACCCACACATTAAAACTTAATTTTCCACCTGGGTGTCAGTAAAACCTTCCTATTCATTTTTATTGGCTAAAAAGTTTGATGGAGTAGAAATTTCTTCTGGCTTATTTATCAGAAACCATACAAATAATTATTAAAGGTCTTTAAACCGTTGGACAAATAAGTCTATTTGTGCTTCTTTTAAATTATTCTGCTATCTTTTATTTATTTCATTACTTTTTTGTCTTTCCCCCACCAAAGCTAATTTACCAAGATAAAACCGCACGGTGCAAATGAGGAAAACAAATGGTAATATATAAATAGGTACAAACCGCCTTCCTTTTGACAGGTATAGACGATACTGCTGAACCCTCTGAGCAAAGCAGCAGGGTTCTCGATGCACATCAGTAACATAGCCAGTGCCTCTTTAAAGGAAATACACATTTAGGGATGGAGCTAATTAAAATAATAATAATAATAATAATAATAATAATTCAATGCATGTTAACTTCTACAGCCACCTGGAAATGCTGAGGAATAAATCACAGGACAACACTACTCAGCAGGACAGCTGCAGCAAAAACAGAAAGAGGCTTCAAACGGACGACAAAAAGCCAAGCAAACGAAGGTTGTGGGGTAGGGATCTAGACAGAGACAGACAGCGGCTACCGATAACTGGCTGTCTACACGCCGTACCTGACGGAAGCCCCAACACGAGATTCACTCGCTCGTCAACCAGTCGGGGGAAACTCCCTCGACGTAGGCTAACCTCGGCTGGGATTACAATAAACTCCGGCGAAAGCCTAATTGGTGCGATCGACCTAATTTCCTGTTGAGCGCTGTTCAATGCTCCCAATTCAGGCTGTAGATGGAAAGTGTAAGAGTGGCTACCGCGACTGGTCATTCCCATTTCGAGGTTCAGGGTTTTGATGTCTGGTTTCTGAATATCATGCTCAAAAGTCCCTACACGATAATAGAATTTTTAAAAAATATATAGCGATAAATAACTTTAAAAACCAGCAACTGACAACATTAAATTGCCTTTAAAAAGCTTCGCTTTCCTGTGATCCGCTTAACGGGACGAGGTTTCGCCCCCACGATGGACAAGGTCTCGCAGCTTTGACCCTGGGGAGTCTACGGGAGGCCGGACTTCTGTAGAAACGGAACCACGCTGGAAGAGGAAGCGCTTTCCGACCTGACAGACGACACGTGATTTCACGGAACATGGTAACTAATATGCACACACGTTTCCAAAAAACACAGCGATGCTAAAATATTAACTAGGTGGTAAAATATCGTACATGCACTTTTGAAATCAATGGACTTAATATATACATTTAATATTTAGCTATCAAGTTATGCTTTTATCCCTGGTAAAGTTTTGTTCTGAAGATGCATAAATATAATTAGGTCACAAGGTCAAATAAGATTCTGTTCCCATCCTGACGTTCAAGCCTGCGCTTTATCATAAATTATAGGCTGCAGTATAATTTCTTGATATGTTGCATTAAAAAAGTTACTTTTCACTTTGGGATGATTTCGCTCTGTAAAATACTCACGGGGCTGATGTGGGTAACCATGACAATGCGAGTGAGCTCTGTATCCAGCATACGTGGGCAACCCATTCTGAATCAATCCTAGACTCTGCATGACCTCCTTTAACTAGGGGTGGCCAGTATCATCTGCAAAGGGCCAGTGTGCATGCAGCTTTTTGGGATAACCTTTCTGTCAGCTATTCAAACCCAGGTGTGAGGACTCTTCAGCCAGTCAGGCCTCTAATTAGTAATCTAATTAGGGAGCTGCAGCAAAAACCTGCACACCCAGCAGCCCTTTCTGGATAAGACTGCCCACTCCTGCTCTACACGCTAGCATTTATTATTATTTTTTGTGTTTATTTGGAGCTAAAACAGTGGAGAGACACGATCACGTCTGGATTTATATTTTTTTTTCCTTTTTAAAGCAATATTAAGGTTACGACAGACACTGAGACGAAGCTGCGAAACGCTATCGAAGGCACGTTCCAGGAGAGACGGGGGGGAGAGAGAGAGAGAGAGAGGCTGGGCCAGGCTGGGCTGGGAAGGCTATTTGAGCAGGGCGCGGTATAGCAGGAGAGAGCGGGCCGTCTCCCGCTCCTGCTCCATGTAGAAGATTAAGTCCCTGAGGTTGACGCGGGTGATGCGCTGGCGGGAGTGCTGTCGCGAGGAGGCGGCGGGGGCGGAGAAGCCGGCCGGGGAGCCTGTGGAGCAGCCGGAGACCTGTGGGGAAGGACGCAATGTTAGCCATGTGACATGGGGAGAGCAGGGGCATCCGAGCGCGCGCGGTGTCAGGCAGCAGCACGCCGCCGACACGCAGCCCAGAGAGGCGAAACTCAGCACGTTTTTCAGCCGCCGGGACTTCAAAGCCGGCTCCCAGGAGTCTAGTTGCGGCTTGTGCGCCTTCATAAGGAGGTGGTTATAGCCCCCGGCACAGAACCACGCCTGGCCCTAAAGTGGGTGACTCAGCCTCGATCCTCTAACCGCGTACGGGTAGCCAGCGAGATCTGCCTTCCGGGCCATTCACATGGCACCTGGCACGTCTCAAAGCGCGCACCCTGGCTCCGAGGCACAACAGTAGAGACCCCAATGCAGGCACCCCGATTCGGAAAAGATTGGGTCAGGTGGACACCTGGTCTATTCCAGCATAGCATGAGGAAGGAGGGACTGGAACAGAGGAGGCATAAACAGCACAGGGCTGACGCCCTGTCCTGAGGTCATCTGCTAGACAAGCCAAGGATGAGTCCTGAGGAGCAGAGAGTCCCAAATAGGCCCCAGAGCTCAGCACCCCACTGTGCCATAGTTCATGTGACTGGCATCAATGCCGGAGGAAGAGAATGTGGACCAGGTGGTGAGGAGCCAAAAGGACGAAGACCCCATACACCCCCCAGGGCCGCCCTGCTCCACATAAATTTCACCACACCCAGCTCCATTCCCTCATCCCAGTCGACAGGGCAGTTCACAGCCTGCTACCTTTAAGTCAATACAGAATAAGCCATAGGATCTAGTAACAACAGCAGCAGGGCTGGGCTCCTCCCCGCGCTAACCTGAGGGAGCAGCGAGGCCGGGCCGGGCCAAGGTCAGCAAGCCGGAACCACATGTACAGGCATCCCGGAGGAACAGCCAACACAGCGAAACAACACGGAGACCAGCTCCTTCGTGTTCCTGTTCAGTGACACAACTGATTTAACAGGTTAGTAATGATTAAGGGCCCATCGGCTGCCATCGCTAATTAGCGATGGTTGACTACGTCCTCGCAAACTGGCGGTTAACTTGAATCTTTCAACCCAGGAAGCTGCCATGGAGGTTTTCAATACAGGATAATGCCAGCAGGGCCATATAGGATGTGATTTTCATGACGTCAGACCAAACCATAAAACATCATGCATTTTCCAGTCCAGCGCTACAGCGCTGAGAGCGAGACGAGGCAGAGGCCATAGCGGCAAGCTGCCAGCACTGAGGTATCATGTCGCTAAATCCCAGGAGACTCTTCTTCCCTTTACTTAACATAACTCATTTGTGATTGTCTCCGTTGTGTTTGACCACCATTAAAAGATTCGTTTCCAAATGCTGCTAAATCTTACCGGAGCCCAGTTTAGTTCCTACGCAGCTAAATTTACTGTTAGCTGAATAATGTATGTTTCGGCTTCGTGCACAGTTGCAGCGGGATGAACTGCCTCCTCTCTTTCCCTCACTCCTTCTGCCCATCTTCCCATGGCAGAATCGCCCCTTTTCTTTTCTGTCTGATTGCTGGTGTCACATTTCTCTAGCACCATCCTTCCGAGCTCCTCTAAATATCGAATCCGGCTCTTGTCAACTTCCTAGGAAGCAGGGGCTGTGTAAACAGGGACAGATCCCATAGCAGGGCTCTTGTCTGTCACCTGTCAGCACGGCGACCCTACTGTCTGCACGATGACACTGCTGTTGGGGCAGTCCAAAAGGTAGCTACAAATATTGTCACCATGGAGGTCATATCATTAAGTCCTCCGTGTTCTGCTTACTGTCACCCACCCAACCACCAAATTTGTGCATGGTACTGTTGGTCATTTTCACAGTTGCAGAAGATGTGGAGAATGTGTGAAATGATGGCCAGAGACCATGGAACTGAACACAGGTTAGATGTTCCATCATCTATAACGTGATGCTAACTCATGGCCCCAGTCAGAAGCTGGGGGGACCAGGTTGGAAAATGGAGAACAATTGTTACGTAGGATAGAATACAATGCACTAAACAGCAAGCTTACCCAGGTCGGGGTGGGCACAGAACCCCGCAGGGCTGTTGCTACCTGCTACAGACCAGAACCGGTTTGCATAATACTCAGGGAGACAGAAGACAAGTAAAATTTTGAGGCTGAAGTGATATGGCCCACATGACTCTCCACCCTGATGATATCACAGTCCTGATGTGCCTCATTCGAATGCTTCCCAAGTCCTACTGAACACACAAGCAATCTGTGTAACAGCTTACAGATGTGTGCGTGGCTCTAAAGAACAGTATGACTCCGAAAATCTATGAGTAAGAATCCACACAATTAGGACAGAGAATAAAAGGGAAAACAACACAAGAATGGAGTGTCCTCTGCTAATGAAAGGGTGGAGATGGTATAAAGGCTTCTTGTTGGGGAAGGACCCGCGCACAGCTCTCAGACTGACAGAGACCTACCCGGCTCCCCTCCAGCAGCAGGATACCGCTGGAACAGGGTAGTGGGGCTGTGCAGTAGGGAGTCTGTTTAACCTTGCTAGAGTTTAAAAAAATGCTTTATTTAAGGGCAGGGTCACTTGTTTTCCTCTTCAGCTTTTCGTTTTACCCAAAAAAGCAGAAAATAAAAATAGCTCCTTTCTCCGTCCGCACAGAGAGGAGAGAACAAGCATGGCTGTCCCAATCCCGGAGAAAAGTGGGGGCATCACGTTCGAAAACAACAATGACAAAAACAGCCATGTTAATTCAACCACCGCGCGCCAAATGCACATCGTACAAATGCGCGATCACCGGAGCCTCCCGATGCCGACATAAAGCACAAAGTCCGCCGTTGCCGCCACAGCGACGGGGTTTCAGTCAAGGAGAAAGGAGGCGAAATAAAAAAAAAAACTCCTTATTACTTCTAACTCCTGCAAGCCATTTTGGTCTCCAAAGGTTTGAGGGCGCCTGAGGCCGTGTGTCTGCAGTGTTTCGGGAAACGACTCGCCTTCGCACGAACAGCGCTCTGTTGTGCTGTGCCGCTGCCCCCAGCGTCCCCGCTCCATTTCTGTTTAACCCTTTGCTGCCTCTGCCTGCCTCCGCTAGTCGCGTCAAATGTGTGCCCCTCCCATGCTCCCTCCATGGCCCAAACCCGAGCCTGCACCTCCAACGCGGGAAACGGAGCCTTTTAAAAACCACCGGTCGACACAAGGAGTGATCCGAACGAGGTGCTCGGAGGTTCCGCCGGTCCTGCGCCGGAGCGCGGTGTCGCTTCACAGTTAAATGCATATTAACCGTTGATTAAATCTGCAAACTGGTTGACACAACACATAATTAAAACATTTGGCTGCCGGTTAGGAATTTTCTAATTAGTGAAGCGGCAGCATCGACGAAGCCGCTTGGCCTCAGGTCTGCAAGTCCACGGGTTAGAGCTGAGATGAAAGCTGACCCCCCCCGGCCGGGCTCCAGAGGACCCCTCGCACAGGGGGTGGGGGGGGGAGGGTCGCGGCCAAGAGGCACAAAAAGAGACGGGGTCCCTCTCTCTGCTGGCGCAGAGAAACATTTCCAGGATTATATATTAGATTATACAGATTATATATACTTCCAGATATATATAAGGAAGAGGATGGGCCAGCACTCTAAGCGCACATCAGAGATAGCAAGAAAGGTCCGATCCAAATCTCTGAACTGATTGTCACCAGAGCTCAGCAGTAATGGGGGTGGGGAATCAGAAACATGATCAAACCTCATGGACATTCACGCCCCGCCGTGATCGAAGTGCAGCATCAGGCCAGGTGCCTCTTGCTCCTCTTAAGGCTGCGAATCTCTGCTGCATAAAAAATTCAAGGCATTTCATAAATAAATGGAATCCAATTAAAGTTAACACGGGAGATGGGTAACGAGCCTGCTGTCTTAGCCCACGCCTTCATCAGTTTCAGCTAATGAGGCATTGTTGGTTTTCGCGCCCTCCTTTTCACACCGGGAGGCGCTGTCGTTTTTCAGTCCGGGTTCGCCGAGAGGCCGCTGATTGACTCGTTAATCCGCGCCTTTCGTACGGAGCGACGTTCCGCAGCACAGAGCCTAACCTGACCTCCCGAGACGTCACAGCCATGGAACGGCCTGGACCGGAAAGACCTGGTGTGCATAGAGCCCGACAAGCCTCCGTGCTCTAAGCGAGTGCCCCGGGAAACGCAGGAACACGTCTCCCGCTACTGAGTGCCTCCATGGGAGCGTGGCGGAAACCCCTTTCTCCTGAACACAATGAGACATTCATAAACTGGGCGTCAACCCGGGGCTGTGCTCACCTGCAGGCTACTGGCACCAACAGAGAGCCCCGGCTGGCACACACACACTCAGAGGATCCGGCGCCATCTCACAGCTACACGTGCAAGGCAGCAGTGTGCTGCCCAGATCGGGCGCGGGGGGACCAGTAAAAAAAAAAAAAAAAGCAGCATGCCGAATATGTTTTTTTAAGGAAGAAAAAAAAGTAACCGCATAAATCAGGATGCCAGCCTCCACCACCCACTGCCATCTCTGCATCTCGCTCCAGCGTAACCGACAAAGAGATAATCAGAGATATCCAAGGGGAGAGAGGAGAACAAAACATCTGAAATTAAAAGAAAGAAAGAAAAAAAAACCTGATTAAGTTACTTTGGAATAAAAGGCAAAAACAGACTTAATATTTAATAGAAAAAAGGACCCAGTGTCTCACAAAAGCTGTGTAATTGTTGGAAAGGGCAGGTCTCTCATCTACCACCTGCAGAGGGCCTCCCGTGGGCGCTGGGCACCTTTCAGACGGCTCCTCGTCCCATTCGGATGGAACGTGCAAAAGTCCCAGTGTCGGGGCTTTGCGACGTGAGAATGTTCTGGAAGGCTTGCCACGTTGCCAGCTAGTGGAGGTGTCTACAACTCTTCCTCCATCAGGAGGGAGAGGAAAGAGGTGAAGTAGAGGGCCAGACAGACAGATATCCAGACCAGGGGCGGGAAGGCACCCAAGAAGGCCGACATGTGGAATGACACAGAGGCATTGAGTCATCACACAGCACACCAGGGAATGCACAGTGGGTGTGATGTCAGGAGCTGCCTGCTTTCCTATTGGTCCCCGGACACAGCAGTCGCTCCCACTGCTCTCCACTGCCTCCATGACTTCACCTCCAAAGCTTTCTGAGTCTGTTTAAAGAAGGTCCCAGTGGCTCATCGGTACCTGTGCGGGTTTTTTTTCCTCTTCCCGCAACAGGAAAAAAGAACCTGACTACTTGTATGTATATTCCTTATCTACATATTGACTCAATTTAAATCCACACCCTTTTCTGCAATGTTAATGACTCGCCTTGTAAAGGAAGCGTTCCCCTCTTTCGCTGCTGTGGGCGTTGCCCGCTGGCATGAGTTCGAGCTTCCTCACAGAGGCTGCGGGGGTGCTTTCCACCGCGAGAGGTGGTGAAAATCAGGGTGATGGGCGGGAGAGCCACAAGGACATGTGGGTCATGGGCCCCGGGCCCCAGGGGATGGCTACCTGCCGGGGGCCAGACAGCCATTGGGGCTCCTGACAGGTGGCCCATTTACCTTCCAACCTCTTCCCTTGGGGCCCCAAAAACACCCCAAAGAGAATGTGTTTCCTGGGTACACGTAACCAAAAGCATCTTTGAGCCGGGGTCAAGGCAGACAGGAATAAACTGCAAATGCACAATGTAAATGTATACATCAAAGTTAATCCTAAAATCAAATGCTGGGGTTTTTGTATTTTTAATAAATGTACTCAATTTACATCAGCAGTTATAAACAACTGAAGAACTGAAAGACTTGGCGTGATACAAGATAAAAAGTAATACTATAGCTATGTGATTCCTCAAAATATTCAAACAGGCACATGCCAGCTCAGGGTTTTCGCTCTGTGCTTGTCGGAAGGTCACCGGATTAAATCCAGCAGCTGGTAGAGACATTTCACCGCTGGAGCCATTAACAAGGCCCTGAACCCCAACTGCTCTACAAACGGGCTAACCTTGCTTTCTTAACTCTACTCTGCTTTGGATAAACATAAAGGAGGGGCTGCGTGCACCGCGATCGCTTAGGTTAGTGCTTGTGATCAGAAGGTTGCCGGTTCAAATCCAGTAGCTGGCAGAATGATTTCACTGTTGGGCAAGACCCTTAACCCCAAAAGCTTCAGTGGCTGCTTGACCCTGATCTTCACTGTAAGCTGCTTTGGATAAAAATAGCTGCTAAATAAAAGTAAATGTAATAAATAAATGCAATGATATCAGGGATGGAATCAGTTGGAACCTCAGCATCAGCGAGGCTGGAAAGTGGCTGAAAACACTGCACTGTCGCTGACTGGACTTATCCCACTCCAGAATGCATAGGCAATTCTCTTTGTCTTCGATTGGCCCCTCATATGCGGGGGTGACAGAAACACAACCAGTGCTGGTGGACGCCGCTGCCAGGCGCTTCCATTCTCTTTTCTTCGGGTCAGACTAATTGAATTATATTAAGATGTGAATAGGTTTAACTCCTGAGATTATCTGCCAAAACACAGCCTGAGTGGCATATCTAATTGTGCTTGCTAATTAGCTCAGGCTGTCTAATTCCCACCGCAGTCGGCGTGCTAAACGGCGAGGCGCTTGGAAACGGATACTACAGCTTAAATCCTTAAGGTGAAGAGAGGGACCGCAGCAAATTGGCCTTATGTTACAGGAGCGGTGATTGATCCTAAGCCTTAATTAGGGGAATACGGAAAACGAGAGGGGGGCTTAATGAAGTGTGTACCTTGTCAAACTGCTGGGTAAAATCTGTTTGCTAAAATTTGGGCTGAGCATAATGGCTGGGACAATTAGCTGCGGACCCCGTGACGGTCTCCAAGGACGCGAGGGGCTGGCCACCGCCTGCAGCATCTGCGTGCATCAGGGCCGTGTTCCTGGGAAAAGGCCAGTCGGCGATTTCCTTAACTCCTCCGATGTCCAGCCAGTTATGCAGCCAATATTTAAAGCATGATCTAAATGAACACCCAAATATCAGCCAGTGAGCTTTTAAAGTGCGTAAGAAAAATCTAATTTAAAAATATGACTGAGGAAGTCAGCTCCTGTCATTTATTTGATAACAGAAACGGATGGAAACGTAACAATCGATGTTTCCAAGCAGGCACCGTCAGGACTGTGGAATCTTTTTTCCCTCACCATTAGGAGCCGTTCCTAACTTGTTAAAATTGATCAAATGGAAAGCTGTGGAAAAAAAAAATTAAGCTGAGTCGAAAAGTGTGACTTGGATTTAATATTTTATAATTGCCAAGGGACATTCTGAGATCAATGAATTTCTTGCCTGAGACGCACATCAGAAAGAGATGTACTTCAGTCTTTTTAGGGAACATTGGTCTATTTAATTCCAGTGTCTGATGCATGTGAAATATGCCTTCCTTGGCCTTCGCCTGCCCGCCCCCCGGCGCCGCTGTGGGCAGACATTACCGCCTTTAATGGGCCGCCATTGGACAGGGAGAGCAAAGCAAGCCAATAAGCTGTCTTTGCTAATGCAACCGGCTTGTTTATTCGCTGGAACCAGGTTTTTTTTTCTTTTTTTTTTTGCGTCGCTAATTTTAGCCGTATATTTCTTCTTTTTTTTTTAAAAGGAAGATAAGGAAGAGAGAAACAGTGGCAAGAGAACACGTCGTGCGCGAGGTGCAATTATGGCAGGTGCCTGTAGTGTGGTGCTCGCTCTGCGTCTAAACAGCACTTCCCGAGAAGATGATATGGCTTCCATGCTGGCTTTAATGTAATTTGGGGGGTGGAGACAGCATGATGGTTGAGGCTCAGTGGGGGGGGGGGTGTGATATACAGCTAGACTTGGCTTCACACTAGCTCAGCGGGGACAGCGAACGAGGGGAGGCTAAGAAACGAATATCAGCCAATTACCCAATTAACCAGTGTCAATTAGCAGCCACACTCCAGCTTAGTGGGACTCACTAGAACCATTTCGGCCACACAGCCCGGCTGCAGGACTCTCGGGAAAACGGCATCGTGACCTTCTCCAACCAGTTTCCTCTTTTCTTTCATAATCACAACACAGACAGTCCCACAGTGACAAAGCTTCCATAGCCATGGTGGCATGTCGAAAGTCAATGGGGCTTCTACACATAAGCCCTCCTCTATCTACAGACAACACAGTGTATTTTTTCCCCGATCGGACAACCATCGGCCTTGGAATGTCGGGGTTGTTGTTCCTGCAAGCAACATCGGAACACGCTAGAGCCAAAATAATTAAATCAGACACGTACAGCTGCAGTGTACTGAAACGGACTCACCGTCAGACCCTGCAGAACCATAAAATCACGTATTAACCGCCGCCATTCACGCCCGCGATTACACTGCACACCAGCTCAGCAGGTCTCATCGTAAACCTCACAGCCCTGTCACCTTTTGCTCTGCTCCCCCCATCCCATCCCTGTTTTTAATGACAAATCCTTGCAGATGTGTCACCCCCGTGCTTTCTCCGGGCTGCAACGTTTACGGCCATGGCGAGCTGAGCTCGCAATTTGAAATCGGGAGAAGGAAAACACACTTTCACTGAACAGGCTGGTGAAAAATCTACAACATGCGACTCACGCAACAAGCAATTACGTGAACCCATCCGGAAATGAGCAAGGCGCAGCTGGCACACTGGAGACGCACATGCACCCTGTCACAGACGCACAATGCGAGCGTGAATGTCCCTTAGACCTGCAGGGTCTAAAGACCACGATCTCCTGAGCCGTCACTGATCCTGATTTCAGATCCCTCAAACATAAGCTGTGTGATAAGACAAAAGGGGCTTACAAGGCTAGGTCAAAACGTCCAAGGTTCGAATCACGCGGGAACGGGGGGGTTACAGCTGTGTCGACCTTGATAAGGGCACACATCCTGGAAGCATGCAGCTGGTGCTAACAGCTACCACCTAAAACTGTTCCAGCTGATCTCAGTAAAAAGCATATTCTGAGCATCCAGATAACAGCCATAATGATGCAGGAAGGGGCTAAACAGCGATGCAACATTTCCTAACTATGGCCCAGGGCAGAACAGCAGCGCCATATCTGAGCAATGGCCTGGACCCGGTTGAGTACCTCTCTCCCCCTCCCCCGGTACCCTTGGGCTCCAAACTCTTGGAGTCTCCCCCAGGCCACCTGACTGGGGTACAGCCTCACATCACAGCCCCTGCGCTCCCCCCGACGCCAGCAAAACTGCAACTAATTTTGTTCTTCCGAAACTTAATTATATCAAGATTAACAAGGGAGGTAATTAATTTCTTTACGATGGGTATCTTTTAAGTGCCCGGGGCCCAACTTTGTTGTGAAAATGTATATTCAACCATTATTACAGTACAAACTAAAACTGCAGAAGGGGAGGAACAATTTCAAGTGAAGGAGGGGTTACATTTCACTAATAAAAATCTTTAAATGTAATTTCAATTGTTAAAATGAAGTGGTTAATCGCACACATGCATAAGGTATTTTTAAAAAATTCATATGCATAATACATTCTTAATGTTTACCCTTACAACGACTACATTTCGTTGCTAAATTATCATTTTGGCCGTAATCAATTATTTTCATTTCAATTATATTTCAATTTCAACGCTAGTACAAAAGCCGTACAAGCTTTCAGGAGATGACAGCTCTCTACTGTCCTGACTGGTGTGCAACTTTTATAATTCCAGTGAGAGTAACAGGTCACAGGTAGTTGATAAGAGCACCTATGCAGTCTGCAGTGTCATATTCCCGCTGAAGGACACCTTACGCGTCTGAGAACCACCGTCAGCTGTATGATTTATGATGCTCAGCCTAAAAAGATTCAGAACAAGTCAGAATCCTTCAGCCATCCGGCCTTTTCTTGTCAAAAAGACCAGTGCATCCTTCATTAGGGAATATCACTTTCTATGAGGGCTATAAGATCAGTGGCAGGCCATGAATTAATGTTTATGAACACCCAGCCACTGTAGACTGCTACATATATCCATAGACATCACGCAAACATTAAGCGATTACCTTGTAATAAAGAGATGTAAAATTTAGGACAATGGCAAGGTCCTGTATGATGTGCAGTCGAGAGTTTGGACATGCCAAGTTGGCTATAAAGGGGAGTGACGGTGATATCTCATGACCTAACCACCTGACTTAAACACAGTGGTTTTGGAGGAGTTTGACCAGGGAGTGAAGGAAAAGCTGCCAATGAGTGCTCAGCTTATATGTGGGACCTCCTTCAGGACAGTTGGAAAGGCATCCCAGGAGGCCACCTCATGAAACTGATGTACAAGAGAAAGAAAGGCCAGTCAGTCCCTAGAGCCCAGCACTCTACTGACCACGGGATTTGAACCAGCAATATCTGGGTCCCAACCTACAGAGCTGCACCCCCCCCCCACCCCGAACAAATTAACTTTTTTA
>JAAGVU020000019.1:481620-545559 GCA_011763525.2 Mormyrus iriodes
CATCTGTGTGAATTCCGATGAACATTTTGATCAAAATACAATTGCTTACCGCAGACCCGGTATTTAAAAACGTGACATACATGCATTTTGCCACGGACACATAAGTCTCGCCACAGACATTTTAGTTCATGTACAGAAAGCTTGATGATTCCTGAAAAACCACTTTATTAAACACAATTTGCCCCATGGGTAAATATATGACTGAGTGTTTAATAATTATAAAAATATAACAAAAATAAAAAAAGGAAAAAAAATATCAAAATATTTTATGGCAGTAGCCTTAATAAACAATTTTTTTTAATCACGCATATCTGACATTCAGTCACTAAGGAAATTATCGTCTATAATGATGCTGCGTTTCTCTGGCTGAACTGAATCGCTAAGCACTGAGATCTAAAGATGACCCAGAGGTAAGGTCTGGCTCTGCGTCTGCTGCGTTTCCACAGAAACAGGCCAACGCTGGGATGGCGGCGGCCCACCTGCAGGTGGGGAGAGGGGGAAAGGAGGTGGGGGCACGCACCTTGAGGAAGGGTACCAGGTAGGGCTGGGGGGACGATTTCAGCTCAGACTGTAGTCGGCTAGTGAACTCCTCGGGCTCAATCTTGGCGTCCTGTAAGGTTAGAAGTCAGAAAGATAAAAATACATCATTTGCTGTCATTAATGCGTGTTCAGAAGTAAGCACCAGTGCAGAAAACTATTTATTAAAGGGTGACGATGAATTAACATTGTGGCATTATAGTGAAAGAAGGGACAGAGACAACCACTTACTGCCATCTACTGGTTACCAGGTGCATTACTCCACAAAAGATGCCATTCTTATATCAACATGATCCTTTATTTAGCATTTGCACCAGTATGAGTATGGGTACATTGTGATGTTGCTTTTTACATATCCCACCTTGCTCTCCTTTGAGACATACACAGTTGAAAGTGAAGTTTGGAGTCCGGTGCAGGGTCAGGTAATTTATCTGGCACCCCAGGAGCATTTTGGGGGTTTGGGGGCAGAAACACTTAAACAAGGTAGCTGCTGAACACCACAAAAGTACAACCTCAAAAATGATCACAGAACTGAATTGGCACCTCGGTGACCCAGTGTCAAAAAGTCTTCATTGATAAACTTCATCATAAAGCTGAAATGTATGGGAGGGACTGTCATTTGGAAACAGCTTGCGCCCCAGGAAACGCATATCCTGGTGTAAGGAGACCTAAACCAGGACCCCGGAGCAACTGAATAACTACCAGAGTCCGATAAGTCAGCATCCATCCTCTCTCTTATATCCGAATAGGGTTACGCTTCAAGAAAGCAAAAGCACACGAAAGATGTCCGTTGGTAGGAGCAGCCAACTAGGAGGAGTCATTGGGTCCGTTGACTTCACTGCGTGTGGAACAGCCACGTGATACGTGGTCATGGTACAGGGCCAAGTGCATCTTAAGGTACAAAGGCTGCCTCCTCATGTGCTCCGATATTTCAAGATAATGCCGCCAATACACACCGCTAAACAAATTCAAGAGCAGCTCCCTGGACACCAGGACGATGGCACGTGCTTCCCACTGCCTCCACGATTACCAGCCTAAACATCATTGATCCTGTGTGCAGTGCTGAAGCTCAGACTGTGAAGCAGTTTCATTTCTTCCGGAGAAATGGTCCTATACCTTACTACACATGGTTCAGGACTTATTTACATAACATTACAAGGAATTAAACTGGTGTAAACACAAAGGGTGGCCCAACTTCTTATTAAGTGCTATATATTTTGCTGTTAGTTTGTCCACCCCCACCCCCAGTGGTCAACAGACGACAAGGGCACATTAAGGGAGGGTGATTTGATCACTACTAATGAGGGATGACGTGACTCACCAGAAGATCCTGGACCAGCGCTTTGACATTCCGGGAGGTTTCTGGAGAGGGCGAGTTGTGGGACGCCAGCTTGATCAGCGTGGCCAGGAAGTTCTTGCACTTCTTCACGTTTTCTTGCATCTCCTATAGTGCGGGGGGGGGGGTGTTTACAGTCAGCCTGGTTTCAGCAGAAGGTCTGGCACTTATTTTCACCACCTGTATAACAGCTTTGGGGGTGTCAGCGCCTGTCACAGGTCTCCGTGGCGATATTTCAACACCGTGACACACCAGTACTTTCGGAGGTGTCAAGAGTAGCAGTGTGACTTGAAACAATGAGGTGAAAGATAGTGGCTCACCTCTGTGTGTGTGTGTGTGTGTGTGTGTGTGTGTGTGTGTGTGTGTGTGTGTGTGTGTGTGAATAGGACATGCACAGTACAGGGTGCACAGACCTGGGACACCACCGGCGCCCCTGCGGCTGGGCTTACGGGGACAGCAAGGGTGGCGGTCTGCGTGGGTGGTGCCGGCTGCGCAGCAGGCTGCGGCTGGGCCTGTGCGACGGTCTGCCCTCCCGCGATGACGGTGGTGGGCTGCTGTGGAGCAGTCACAGTCACGGTGGCTGCTGAAGGGCCAGCGGTCACAGTCGCCTTCTGAGAGAGCGGGGAGCGGGGAGAGAGATGCTAAAGAGGTTAGGCTTTTGGGGCAGGAAGCCATGGAGAACATAGGAAAGCAGCGGACACCATAACCAAGCCCTGACGTCACCACCAGCATGGCATGGCAGCCTAAAATGGAAGCAGGGATTAATGGACAGAGACAGAAGACTCATCACAGCCATCTCATCGCAATTCGCCTATGACAAGTACGTATCTACTTGGAGCAGTCGCCCTCTCCAGCTCTCTGACAGAAAGACAGACAAGCTGATGTGTCTCTCTCTCTATTACTCATAAAAGATGGAAAGAGACGGGTACTGATGCACAGACCGAAAATTTCCCTGAGGAATGGCAAGATTGTTGCAGCTCCAATGTCGGCGCTATGCACACAGAATCACAGCCGGGCCCTTCTGCAGCAGCTAGTGCCCCATTAGCTTTTCCCAGCAGACAAATTAATTTGTGTTAAATCAGAGTTAAAGGTCTTTATGGGGAAGGGAAGAGCAGGGAAACCACAAGATGCTCTCTCTCTATCCTGCAGCATGCCCGCTTACTCAGGAGAGGTCCATGAGAGGCCTAAAGAGCAGAGGGAATGCCGGGGCCCTAGGGACACACCCGACGAGGCACACAGGTGGCCTCCAGCACCTGTGTGACAAAGGGGTGATGTTGCTGTGACAACACAGGGCACTGAGGCTCGTTGTACCACACTGCTAAGCTGCCCGAAATCAAACTAAAGTCTAGCTTTGGCACCCAAAGGGGAGGGGGGTATACATGACTGTTATTGTGCAGTCAAGGTGTGTCTGCACTACTTTCCTTTGTCTGACAGCAGGAGGGTCAGCAGTAGTTTGTGCTGACCAAACAGGTGGTCTAAATAAGGAATGGCACTGCCTATGTGCTGCATTATACCGTAGCTCTGTATTATACCCAATCTGTATTACACAGAAGAAATGCAACATGATAACCTGTCTAGCACTAAGCTGTTAACAGTGTGTACACACAGGAAGAGCCTCATTTAACGAGCTCTTAAGGAGCTATAAAAGACAAAGGTGATACGGCCAGTGTTTGCCATGGCGCCCAGCGTACCAAAGATCCAAAACAGAGACGCGCAAAGGCTCTCCACTTTTTCTAGCACACCCCTGGACTGCGTTCTGAACTAGTATGAAAAAACGCCAGTCTGCTGCCCTCTAGTGGGCGACACAGGAGCACGCCACAAATTGCACTCCGTGCAGCAAGAGACAGAACCTGAGAGAGGGTGTAAACTTCGAGCTCGGGAGAATTAGAGACCCGGAGGTACTCAGCAATCTGAGGATTTCATGTGTTAAACTGCAAACTGGGACTAATTTGGTCTTCATTCCACAATGAATAACTGAAGTTTCATCGCTAATTAGTACATAATGATCTTTTTGAAGCGGGGGATTGCGTGATGTCAGGAAGAAGCACAGTTGCATGGGAATCCCACTGTCGTTACCTTCAGGTAAGCCTCCGCAGGTGGAGCTGATGTGGTTGATGAGTCACACCACTAGAGGAAGGCATACACTCAAGTAGGTGAATTGTAGCTTCCCTACAATTCACCAGCCGCCTCAATGCTGCTAGCTTAACTAACCAGCTGATATAACAGCCCCACCCCCATTCTTAAATGTTGGGCATCACTTCTAGAAAAGAAGGTACTGATGTCTGACAGGGTCTTTGCACCTCAATGCACACACACGGCTCTATGCGACCTTTAACCTGACCACCCTCTCTGCCTGATGATTACACAGAGAACTACTGTGTTCATGACAGAAAAGTAACAGATCATTTACATGTTGGAAGGGGGGGTCAGACCTGAAGCCCATGTCACTCTGGGGTGGCTGATCAGGGCATACATAGCTTGGAGCAGCACCAACCCTGCCACACCCACAAAAAGGCTGGTTTCCACATGGAGAAGAGTGACAGGAGGGTGACTTACATTTTTGTTCATCTGATTTTGCACAATTATAAATAGCAATGCAGTTCAGTTAAAGTACCCAAAACACCAAAGGTTAGGGCAGGGGTGGGCAATATTTTCTGCAAAGGGCCAGTGTGCATGCAGCTTTTCAGGATAACCTTTAGGTCAGTTATTCAAACCCAGGTGTGAGGACTCTTCAGCCAGTCAGGCCTCTAATTAGTAATCTAATTAGGGAGCTGCAGTGAAAGCCCGCATACCCAACGGCCCTTTGTGGATAAGATTGGCCACTCCTGGTTTAGGAGGTCCCCTGCAAGTACAGACCTCTGCACTTTAGAAGTAAACGACCTGGCTGTTAATCAGACTGTACACAGGTCAGTTTGGAAAAACCCTCATCTGATGTATAATTTGACCTCCTCCGCCAGCCCCTGGAGGATGGACTCCCCCTTTGAGTCTGGATCCTCCCAAGGTTTCTTACTTCTAGGGAGTTTTTCCTTGCCACTGTCGCCTCTGGCTTGCTCACTGGGGGCTTTGGGCGGGGATAATGTAAAGCGCATTGAGACAATGCAATGTTGTGAAAATGCGCTATACAAATAAAATTGAATTGAATTGAATTGATGCAAATGTGCACAGATACGGGGGGGGGGTGTCACAGCAGGAAATGCCTGCTAAGGAGACATGTGGCTCTCTCATGCAGCCTGGATTTCATCCGGTTCTCAACCAATCGCTCACTTAATCTCTAACTTAAAAAAAAACTAACAATCTAATAAGTGGAGTGGGGGTCTTCCTCTCCTCTAAGGGAGCAGAAACTTCCCAGAATGAGGCTCACTAAAGCTCTGCCCCCTGGAAACTGTTTGGGGAGAGCGATCAGTTCCTGCGACAAAGAAAAATGCCCTTTATTTAACAGAAAATAAAAGCACAGCCTGGATGATAATGAAAATCGGGTGAATCAGGTCATAGTTTAATTACACATAGACAGATGAATTTCTGACTGACTAGCCCTGAAAGTCCTAGTCTTTAGTTCGTCCTTGGGAATTAGGCCACTTTGTCAGTATTTCCAGTTGAGAAAAAAGAAAGAGTGAGAGAGAATTATAATTCAAGGTGTCAACACCAAGGTTTATACCAAGGAGTTTAAAAACAACGTTGGAGTTCTAGGACTGGACCAATCGCTCTCACAGAGAGGCTGAGGGATCCACTACTCAAAAAAGCCAATCAGAAACTATTCAAATACAGTCCCACTATAAGAAATTTCACTCATGTTTAAAAAAAACTAAAAGTAAAATATATACAGGGTAAAATAAAACAAGAAAAATTCCAGAAAAAATACCAATTTCTGATTATTCTGGCAATGAGAGGGAAAAACTGACCACCTGTAGACAAACAAATAGTTTAGTTGACCCAAACCCAGGTCTTCTCAAAAATCATCACAGATAAAGGGCTACATGAGAATGAAAGCTGATCATAACATCTTTGCACATCACAGGCAGGGGCGGTCAGGGCAGCCAGATGAGAATCGGAGTTGCGGAACCACCGACCACCAGGGATCGGCGAGCCACGAAAGAAGGGTTAAGGACTGAAGAGTAAAGGACACGTGGAGGCCGAACCATAACCAGAACCAGAACCTCTTAAAGACACTGCAGTTCTCGCGTATGTGTAATGGGGATGACAAGACTGGATGATTTGAGAAAACAAAGGGAAGTTTGAGGGGAAAAAGTGAAGTACTGACCATGTCAGCTAGGAACTTTTAATAGCCGTTTGACTTTAGAACAGAGGAGTGTTGTGAGATTTTGACTAAGACTGCAAATAAAAATAAACATCATAATATAATTCCAAGTGTAGTCATATTGCACCAGTTACTTAAGAGGTAACCATGATGCTGAGCAGCTCCTCCTGCTGGGACCCAGAGGTAGAGCAGGGGGGCACGGCAGGGCATACCTGTGTGGTGGCCACTCTGAAGGTCGTCGCAGTCGTGGGGGTCACAGGTCGAGGAGAGATACTGTTGTGACCCTGACCCTGAGCCTGTGCTTGAGCCTGAGCCTGGGCTTGAGCCTGAGCCTGGGCCTGAGCTTGAGCCAGAGCCTGCTGAGGAACCATCACCAGCTGGCCCATCTCAGTACGTACCAACACCATGCCTGGGACAATGAGAAGAGTCAAAACAGGACCGATCAGAAATGTCACGCCATGATCAAAGGTCGGTAACGTCCTAAGGCACGTGCAGAACCTGAGGAATGCGTACAGAAGAGATGAGGTGCTCTGATGGAGGAAGAACTGCAGCTTGCGAGTGAGCCAGGGCTGTCTGGCATTCAAAAGGCTGCAGACATGCTGTGATCACATGCTGCCACAGATCTCAGAGCTTCAGCGGTCAGAAGGAGCATTAATCATCTGCTGGAAACACGTGGTTCTGAATCTCACAGGGGAGCTTCAGCGGACCTGCCAGTTACTAGCACTTGTGACTGCAGGTTTCCCCACTGGAACTCACTGTCCAGGACCACTCAGTCTGCAGGGTCTGTGTTAACCCAACAACACAGAGGCTGATCATGTGTCAGTATTTCACATCATTCTAAATAATAGTGGTGAGTGGACCCCCAACATTTTCCACATTACTGTGTCACAAAGAACCAAAAAGACTCACTGTACATACCAGAAAAGAAAAAGGGACAGCAGGTGTGAAGTCTTATTAAACTGATCGAAACAGGACTTCTGGAAAGTACCTGCACACCTGACTGAACTAGAGTATGAGTAATGAACTCCTGATGAAGTTTAATGTGCCATTCAGTGTTTTACACCACAGTTACCCAGAAGTAACCCAAAGCCCTACAGTACAGATAGTATACTGTGCACACTTTGTGCATTTTGCTGACAGAGATGAACTGGAATCAACTGGAATGAAGTCTAAAAGTCAGGCAGTCTGAACGATTACTTTTCATACGCTGCTCGTTACACACAACGAAGGTAAAAAACAACTGCGTCCCAATTCAGCATTAGGGACCGTCAACACTGAGCTGTGAAAATAAAACTGCCTCAATTTTCAATGCCCATTTGTCACTGTAGAATCTAAGCTTGCACTGCCTTAAAAATGCTTGGTTAAATGTTCTGCAGTGAAGATGGAATAAAAAAAAAAGAGATGAGTTTTATTTAAAGCTATACCAACTGTGCATCCACACTAAAACTCCATAAACAGTTACCCTAATGCCTATTATCCTGCCTTGTTTAGAGGGAGAAGAGTTTCCCTAATGCAAAAACAAGTTAAATCAGTTACTAATTGCCGAGATTTACACCACAACTTTCAGTAGCTTCTAAACATTTTACAATTTTCACTACTTGTTTGTTTGAAGATCTGTTGGCTTTCCCAAGCCTTGTGAGGTCATTGACAGTTAAGCCTCATGCAGTATCTTCCGCTTCCTTCAGGATGACTTTAAAAAATGGGCCACTTAAATAATATTCCTAAAATGTGCAACAGTGCACCATGGGGAACCATTGGTGTAATTAGGAATTAAAGCAAGTGAAATTTCGCTGGCGCAATAACAATGTGTAAACAGGAACAGTGCCAGGGGCTTACAGCTGTTTTGGTCCTCGGCAACCTCTACTCCAGGTGCAAACACTATCCGACTGCAACCAGTAGGAAGAGCCGACACATAAGCGAAATATTTTGCCACAAAAATCACCGTCAGCTTGCTAGCGAGTGGAAACAATGCCCCACCTAATAAGGAAAACTCTTGTCAGCTATTTGAACATGTTTTTCCTTAAACAGTACACATACTTCAATCAGCATTTAAAAGAAGGATTATAGAACACTTTAAAACCTTCGAAAGGGAGGAAAAATGAAACAAATAAGCTTCAAATTAACAGGAGAGGCGAGGAAGATACCAAAGCTGACAGGCCGCTCCAAACAAGCAGCACACGGTGCATTAACCGCCACTGCTCTGACAGGGCTCACAGCCCACACTGTCGGGCCGAGCCGGGCCACACCGTACGCCACAGCGCTCTACACAAAGGCAACACTTGCCAAGTGATGATTATTTTCCATTATTTGCTCACCAAACGGATGCCAGAGCGTCACTTTTCTCCAGCCTCAGGGGCGCACCAGGGGAGCACCAAAATCACAATGTCCAGACACAGCGCTCGCCCCTTCCCACAGAGGCACTGACACACTGCTCAGGATATTCCCCGGACAACTAAGCATTCGAGTCACATTTGTCATCACCAAAGCCATGTGCTTTCATTCATATTCATAAACCAAAAATTATCAGAACAATAATGTATTAATTAGTCACATGATAAAAGCTAGAAGTGCACCTACACGTGACTCAGTGCAGGTTATCCAACCTTAACACCACATACAAAAATCTAATCGATTGTTCAACCAAATAATCCCATAACCTTGGGACAGGCTTTGTTTTAAAAAATCCCTCTCATCCACGCTGACTCTGGTGTACTTTTAACACAACGAAACATCTCAACACGCATCCGGACATGAACGCCACTGACTTTAAAAAAAAAAAAACACAACCATGCATGAATTAAACAGCTGTAGTATGTTTAAGCGAAAAATCTGCATATCCAAAATGAAATTAGCCCAAGCTTTATAATGCAGCACAGCAATAAAAATGAAGACTTAAGACTGTGTTCCTTCTACATCAGGGCTTCTGAAACTTTTTGATCAAAGGTCCACATCAGATTTTTGTTCAAAGTCAGAGGTCTGGAACAAAACAGCATTTCAAGAACTTCAATGAATTAACAATGACTTACGAAATAAATATCAATATATAACAATAATCGGAACTTAACGTAAAGATGATCGCTGATCGTTTCGACAGGTAATGGGTGGGGATTATGACGAGTTATGTGTGCGAAGTTTGGTGGTTTTATATTGTATTCTTTATTTCAAAACACATTAAGCCTCTTTACGTTAACCATATTGATTCATAAGGTGCATTATCGGCTATGTCCAGATTAACTTGCAGTTTGGCCTGGACTTTGAGAACCCCTCTGCTATATTACTGCTCTACAATGGGAGCTTTTCTTACTTCTCTGCTTATGTCTAATACTCCAGACATGCAGACCCTGCCGGATTCTTATTATACTCAGAGGCTCGTCTAGGGCCCTTCTGGTTTAGCGACATTACTAAGCCCGATAACCAATCAGGGGCGGTTGCCGGAGGATCCATGAACACCGCTTAAAAGGCAAAAAAAAAACTCCAGTGTGCAGCTGAGGTACTGATGCAACTTGTGCAACTTATTTCAATACATTCAGACTTCAGAAAAATACATACAGATAAAGTTCACTTACCAACCAAAACCATATGCAAATGCTAGTTTGAGCAATTACAAGCATCTTTAAAAAATTATAAAATGCTCAGCTTCTTAACCACAGTGCCCCCTTCAGGACAGAGGGCAACATTTAAATAGAAGCAGCCACTTATCACCTGTGTCTCACTAACAGGTGACATGCGTATCAATTAAAACAATGCTGGGACGGTCCAATACATTACCAGAAACTGTCATTAGGAGGGTGTGTGGAGATACATTTCATTTTACAACATCATAGCAAGTTAAAGTTTATAAACCCTGTGCTTTGTAATCTTGTATGGGATTAGCAGCATCAAGACAGATGGACCAACAGACAAATGATGTACCAGGAACATAATACAGTAATTCGTGCATTGATTTCATCTCTGGTAATAGCTGACATCTCTCGACTGTTTGGGCACGGGCCATCTCAGTGGACAGTTCCACACATTTTGCACAGTGAGTGCCGCGGAAAGAGGCTGTGTCTTAAACGGGCTGGGGCGGGGGGGTGATGTCTGTGGATTGCTGCATGGTAGTACCACTAGTAACCATTAGCAGGGTCGAACCCCACCATGTGTAAAAGGAACAGGTGAAATCCATCTATGCCTTTATCAGGCTGGGATAAGAAGGTGACTGATTAACCATAGCTTTATTAGAAAGCCTGAAAGAGATAAAAGACTGAAAAGGGGGATTTTAGGTAAAGTGGTTACTGATAAACAAAAACATTTCAAGCACCCCTGTTTGTTATGGGCCACTGATACTCACTGTACCAACACTGATAAGGAACAGATCAGCGACCACAGCGGTCACAATCTGCAATGTGAGACAGACTGTCACTATCTAAAAAAATAATAAAAACAAACATTCTGCGATATGAGCCAATTAAACAACTTTTCCACACCACTTCCACGTTGGGCGTCATTTGTTTTATCTGGAAGTGATTAAACCTTTCAATCAGACTGAAAAACACGGCTCCGGTGTACCTGAACCTGCGGTCCCATTAGGTGACGAGACAGGTTCACAATCCATACTCCCTATAGTAACAAACCAGTTTCACACCATGCCTGGGGCTGCATTTTTAACTTCGGATCGTACTGTTACGCCACCAAACCAGAGCCCATGCGGGATTCCCCTGCTCCGCTACTACTCACTAAGATTACGTCAATTTCTGTTGGCGGAACTCAACAGCCATCTGAGGTTAACAGGTTTTTACAAACTGTAATGGTAAAAATAATAATAATCATCATCATAGAATGAAATCTAAGATATATTTCTGGAGTAGAGGGAGTTTTTGCTCACCTTGGGGGATGGTGAAACCCGGCGGCAGCTGAATGGTGGTGGGCTGCTGGGGGTGCCGGACGATCAGCTGCGGCGCGACGATCCTTTGCGCTGCTCGAAGTTGCTGGGGCTGTGTCGGGGTGGCCATGGCGGGCGACGGAGCAGGGGTCCCAGGCCTTATCATTCCTACCGTGGTAGCAGCCGGCTGTGCCGCTATATTGATCGTCGGTTTCCCCACAGCCGTGAGAGTTGCCGGACTACTGGCCGCCGGCACCGAGTTGGCCACGGGGTTCTGCTGGTGGCCGGTCGTGGGGTTAACAGCGGGAGCGGGAGATGCTACGGTATTCACGGATGAACTGACGGCGGCGGGCGGGCTCGGCATGAGCATTTTTGCCTGTTCTGGAGAGTCTGACTTGCTCTCGCCGGCTTCTGTGCTCTTGCCGTCGTTAACTACCTCCGTGACGGCGGCGGGCGGCACTGTCCGCGGGCTCTGCTGGACCAGGGCCGAAACTGTCGTGCCATTTCCATTCTGAGCGATGCTGGCCATGATGTGACTGGGCAGCCTCTGCAGGGCTATGGTGGGTGTCCCCCGGCCAGCCAGCGTAACGGCGCTCTGCGATGCGGGGGCATCGGGTGCCGTGGTCGTGTTCGGCGCCGGTGTCAGGCTCGCGCTGGCCGCCGGGCTTGTGCTGTTCGCCGAAGGCGCCGCTCCAGCTCCGCGCGGAAAAGCCGCAACACTGGCAGTGACAGCAGTGTTTGCAGGAGTACTCACTAACGTTACCGCTCCGCCGCTGCCGTTCAAACTCTGCATTCCCGTGTGAGCAGTCCTTATCGTTGGAGTGAGGTGATTTTTCAGAGGATCGGTCTCTGTAGTCACGGTTGTTGCCCCGGCTGACCCCAGAGCAGTACCTCTGTTGGCAGGGTTTAGGCTGGCCAGTGGAGGTGGCAAAGTTACCAGACCAGATGCAGACAGTGTTGTGATATTAGATGCTCCATGTGATTGCAAGCCGCTACTGACGTTCACCCCGGTCCCAGAAGTGATGGAGGTTTCTTCGAAAGGCTGAATGGAATTAACCGAACACGGTGTCTTTTCGCTGCTAATTTCTTTTGAGTTGGGCTCCTGGTTTACCCCAGCTTTATGTTGTCCTTGTTGTTGCTGTTCTAGTGTAGTGCCCACTTGGGCAGGTAGCGTTCTTCCTAAGTGGTGATTAGCAGCGCCTGTAGACCCAGCGCTCCTAGTATCAGTATGGGGAGCGGCTGGATTGCTTTGGCCGACAAGCTGCGACTCCAGTGAACCCACTAAGTCGCTTACAGCTTTTTCGTCCACCTCGGAGAAGAGCATATCTTCCAGAGGGTCGGAGGCGCCCGCCATCTTTGATCTCCAGAACGCTGTCCAAATATTCACGTACTGTGTACGCATGCGTGTTGCTGGGCATTGTGGGAATGAATCTGACGTCAGAGCACCAAAATTCATTCTCTGCTTCATGATTTGCTTTACTTACCGGGGTATTCGGAAGGGGTGTAGGGGCTGCGACTGGATGGAACCATTTTAACGTTGTTTCACGTATATGAATTGGCAGCTTTGTTTGAGAATGCATATAATGTGTTGCCATTTTTATTTAAGCCTGAAATTTGTTAAGACAATTACAGTATGCTTTGAAAGCATTCTGTGTCCTATTGAGTTTCATGCTGAATGCAATAAAACCAGCCCAGATAAAACAAGTGTACGACTGTTTATATTTAATATACAATAAAACAAACATCGAACAGCAGTCAAAAACACTATAGGTAAAAACAAACAAAACCTGTACAATATGTTCTTGCTACTGTATGCACCAGAATTTTCCTCTGGGATCGATAAAGTTAACGTTTATGTTCGAGACAAAATAACGATAACATTTTCTCACACGTAAAAATTGTAACATTCTGCCACAGTACCCAATTATAAATCCTGGTAGGAAAAATGTAATTCAGCGATTTATTTCCGAAGCCTACATTCGCTTTTATTAAAAAATCCACTTTCTCAGTCACTTGGCGCTCCATCATGACTAGTAAAAAATCACGGAACGACTGACCAAAAATGTTCCCGCTCCATAATTAATTCTTTACACAAAAAACTGTTAATAAATGAATGTATAAAACGGCATACAACGTTGTGCATCATATCTATGCTGACATACGGCTAGTTTGTTGAGTTTTTCAGAAATTGGGCATACGACACCTGTATTACTGCCCCCAGCTGTGAAAAAGCGCGAGATCACCTTTCCAGTTAGAAACTTCCCATCAGCCTTTGCGCCCTGACTGGAGCAAAATGACGGCGGCCATGTTGTTGTAGTATCCGTTCGGAGGAAAGAGAAGGGACCGGAGGCCAAGAGAGCTAAAGCAAGCTAGAAAACACTGATAGAGAGTTATTGTTGGATATTAGCATAAGGGAACTATTTAAATTTAATTTTTGTTGCGTTCGCTGCAGATTAAGGCATCATGAGTGGGGGTACTCCTTACATCGGCAGCAAGATCAGCCTCATCTCGAAGGCCGAGATTCGCTACGAAGGGATATTGTACACTATTGATACCGAAAACTCAACTGTCGCACTCGCCAAAGGTAATACGATACAATGAATATGGATCCAAGTGCTTCTGTGTTAAAATATTGATAACCGCAGTTAAGTAAGTGCAACGAATTAAGTCTGTGATTTTCTTAGCTAGCGGGCTAATAGCTAGCGTTGCCTTGCCGCTTAAGACCTGGCTTGCACCACAAAAGTTAGTGTTCCTTGCTCGTCAGTATTTTTTCCGTTTATATGTCCAAAATTAAGTGGTTTCTTCATTTCGTTGGTTATTATGGGTTATCACAGCATTTCGCGCGAGCTAACGTTGCCGAAGGAGTCAGCCACGTTTGCTGGGAGCTCCCCACAGAGACGGTCGAAGCGCTTTCATAGAACAGAAGCCTTTGAAACATTTAAACTCTTGAGCGCAGTGCCCAAGCATTGTAAACGTATTATAACTAGCTACTTTTAAATACCCCGGAGTGTATCGATTTATATCACTTCTTATATAAAGCTAACAGATTTGCGCCGCGATCGTGTCAGTAAGGGTTTATCTGAATTTGCAAATGAGCAACTTATGAGTAGTTGGTTAAGTTAACGCAAGCCTGCTGGGCAAGATGTAACTAGTTAGCTATATTTGCCATGTTTGCGTGGTCGGGTGTGCGATGATGTCTATGGGAGTTTCTTTAAGGCGTTAATCTGCATGTAATATGACGCAGAAAGAAGCCGTGTTATTTGCTCGACTCACTTTTGTTTGATTACTAGTCTGGTTTTGGTCCGAAACGTTAGATGTTTACTGGGTTAATTCGCCTGAATCGGTGACGTTGCCGGCTGCGCTCTGCCCTATCTCGCCTGCTGCATTTCTGATGAGCGCATTTACATTTTCGCGAGTAATATCATCTCTTTCTCACGTGGTTTTATGTACAAGCGACATTGTGTCGTACTGGCACTCTGCAATCCAAACTTAATGGATTACATAATTCACAGTGCGAATACAACCCAAAGCATGTCGAAGCTCCCTTTCAAGTATTGTATACTTTTATGCTCTACGTGTCTCGTTAAAGAAATCCTAAAACCCGTTTTAAAACGGTTTAATCTGGTGTTTTCGTTTTTTTCTTCTTTTGTTCAATTTATGTCCGATCAGTATGTCTTCGAAGGCCCATAACCTTGGTCATACATTTATAAATGTAGCTCCAAAATGAAAGAACGTGCGTTTTTCCAAAATCATTTGCTTGTTTTGTAGATAAGTAGTCGCTAGATGTTTCAACTCTTTAAGTTTAGGCCAATAGTCGCCCCCCAAAACGTCTTCCCCACATTTTTAATGGGACTTGCGCTTTTCTGTTTTGTTTTGGTTTTTTTTTATATATTTACAGTGATCCGTAGTCTATCGCGGGGGTTGCGTCCCAGAGCCCCCCGCGAAAGGTGAAAATCCGCGAAGTAAACACCGTATGTTTATATGGTTATTTTTGTATATTTTAAGCCCTTATAAACCCTTTATATTCTCTTAGATATTAGGTGAGATTCGTTTTGTATGTAATTATGTATGTAAACACACTGTTTATATACTACGCACAAATATACGTATTGTATATAATCGAAGAGTTGTATTCAATACGTAAAACGTAGTTGTAAACACATTGTAATACATATTTAAAAAAATATATTTTATATTTACTATAATATACAGTAATGCCCTCGTTTTACATACTTACCCAGTTATTTTAGGTATATTAAAGGAATAATGATATTATTAGTATCATATTTCTAAAATACTAACACTGCAGTCATGCGCCATTTGCATTCTGGTAATGTTTACATTCTCAGCTGATTTTGGTCGGTGAAATCAACAGGGTAAACCAACTGAGGAAGCATGTACCAGAAATAAAAAGACCCACTGTCCGCAGAAATTTGCGAACCAGCGAAAAATCCGCGATATATATTTAGATATCCTTATATATACAATACAGTGAAGCCACGAATGTCGAAGCGCGATATAGCTAGGGATTACTGTATATCAAAGATGGGTGATAAGTGTGTGGCAGTGTGTAAATGATTTTGACTGCAAAATGGAATTTGAAGTTGAAAGCAGAACGGGTGTGTACAATGTCCATTGGTTGTGTTTTTCAGTCATTAAGAGAACCACCATATGTGGTCTAATTGATCCCATTTCCATTTGTGTTTCTCTCCTGGGTATGTTTTGGAGGGTTATACTGGATCTTATATTGATTTCTTCACAGGTTTTGTCTTTTTGCTTGTTTCAAGGCTAGTGCCAAATTTTAAAGGGTTTCCACCCATTCTGCTGTTCCTCCTCTAGTGCGCTCCTTTGGTACAGAGGATCGGCCCACTGACAGGCCCATTGCACCACGCGATGAGGTCTTTGAGTACATCATCTTCCGGGGGAGTGACATTAAAGACCTCACTGTTTGTGAGCCCCCTAAACCCACATGCTCTCTTCCTCAGGATCCCGCAATCGTCCAGGTGGGCATTTTCTGCCATCAGAGTCTATAGCACCTCAGTCACCTAAAGTTCGCTCATTATAGGACCGTTCTTTATATTGTGTAATGTCCACTGCGTATATATGTAACTGTATGTGTGTATGTATAAAAAATATATTTTATATTATATATCACTTGGTGCACTATCTGTATGTGTATTTGGGTCATCCATCTGTGCAATATGTGTAAATGTGTGCACTAATTTTCTTATTTCTATTGTCATAGTATCTTTTGGTCTGTTCTTTCTATTGCCTTTTTGCTGTTGTAACAAATTTCTCCGGTGTTGGATCAATGAAGTCTTATCTTAGTGAGTGTGGGTGGGGATGGCATTTGGTTGTTCAGCTAGGAAATTTGCAGATTTTGTTATAGTGTATAGGTCATAAACACCCGAGTCTAAAACCAAACACTGAACTGGTTAATTGCCCGAGTTGTGGTCTGCCAGATTCCCTGTCTTTGGTATAAATGCTTCATCTTTCTGTGTAATCTCATCTTTTTCTCTCTCTGCTTTAAGTCTTCTGTTGGATCCAGCACAGCTGCAGCATCCTTCCAGTCTGTCGGTTCCTACAGCCCATTCAACCGGCCCCCAGTTCCCCCATACAATCAGTTTAGTTCTGGTCCCATCGTGACCCAGCAGTTTGGGGCCGTCGGTATAGGTGGGTGTTGGCATTATTGATCTGCCTTGGTTCTGTGTGCTGTCTCTCATCATCAGTACGTTCGGTGTCCACCTTGTGTATTTTTTGAGGGTTTTTTTTTTGTACTTGCAAATATTGTTTTGGTTAATTTGGTTTAACAAAGTATCAAGGCCAAAACTAGTTTTCAAAAATTCAGTGTTTGTGGCATAACACTGGGTCCATCCCATGTAAAGACTCCCCAATGTAATCCCTCTGTTCTTAAGTGTTCCCATTTCAACTCATTCCAATGGAATACGTTTAAGTGTAGCAAGCTTTAGCCTGGAGTTAGAAAGACTACATGTATAAGTAATCTTCACTCTTGCAGAGGTGTTGTCCATGCGAACAAAAGCATGAACGGGCAATCTGATTCTCTCTGCAGCAGTGCAATGGCCAACCCTGTAAATACGCTGTTCCTTCCCATACAGGAAGTTCAGTCCCCCCCTTTGGTAGTGGCATTAGTCCCCCTGCACCCCTGTCCTTGAGCAGTGCCCTCTCATCGTCTTTTTCCCCTGACACACGCACTCTGAATACAACCGTAATGGAAGGTAACAGCCTTGGGAACCCCAGCTTGTTTGATGAATGTCTTCCTCTGCTAGGCAGTGTTAACTTAGTATAACCCCTTACTGCTAAAGTACAAATGCTCATTGGAGAGCCTCTTCTTAACAGAGTGGGGCAGTGGTGGAAGGTAAACCTGTATTACATAGGCCAGCATGTAATCACGTTCAAACAAGGAGCCTGACAAACTAACTGTCTAACAGTGGGGAGGGAAACGGGATCCAGCATCTGCCTGTTTTTGAACTCCTGTTGTGCCCTAAGGAGGAATGTGTGCACGCTTCCCTGCATGCTAGGGGCAGATGTTCTGAGGATTGCAAACAGGGCTCATGATGGTTCCCTTTTAATGACAAATGATTCTTCCTGTGCTATGGGTCATAGCCTGTGAAATGTTATATTCAGGCCCAGTGAAACCCCACCATGGTAAATCCCAGTTAAGTATCTGATAGGAGTCCACTTGGTCCTGTTTGCTTTTTGACACACAGGCTCTTTAAGGCAGTGTTTTTCAGTCTGGTCTTTGGGGATCCCCAGACGGTCCATATTTTTGCTGCCTCCGTGCCAGTCAGTCAATTTTTGCAAAAACGTGGATTGTCTTGGGGTCCTGGAGGACTGGTTTGAGAAGCACTGCTTTAAGGTGCTCCCTTGTCCTCCAGGTCGTTCCAGCCCCCAGCTCAACCCGCTGAGGAAGAGCCCGACCTTGGAGCAGGCTGTCCAGGCGGGTGCCCCTGCAGCCCCGACTTTGTCCATTGGACGCAGGAGCCCAGCATCTGCTCGGCCGATGGCCATGGGCAACCAGAAGCCCCCAGATAGCCAGGAGCAGAAGAGGGGTGAGCCTGCCGGCTGGCCCTGGTCAGCACTGCATACTGTTGCTACAGAGGGCACTGTAGATAGTCCCTGCAGGTAGTCATTTCCAGTTTAACACAGATCTGCCAGGTGAGATCTGGGTTGATGCTTAACGGCTCATTTAAGAAACTTAGAAGCCTCTAACTAAATGTATAACATGAGCTTGGAGTTCTTTGTACAGGAGTTATGTATTCTCAGTTTGAATCAGTTTATAGCATTAAATGTTGCATGATGCCAAGTTTTGCTTTGGGCATGCAGAAAAGCACAGCATCTTCACAGGCCCAGACACTCAGAAGGCATACAGACCGGACTTGGAGCAAGGCCGCGGCGAGAACAAGGATGGTGCCATGAGGCAGACTGGTATGGACCCTCCCTGGCGTGTGCAGCATCATGCTCTGTTCTTGTTGTTAAGCAAGTGATAACTTCCTGTGTTTCTTGATTGATGCCCTGGCTAATCACGCCGGGTTTTTTTATGCAAATCTCAACATCGTTGCTGTCGTTTTTCTCATTCTGTTATTGTGACCAGCATTTTGCTATGGTGTAGACACTGGGAAAACAAGTTGGATTACTTAGTCCTGGCTGAAACCACCATGCAAACCATTTGCACCCACAGCTGGCCCTCCTGCTGCCCGCCGGGGACGAGGTGGGGGCCATCGCGGGAGAGGGCGCTTTTCTGTGCGTCGGGACGGGCCCATGAAGTTTGAGAAGGACTTTGATTTTGAGAGTGCCAACGCTCAGTTCAACAAGGAAGAGATCGACCGGGAGTTCCAGAACAAACTGAAACTCAAAGGTGATTCCTGAAAACCACGTAGGGATGCATAACAATGCATTATGTAATATCTTAACAGAATGTAACAAATTGGATGATGATGATGATAGGGTAATGTTGCAATATTAAATTGTAATGTAGTCTATAAATTTGTAACATTTTATTACATAGTGCTTTGTTATAGGATGTGGTTATGGCTCCGTTCGGGAGTGGGGTGCCATGGGAGCACGTGCCTGAAGCCTACAAGTATTAAGTCCTTCCGTGGGGTTCAACTATGCATTTTGAATGTTAACCAAATGGGCGCTGTTCTCCATGCAGATGAGAAGCCGGAAAAAGCAGTGAATGGAGAGGATAAGGGCGACTCAGGGGTGGAGACGCAGAACAGCGAAGGCAACGCTGAAGAAGATGACCCTCTGGGTCCTAACTGCTACTATGACAAATCCAAATCCTTCTTTGACAACATTTCCTGTGATGACTCCAGGTGTGTGGGACGTACCTTTGTGGTTCTTCAATGTGGGCTAAATGAGCAATGGGAGCTTGTTTGAAGTGCATGAAATGATCTGTAGGGTCTGTCTTTACCAATTGCTGTGAAGGTACAAGCATCCATGGGCATTTTGTCAAATTATATAGAAATTGTCTGTTAATGATCTATTCTCTGTAGGAAAGCATCTGAAAAATCTGGAGTGTCAGGCTTTCAGAGGTTAGTCTAATTTCTACACTTCTTCTTTCATGATGTGGCAAGTCTTATAAGCCCTTGGAGCTGATTGAAGGTGCGAGAGCTCCCTCAGGGCAGTGGTGTGTCCACAGGGCACCTGCAGGGGGCAGTCTGAGGTCACCCCTGTATTCCTCTGTGTCATCAGGGAGCGGAGGCAGACCTGGGCAGAGGAGCGAAGGATGAACGCTGAGACCTTTGGCATCCCGCTGAGGCAGAATCGTGGCCGTGGGGGCTATAGAGGCCGGGGGGGCGGCGGGTTCCGGGGAGGCCGGGGCCGTGCCACCAGCAGGGGGTCCTTTGGGCCTTCACGCGGAGGAGGCGGTGCTGGCGGATTTCGGGGCAGCTTCAGAGGCGGCCGGGGCGGCAGGGAATTCTCGGATTTCGAATACAGGGTATGTGTTCACGACCTAAGCTGACGTCAGTCTGTACTGCTGTAATCCTATGTGCCATTAATCTGGGTGTTTTCCTCCCCCCAGAAGGACAATAAAGTGGCTGCGTAGTGATCCTGGGAGACGGACACAAAATGAAATGTAGCTCTTCAATGGTCTGTTTTTCCTTTGACAAGAAGAATGAGGAAATGCATTTGCTGTATACTTGTCACCAGCACTGGAGTAGACTGCTTAACTTCAGAGTGTAAATGCAGTTTCTTTTACATTTCTAAAAATGCTATCTTTGAAAATGTTCTGCTTTATTTGGAATAATGATGGATGAGAACTTGTGTATAAATACCATACTTCAGTGGGACTTCAGTATTTTTGCATCAATGAGCTTTTCTTACTAAAATTGTATTTGATAATGTTCTGTTGGGTGAAAAATGTATGCAGAGATCCGCTGATGCTGTGAGAGTACTGATCACTGAAATAGCTTTTTTTTGGATATATTCTATAATGTAAGCTTAGGAGCACCAAATTCCTGTATATAGCCATTGGGGTCACAATTGCAGCTCTTTGTGTTTCTTATTCCACTGACATGATAGACTGTTCCACCTACCAGCCACTTCTAGAGTTTACTGCCTATCCATGTCTGACATCTGGCTTTGGTGTCCCCGGGTAAATTATTTGGACATGGTGTGCAGTGAACAGCGTGCGTCCCACTGCGAGACTGTCATCAAAATGGCAGTGGAGGAGACTTCTGCATTGTCCCCCTTTACTTTGGCTTGCCATATGTTAATATTGGTAAACTGCTGATTTTCCACAAGATCTATCCACACAGGCTGGTAAGACCAGAAAAACAAAATCCATATGTGCTTCCCTTTGAGAATTTCAGTTCTGCCAGAACGACAATATCGAAATTGGCCATCTTAAGGATAGAGGCCTTTTAAAAGTGTTGTGCACAAGTCCTCCAGCTTATAAGTTCTGTATATTGAGTGTATTGAAGTACTAGCACAAACATTTCCAAATTGAAAGTAAACACTGATTGGACATGTTACCAAGCTCTTCCCAGTGATTGAGGAGTGTTCGGCTGTTCAATGTTGATGTTCTGACTGAACCTTTCAAAAAAGTGACTTTGAATTCCAGCCTGAGATATGATTTGCTTTTCTGAGCTGACTGACATCCTGTGCGGATGAGTCTTGAGCTATAGTTAAACCTCGCTTTCAACATGTACAGCTTTCCATTGTAATGTTTGATATTAGAGATGTATTTTTGGGTTTGATTCCCCATATAACAGGTGTTTAGTGAGTAAAGGTGATCACTTTCTGCGTAGGTGTGCCCGGCATCCACTATAACATTGGATAGCTCTTTATCGACGTCATTTGGCTGCCTGCATTAGAAATTGAGCGTTTTGACAGAAGCAGCATTGTTTGTCTTGTGATCTTGTTCGGTCTTATGTATTTTCCATAACATTGAGTTAAATCTCTTCAGTTATTTTAGAATTGTAAAGAATTGCCCATTTTTTTTTGCAACCTGTTTAATGCTGTAGACCCGTTAACAAAGCTTCAAGGTCTGGTGTATTAAAAGGATCCAAAGATGGTGAAAGCGAGGTATTTTCAAATTGTTTCAATGGGAAATAGTGGTTCATTGCGACTAGTGGCTTGTATAAAATACTGAAGTTGGAATGAATTGACAGATCCAGGTTTTTTTTCTTAAGCACTACGATGGGATAGACCTGTGGGTGAGGTATAGGGCAGCTAATGGAAAAAGCCACAAAATCATGACCCTGGATATCTTAGGAAACGAGGCAGACGGATTGTTTTGCAATAATTAAGTTACTGAAATGTCCCATGCTGAACCTTGAAATCTGTACATAGTTCCAACATGCTTTATCCTGCGATGGTTGAAAGGTCAGTTACTCCTAACCTCTGGAATAATGGAGCAGGTGGTGTTCCACAATTCAAGCAATTTAACAGCATGGTGTACTTTCAGTGTGCCTCAGCAGACTGGGGTTTTTACTCAGAAAAAAAAAGAATAAAAAGTTGTTCAGTATCCAGTTTCCTTTCCCCCTCCCTTTATTACCTGTACACTTGAGGGTGTAAACTTGTGCTTAACTTGGCGGTTATAGAATGAGCCATATAACTACTTGTAATGAGATGGGTTTGGAAAAACATGGGTGTTTATTTTTAGTGATGGCGTTCATTACATAGCTAACAGGAATAGCTACCCGCAGCTGAAACATGCAGAATGGTGTGCTGTTGGGGGGGGGGTATCAATGATAAAAAGCAGAAAATTTGATAGGATAATTACTAGCTATAACCCTGTCAGGCGACTTTGTGAGGAAGCAGCTTTGTCATGGGGCTTAATTAATCTTGCATGTTGACTAAAGCTATTAAGAAACCTCTACGTGCCAGGCATCAGTTGAAATCGTGATCCCCGTTCATAAAAAAAATGGGAGTAAACACATTTACTGAACATTTGACCTCTTCCAACTATATATACACATTAGGAAACCCCTACCCAGCTCTTTATTGGACCAGACATCATATTTAATATTGTAAATTTCCAAAATTCATGAACTGTACATGTAAATGTTACACATGAAACAGCACAATGGTTTTCCTGGGCCAAAGTTGTATTTAAGACAGGTTGCAGAGACCAAAGGGTACTAGATTCAGAACACTGCTAAATAGGCTCATGGAGGTATTTGCACTTCTCAGCTGCAGGGGGCGTAGTTGCTATTCAATCAGTGTCAACATGGTTTCTTGCCAGGATGCCTGTGCCACTGCATCATGAAGACTGCCACAAGCATTAAAGTGCCAGGAGCGTTTTAGAGAAATTTTCAAAGCCATTTTTATTGATAAACGTCAAATCTGTAATAACGCAGATTTTCTTGAAACTTAAACACTTTCCAAATGTAAGATACAAAAAGTACAGGTTCAGTCTCTAAAACGTGGCACAAACGGGTGCGTCTAGCGCATGGGAGCCTGAGCCTTATCACAAACCATCGGCACTTGACAGAAAAAAAACCCACCATGGGCAACGGCTAACAAGCCAAGTGTGAGGAAATGAGGAAGCTGACTAGCACCTACACTTAGTGTCACGAGCATGGCTGGAGTTAACGCTGAGCTTGGCACAGGCCATACCCTAAACATGCAAACCATCTTGCCTTGGATCATTTCAGCTGGACACCCCTCCCCTTCCTGGAAAATTTGAATATCCAACTGATTGGTAAGTAATCCAAAGACGACATTCTGGGGCTGCTGGAACAAACACGAGCTGTAAGCCAGCTGTGTGTATTTTACAGGGGTAGGTCACCACGGAATCCCAAAATATCACCACAAAAACCCCAAAACCTAAGGGCCACAATGTCCGTTTCAAATCGTTTAACTTCCATAACAAGCTGATAATCAGCAAGGCGTCAATTTTCTACTCAGCATCTTCCTTTCTGGTAGATGCATCATACTGAAATGTTTAATAAATGCCTTATATGAATTATAATCACAAAAACTTATACATGCACATACTTCACATATGTGAATGCAAACATTCACCACTAAAACCTATATAAACAGAAGCATTGTGGTTATCAGAAAGAATGACACCAAATACAGGCAACATTGGCATCTGCAAAAACATTCTGGGCATCTAATACCACCCACTGCCATACAAACTGAAGAAATAAGGGTAAAACAGACACGCCGTTCTCTCATGATAATATTTTTTGTGTAAATAATGGAATAACATTGGGACACGTTTATATATGATTAAGAAAATGTGCTTTTTATGTGGGGGGATTTCTGAAGCACATACAAATCGGACATTTAAGAAAATACAAAAATAAGATTAATACTGTCAACTTTTGTACAAGAAAATATTGTATTTAAATGAAAATATGATTTATTTTCTTCAAATAGAACTGCCATTTAAAAACAAGCTTGTCATTCTGAAAATAACAAAAATGAAAAAAATTAGTTGCCTATTGTATATTAATTTCCCATATTTTCTTCACTGTGGTCATCATCATGATCAACAACAACCTCCAACTGCGAGACCAGTCACCTTCAGAAAGACGTTCAGGCTGTAAACGTATTAACACTAACATGGCACATAGTAACTGCTTGTTTCAGTGTTAGTTGAGAAAAAAAAAAGGTAGTGCATCTCTTAATTGACACCTCTGCAATTTCCACAAACTGCAGCAAGGGGTTATACGTTTGCCGAGCCTGCTCAAAGCCTTTTTTATTTTTTAATACAAATGTAAGTCAATTATATACTTCGGTCTGAATAATTTACAAGCTATAGAACAGCATACATGTGCTGTAGCCTTGCTCACCTCGCATGGCAGTAACAGCCTAACCGTAACGCATTACATTGCAGTGCAGGGCTGACGCCGACTGGCCACGTGGCCGCAGGAGCAGAAGCTGGCGCGTGGCCTGGAGGCTAGGTGGCTAAATGAAGCATGGAGGTGAATCATAAGCAAGGGATGGCCATGGCTAAGTTAGGCTGCTGCCGCACCTCTGGCTCAAGTCGGTAGGGTTACATTCAAGGATGGGGGTAGGTGGGGCACAGCAAACAAATGCTCCTGGCACACTATCACAGGGCTATTACCTGACAGGCCTATGTACACCGCTCCCGTTTCCCATATCACAGGCACCATCACAGTGTATGTGAAGCTGCAGTCTCAAAGCAGCGCATCTGGGTTTGGCATTCGACGGGTACACCATACACCACACATACCCGTGCTGCCCGCCTGACCCCGGCTGGACCGGGATCAGTACTGGTGCAGGTAGGTGGGCCTGTGCTCCTGTTTCTGGGGGAAGGGCTTGAATGACTTGCTGGGTGGTTTTTGCTGGGGAACCTGCTGCTGCTGTGCCTGCTGACGGCTGTAAGGGAAGCCGGATGAGGGAGAGCAACCGCCGGGCGCCGACCACACGGTGGACTGCAGCACTTGCATGGAGTCGCCCCATTGGCTGGAGGGGACGGCCATGGGGTACAGGGAGGAGCGTGTAGTGGGCAGGGTGTTCGTGTGATGGGAGGAGTGCTGCCAGGGGGCTTTTGGGGGCCACGTCTTCATCTTGCTGTCCTGCAGAGTGAGGAAAAGGGGAAACAGTGAGAGGTGACCCTAATGCAGACACCGCTACAGACGAAACACCATACTCGCTCTCACCTGACTGCTGTCATCAGCCAGGTGCTGCAGGGCTGGAGAGGGTAGTGCACACATGTCGTGTTCCATGCAGCTGTGTTTTCTATACAGACAGGGATGTGGGGGGGGGGGGGCGGGCAGAGACAAATCAGTACACAGCACAAACAGCTCTCTGACATTCTTTCATGTTATCTGGACTACAGTCCGCTCATCTGAGCCCAAACTGAGTCAATTCAATATGCTGTCAGCTGCATAAACAAGCCAGACGAAAAACAGCAGAATCGCAACAGGACCTTGTGCCGTGAAGAGTAACACCCTCCACTCTACCTTCTCTGCTTGACTGCCGCTACAAGGTCAGGCCCCGAAAACATGGAGAACAGGCTGTCCCCGTTGGCAGAGGACGTCTCATCGCTGGAACTGGCCGAGTCCCCCTGATTGGCTGTCCAGCTGCTGTTCATAGCATCCCTATTCAGAGTGGAACACTGAATGAGTCATTCTCAGAGGCACGGCTGAACATGAACAAATCTGCTCATTCCACACGGACGATGGTATCATCTATTTACCAAAAATAAGCACGCAGTTCCGTTCCAGACAGCGCCACCCGCTGTGGGAAGGGCGTAAGTGTAAGCGTGAAACTCACCGTTCAGGGTAGTATTCTGCATGGGCCCAGCCGCTGTGGGCCTCGTCAGCGCCTGGCCAGTTGCCATGGCTGTTGCTTGGGCGACGGACATGCTGGGCTTGCCGTTTCTGCTGTATGGCCTGGTTCACCCCCGCCACGTAGCGGGCAAACTCCGGGTCAGAGCCAACTGGATGTGGATGGAGAGAGCACACTATTAGGTTGGGCTTATCTTGTCGCAGCGTCCTCTGCTGCTCATTTGTCTAGGTCAGTGTTTCTCAAATCAGTCCTGAGGTACCTCACAGTCCACATTTTTGCTCCCTCCCAGCTCATAATCATACCTGTATCAATCAATCAAATCAATCAATTTTATTTTGTATAGCGTATTTTCACAATATTATAGTGTCTGAAAGCGCTTTACATTGGCTTGCTTTCTGGGGGCATTGGGCAGGGCCAGAGGCAACAGTGGCGAGGTAAAACTCCCTAGAAGGAAGAAACCTTGAGAGAAAGCAGATTCAGGCTGTACCAGGTATTCAGTATTTGTGACTGGTTGGGAGCAGGGTGGGAGCAGGGTGGGAGCAAATATGTAGACTGTCTGAGGGTCCCCTAGGACTGGCTTGAAAAGTGCTGGTTTAAGTTAGACTTATCATTATGTTACAAATGGGGGCTCTCTGTCACACGCATTAAAAGGGCTGGCGGGAGACGTTGCAAGGAGCAGCTCGCACCCATACACAGCTACTGCTCTGCTTAATTTAAAGCCAGAATCCCCACCCCCAGCAGGAAGCGACCCCCCTCTCATTCCCGTGCTGTGCTGTGCCCCACATGCCCAGAGGCAGACCCTTAATGTAGGGAGACATCAAATAAGAGACAAAACTGCATTTTCAGCTGCATTTCCTTTCAGGTCACATCAGACAATCGCAGTCAAAAGGCTGGATACAGCTGCTTTTAAAGAATCAGTCTCTACTTTAGCGCTCTTATTCACACTATAGGAAAAAGGCCTTGAGGTAATGAAGTAATACAAATCAAATATAGCAATGACTAAGCATCTTACTATTTTGCTCAAATTTTACACTCTTCAAAATAGCCCCCCTTTGCTTCGATGAGAGCACTGCAGACTCTTGGCATTTTTCCAGCCAGCTTCCAGATGCAGCCACCTGGAATGCTTATCCAATAGTCCTGAATGAGTTTCTCAAGTTCTGAGTACAAGCTGACTATCTATACACCCATCCTTATACAGCTTAGCCTAGGGATGGCCAATCTTACCCAGAAAGGGCCATTGGGTATGCGAGTTTTTGCTGCAACTCCCTACTTAGGCTACTAGCTAGAGGGCTTTCTGGTTGAAGAGTCCTCACATCTGGGTTTGCCCAGCTGACCTACAGGTTACCCCAAAAAACCTGCATATACACTGGCCATTTGAGGAAAGATTGGCCACCCCTGACCCAGGGTCATTGGGTCAGTAATTTCCCTGGTCACACAAACCACTTTTGAACAATGAAAATGTGACTTTAAACAGCTGTGTGAATAACATTTGAAAAACAATTTTGATACAAATTTGGATCATTTTTACAGTTATTTTATTTAAATAAGATAATGTTTAAAACATTACGTTATAAAGTAAATTAAATTAAAAATAAAAGAAACACAAACTGTGCTACCCACTCTAAATCTGGTCAATTTAAACAAATTTAATTTAGTTTGTTAAGACAGAAATGAACAGACAAAGCTGCGCCAAGGTAAGCAATCGTTTGCCATCCATCTTTCAGGACACAGGCCACTGCATTATGGGATTCCAGCAGACTTAAAACCTTCCCAGCAAGTGGGTATATATGCTTTAAGTGTTGTGAAGTGGAATATTTAGGGCCCTACATAGCAATTAGGGGGCCACGTTAAAACCGCCTGCGCCCCAATTAAAGCGGCACTTGGTAATTGCATGCAGTGCTGCGCTAGTCGAGGTTCCATGGCTGCCATCTCAGCAAACACTGCTGCAACCGTAGCTGCTCTTCTTCCTCATTCCTGCGACACTTTTGGGACACAGCGCGAATACAGGCAGCGGATGTGTAACCCCTGTGCGAGAGAGAGTCTGTGGCCCGACGACGGCCCCTCACTACACCCACACGCCGGGCAGCCAAAGTGGAAACTCAGTGACTTGGTCACAAACGTCTTGGCCGTGCAGCCGGATGACCATGATGGTCCCGTGCAGACCTCTGGCTCCCTCTGAGTGCAAACTGGCCATCTGTCTGAACAAAACCTGTGAAATCAGCCAGTGAAGGCAGAAGTGAAAAGCTGCACGCTGTCGCCAACCTCAAGGCGGCTCCTGCATGATGCTCCTTAAAGGCGACGGCTCTGTGTTAAAGAGCTCGCTGCCTTTCTTTGACTTTGAGCAATTTTCTTATACATTTAATTTTGCTATAATACCAACTCCATCCATCCAACCATCCCTCTATATCCACTTGTCCTATGCAGGGTCGTGGGGTCCGGACCCCATTCCAGAAGCTACAGGCACCAGGTCAGCATGGGACACTAACCCATCACAGAGTACACACACCATTCATACCCCTGTCACTTCCAATTGACTTCAGCACATTTTTGGAATACGGGATAAAACAGGAGAACCCTGAGGAAACACCCCAACAACACTGGGAGAACATGCAAATTCCACACACGTAGACCCAGGGCAGACTCCAGTGTCCTAGTCCTAGAGATGTGAGGCAACAGTGCTAACAACTGCACCACCGTGCCATCCCTAATATTCACTTGATGCAATTTTCTGGCTATACCTCCTCCCTAAAGTGACTCATTTCATTTTTATAATGTTCCTGCTGTGTCACCTGCCAGCAGGACTCTCAAACTGAGAGGGCATGGTGCTGCAGATCTCCTCTACAAGGGGTATTAACTCGCGCCCCTGTTGGAGGTGGTGGTGGTGGGGTGTTATGGAATAGGAGCCAGTTCTGAGAAAGCCTGTACGGTCTGGGCAGGATGATGGAGATGGCGATGGCGAACTCACCCGCCGGGTCAAACGGCAGGGCGTCCCCGAGGGCGCCGAAGCCCACGTCGCTCTGCTCCAGACTCGGCCAGGTATTGTTCCGGGGACTCTGGGGTTTCTGGCCCAGCATCTCCGATATGACGCCATCCATGTAGCTGCTGACCAGGCCCAGGCTGTACAAGTCCGAACTGAGGTTGGGCAGGCCGGGTGCTCCCCACTGCCCCTGCTGGCCAATGGGGGAGAAGCCTGTTGAGGGGCTTTGCGCCGGGTGCTGGGTAGAGCCGCCCGGCCACTTGCTCTGGCCACTCTGCTGCTGTTGTGAAGACAGCTGGGGCTGCTGACCAATGGGCTGAAGGAGATGTTGGTAATACTGCACAGCCTGCTGAGAGGTTGGCTGAGGCGGCCTCTGGCCTGGGGGCTGCAAGCCGCCATGAGACCCCACAGGGGCGGGCGGGGTGGCCCCAGAGGGGGGCTTCAGCTCGGCGGTGCTGCCTGAAACTGCTGAGTTCCTCCTCTTCACCAGCGGGGAGGCCTGCTGGGACTTGCTCATGTTGAACCCTGAGAGGAAGTCGATGACGTCCTGCATCTCCTGGTCAGTGGGTAGGTTCATGCCCTTGTTGTGAGACTCATGACCATTGGGGGGGCTGCATGGGGAGCCGGGCTCCGGGCTGCACGGCAGGCTCCCCGGCCTGGGGGTGACCTGCAGCCTGCTATCGCTGCCACTCTGAGGTTTGGCCTTGTCCTCAGTGCCAGCGCTGGCGAAACCGCTGCGGGATGGGGTGCTGTGGATAGAACCGCTGCCCCCCTGGGCCCCGGAGGACGAACTCTTCTTGGTGAGCTTGGAAGTGAGCCTGGAGATGGTCCTGGGCAGCCCTCCGGAGGACTTGGGCCCATTTCCAGAGGGCAGGTGTGCTAGCTCCCCACCCTCTGTGCTCTCCCGCTGCAACTGCATCTGCATCTGGATGGTGGGTAGACCCTGCTCCCTTTTCAGGAGCCAGAGGAGCGCAGAGTTACGCAAATAATCACAAATGCCTTTGCCAGCTTTATTCAAACGGGATTCACACTCATGTCCAACCATAGTGCAATCTCTGCTGCCCCCCCCAGGCTACCCATCTCATCGTTATCACTACCTGCGCTCCCTCCACCGGCTGAGGTCAATGACGGCGGTGTACAACACGTCCACCAGGCCCAGGGTCTTCTCGGGGTCCAGGCTGCGCTGCAGAAGGGACATTGTGGCCGGATCCTCCTTCAGACACCTGCAGAGGACACATTCAGAGCTTCAGAACCCTAGTATTAAGTTTCCCATACTGCTGTAAATCCATAAATGTTTATATATTTATTTATTTTACCATGTTGAAGGGACTTGCACCACAATTCTGGACTCCTCAAGGGTGATGTGGGGAGCGTAGGCCTCCTTGTTGTCAAAATGAGCAGTGTCAACCACCACCTATCCACACACACAGTACACACAGTGCATTAAATCATTGCCATTCTGTGAAAGAACATAAGTCTGCAGTCTTTGTAACCTGCAAGTAAGTTGACATTGCTATAATGGCGCGGTCACATGGGTACCGGTGCCATGCCGGGACACGGGAGTGCTGGGCAGCACCAGATGGTGACCACGACTGCCAGATGCTGGTGACGGACCAAGTCACAAAGCTGTAGCCCTTTGGCCTGAGGTGAGGCAGAGAGAAGAGGGAGCCAGTGATGGGAGGAGAACTGCTAGCTTTCTATTAGACCAAGCCCCCTGCTGTACCCCCCTGCTGTACCCCCCTGCTGTACTCCTAAGCACTCCCTAGTCATTTCGTCGTTAATAAAGCGTCTTGTCGCTGTGCTGACTGATACTTAACACTAGTCTCTCACCCAGCCACAGTTTGCTTTCATTTATTTAGCTGACGCTTTTGTCCAAAGCAACATCCGGGTGAGGCAGACAGCAAGCACAGAGCTTGTCAAGGAGCCAGCTTGGTAGAAGGGCTGCAGGCTGGAAGAGTCCAATGAGTGACCAGAAATGAATGCAGGATAGGAGTGAGAAATGGAGCAATGTGAACACTAATTAAAAACCTGGCTTTTCACAAGCCAGGCGTGCGAGGCACTAGGAAGTCATTCTTTGCTTTTTTTTTTCCCCCCACGACCAAACAGACCACATTCCAGCTGCCTGAGCCGCTGCAGGCAGAGATGGATATCCCCATGGACCAAAACCCGCGCTGGAGACTAGAGGAATGAGTCATTTTGAAAAAAAGCCCCCCCCCACCCCTTTACAGGACCAGGGTTTCCTGTCCCTCGGGAAGAAGGTCCATTGCTATCTGGGCGGCAAGTGTGTCCTCCGTGGCTGCGGGTGTCACCTACAGACACTGTTTTTGGTTCTTCGTGGACAGCACAGCGGTTCTACAGCCTCCTCGCTTCAGCTTTCTCCAATATGAATCTGCCCCCGTTTGGTGTGGGGTTCGGATGAAATTCCGGTTTCACCACAGGGCTTGTCCCACATGCTGCTCTGGGCAACAGCTCTCACAATAATGGCATGACAGCAGAGATGCTGGGCCTCGCGACTCACCAGCCCCGCCTGGCCAAACAGCAGCTGCACGGCCGTCTTACAGGCCCCTCTCCAGCTGGAGGGGCACACTTGGGTGAGGACCTGGGAGACGGGCACGTCGTCGGGGGAGACCACGCCGTTCTGCCCCACCGCTGCTTTGATGAGCTGCAGTGTTGCATGCTGGGGGGACAGACACACCGACTGAGGTTAACGTCCCCAGCCACAGCAGTCCTGTCGATAAATCTGACACCTGAGTAATTAAACTCTTAGCAGTATGCTGCACATACCTACCATGACTCATAAATTAAGCCACAGTGCAATAATACAAAGTACTTTAATACGAAGACAGAGTTATACTAAAATTTGGCTACAAACAAATGTGGCCGACATAGGTGATGTATTAAGCATTGATTTGTTCCACCTGTCCTCATTCTTTGAGTCTGTGTAAATCAGTATATTTTGTTGTAGATTTGACAGCACTCTGTGTGTCCTTTATGTCGGACGTGAACAGCTGCATGTATGCATAGCATCTGTCTTCCACTAGAGATAAACTCTGGCATTTGCTTCTCATATGGGCTCCTGTTGCCCTGTCTCTCCCTGTTCATGCCCCCCCGCCCCCCTTCAGAATGGGTCGGCCCTCCATTCCAGCCGGCAAGCAGAGAGAAGCGGCAGGCCGTACCATCTTCAGCTTGAGGTTGTCTGTGGTGGACTCGTTGAGGGAGACACCTTTGAGGAAGTGAGGCCCGACCTGAAGGGGAATGGTGGGCAGCTCGCTCTGCAGGGGCTGGGAGGGCGTCTGCAGCCGGCCTGCCTGCTGGGCCTCTGCCTCGCTGCAACACCCCTGCAGGCACAGAAAGGGCAGTTCACCATAAGTGTCCATAACCATTCCATACGTTTGTTGCATTTCACTAGGACAGTGTTTCCCAATCCTGTCCTTGGGGACCCACAGTCGGTCCACGTTTTTTGCTCCCTCTGAGTTCCCTAGGGAGCTGGGATGGAGCAAAAACGTGGACTGTCTGTGGGTCCCTGTGGACTGGTTTGAGAAGCATTGCATGAGAAAGAACATCCGATTTAACTAATTACGAGCTTTGGGATCAGCCGATTAGCTTAAATCGGATTGTCTGGTGGTTGAACTGACCAAATATCTAGAATGGCTGGTGGGCTCAGCAAGAGATTCTGGGCTCAAATAATAAACAATGACTTGCTGCTTTGAAGCACCATACTAACTGAAAGGATTGATATAAGTGAAGGTGCTGAACCTGTAAGGACTCTTCGATTGCCTTGGGGTCGAGGTGAAAACCAGCCTTCAATGCGTATTCACTGTGCCCAAGGCCGTCCAATGCTGCTTTATAAGCCTGGCAGAAGGAGAGACACTCATGAATACCTACCCAGGCCTTCCCAACCTGCATGGTTTTAATGCACACAGAAGGGGACATCCCATGCCTGGTAGGGCACAAATCACTGTGTAGATTCATATGTAATTCCAGACACACACCACAACACACCAAACCGGGGGTGAATCGCAATATGTACATTTGACCGTACTTGTGTTCCTGTGTACCCGTTTTACATCATCTTCCATCGTCGAAGACCAGTTCCAATACTCAAGAGTAGAAGTACATGGGACAATAAAAATCCCCGGATGTTGGTCTTTGTCTGGCCCAAATATCAAGGATACATCGGTTGCATCCTCACCGAACGGGACCAATCCCATGATTCACTGTGCCCAAAGATCATTCTTGAAAGGCAAGTTACTAAGACCAGTCTTGCCAATGACCACAAGTACAGTCTTTGTGTTCTTGGTATTGAGATTCACCCCAGGAGATGAAGCCCGGCTGGGTGTGGCTTCAGGCTCCACCTGCGGCCTACCTGCAACGCATTGTCGATCTTCACATTGAGTTCTTTCAGCTGATGCTCAGGGATGGTGGCGTTAAGGGAGCAGAAGAGCTGCCGCACCTCCAGGCCCGGCAGGGAGCCGTCCCGCCCCCTCTCCCTCAGGCGACCTGTGACCTGAGGAGCATGGTCAATGGTCACATAGGGTCATCCTACAGTGTCATTACCGGCAACCCACCTGACACCTTTGCTAGTGTGTGGGGAGGTTACACCAATTTGCGTATTACCTCACCTTGATGGAGAGGCTGTCTTGGTCTGCTGCCAGCAACAGAGCGTGCGTGTTTTTATGGCACGTCAGTAAGGGCAGGTGGGCGCTCTGACTAGCAGGGATTCGCCACTCGGCGTGAACAGTGAGAGCGGGTTTGGGGTGCCAGGAAAGCCCCATGCCTTTGTCCTTTTCATGCCAGATAAAGAAAGGGATTTGCTGGCATTACAGGAAAAAGGGACCACAGTTTGGTCCCACAGTGCTTCCCTCCAACATAGGCCCCTAGCTGACAGTCACTCTGTGGGAGCAGGCAGATGAAAGGACGGCCGAATGCAAGCGGGCAGCACGCGGGGATGGCGTCCAACAGGCCAACGGGTTGGCGCCTACAGAAACTGCCCCAACTGGAAAGCGATAGCATACAACACCAGCATCCATAAAAACAGGCCTGCTATGCTCTGCTCAAGCTCACTGTGCATCTCGAAGCGCAAAGCAGATTGGGAAACTGGCACGAGCATGGCTAGCATATCAGCCGTGGGACTCAAAAATGCTGTACATAATCAGCCAGGGGAAGTGAAAGTCCATAATAATCAGAATAATAAATCTGATGAGCGACTCGGGCATATGAGCAGGTCTCTAATGGCTTGAAGTTTAAAGGAAACAACAGGAAATTTCAAAATGGCAAATCATCTGAAACTGACTTCCGTAAAAGGGAGAAAAAAAACTGAGTCAGCTGTAGGCAAAATCGGTGACAAAAGGAACCGAAAAAGCAATGGATCTGAGTCCAAAGTGCCCAAGTGCAGCGCTATGCTGGACACCACAGCAGAGCGAGATCGTCTGGTCATGAATCTGAGCCACTTCTGGCAGCTTCATTAACAGCCTCTCCCCCGGGGCCTGTCACGACGCTGGCCTCTTCACCACTTACCTGGGCCTAAAATACCAACCCCCTGTCTGGCACTGGGCACATTACTATATATTGCTGGTTGAAGGGCACGATTTCAAAACTACAAACAAGACATAAAAAATACACATAAACAGACATTAACATTCTGAAAACTTTATATAACTATTATACATTCTAATGTCCAGCAAATGACAAGCGCTGATGTGACGACTCATTGATGATGTGTAGTTATTGGTAGAAGATAGGAATGATGAGGGAGAGGGGCGGGATTAAGAGATGCGATCTGACGGAGGAAGCTCACTCATTGGCCAGATTACCCTGGGAATGAAGAGGGATAGGGGCGGGATTAAGAGATGCAATCTGACAGAGGAAGCTCGCTCATTGGCCAGATTACCCTGGGAATGATGAGGGATAAGGACTGGATTAAGAGATGCGATCTGACGGAGGAAGTTCACTCATTGGCCAGATTACCCTGGGAATGATGAGGGAGAGGGGCGGGATTAAGAGATGCGATCTGATGGAGGAAGCTCGCTCATTGGCCAGATTACCCTGGGAATGAAGAGGAATAGGGGCGGGATTAAGAGATGCGATCTGACGGAGGAAGTTCACTCATTGGCCAGATTACCCTGGGAATGAAGAGGGATAGGGGCGGGATTAAGAGATGCGATCTGATGGAGGAAGCTCGCTCATTGGCCAGATTACCCTGGGAATGAAGAGGGATAGGGGCGGGATTAAGAGATGCGATCTGATGGAGGAAGTTCGCTCATTGGCCAGATTACCCTGGGAATGATAAGGGATGGGGTGGAGATTAAGAGATGCGATCTGACGGAGGAAGCTCGCTCATTGACCAGATTACCCTGACTGCAAGTTAATTGCAAGTTTAACAATGTGTTATTCACAGTCAATGAAGGCACATTATTGGCTCACTGAACAGTTCATTTATACATTACTTTGTTACAAAATATTGGGTAGGCACCTAAATTCACTGGCACAACTCCACTGATCCATGTAGACTTAAGCCCAACCCCCTTGACTTGCACCAACATGTGTTTCTGCACATTGATAAATTATTACAGATCCTTATTTTAGCCGCTCGCTGTCTGCTTGGTCCTGGGGGGGCTGCTAGCTCGTGCCATTGTATACAAATGGTTTAACGATAAAATGCAATCCGACTTGAAAGACCGAAGTTAATAAAAACAAGAAGAGCACAGTGGCGATACTAAATCTCCATGTTAATCATAGGATGTGACTACATACCTCCGCTGCGGCTCTCCAGGACCGCGAGGCCGCCTCCTGCTCAGACAGTGGCCCGGCGGTGGCGCTATTGCGCAGCTCCTGGGCCTGCGCCAGGGCCTCTGCCAGGCAGGACTGTGCCACTGGCTGCCCCTTCTGCAAGGCCTGCGACAGGAACTGGAAGTGCACTTGCATGACCCTCAGGAAACACCGGCTCAGCACCTGCGCAGGAGCAGACGGCTGCCGTTACCGGGGTGACTCGGGCACCACGCAGCACTTAAGTTACTGAACACGGCAAACTGCTTGTATTGGGTGTTGCTTAGACAGCCATCATGCAGGCATGTATGAAAATATTAGTTCAAATGTATAAAATACAAATATATTTAAGGACGTTAAATATCACCCATACGATACTTCGTTAATTCAGAGTGTGCATTATAGAAATATCATTTACTAAGACACATCCAATGCTGAGGTCATTAAACATGTCAAATAATCTGAAGGATAACAGCAGTGTCATCGTCCCCCAAGATGGCATTTGTGGAAGAAATTCGGCATGATTTCCCCGACGGCCATTTAAAGGAATAAGAGAGGGAAAGACCTGGATGATTCACATTGTCCTAGAAAATTCCATCTAAGGTAAAGCCAGGCTACCTTTAGCAGCACGCTATCATTCCACACTTAACGGAGCGGACTGATGGAGGCGCTGCAGGAAAGCTCCCCGTCATTCGGACACCTCCTCTAAGCCCGGCTTTAGGAATGTATCATAAAACAGAAGTGGACAGACAGCACAATCAGAGGATTAATACAAAGACAGTAATACAGATGAAGTCCAAAAATGTGTGAATAAATGGCTAAGACTATATATACACGAATCAAACATGAAGGGAACATGATCCCACATTTAGGAACACTGCAGAATATGAAATGCTCCTTTACCCTCTATCACTGTAAGATGCACCCGAGATGCTGAATTCAGACCTTCATTGCATGCTAAGAGTAGGTTCCTCAGGTTAACATTTTCCCAGTCGTAAAGCAGCGTTTTTTCTACTACGGCCGTTGGGACTCTTCCTCAGCGTTAATCACTGGCTTTAAACCAACACTGATGTCGGAGAAAAGGATCAAATCCTAGAAGTAAATGGGAGGATGTAAAGACTGCTTACTTCAGTTTATTCATTTGCTTCACTACTTCAACTTTGAATGCATATCAGCGTTTCCCAATCTGGTCCTCGGAGACTGTCCATGTTTTTGTTCATTTCCAGCTCCCGGAGCAAAAACATGGACTGTCTGGGGGTCCCAGAGGACCGGGCTCGGAAACACTGATATAGATAATTTAACAGGAGACTTTTACAATCCCATTCCGTACTCTGGTACTCATCCCCATAGCCATGTTAACAAAGCAGCTTGAGTAACTAAAGGCTTTTGTTAAATGAATAAACCACTTTAACACCAGTCAATCTAAAAAAAAAAAAAAAAACTCAGAGCATTGAAAGAACAAAATAAATATTTCCCTTTGTTCAGCTTCTGAGCACAGATTGTTAAACTAGGTATAGTAAGATCACTTGCCATCTGAACAGAACAAAACCCTAAGTTTCCATATAAAAGTGAAAATTAGAACATAACAGTATTACACACACACACACACACACACACACACACACACACACACAGAGAGCATAAGGGCACCTTATTCACCCTAAGTTCCCTGTATGCGATGCAAATTGTGGTAATCAGAAACCAAACAATGCAGTTCGCACCTTCAGTATGTGAAGAACAGAATTATGACCAAAGTTGATTGAAATTCACTTCAGCGATTCATGCAAGAGTCCAGGTCTGGGGCTTTTTGTGATTCACTGGGGTCCTCTTTTTCATGAATTTAAAAGATGCAATTTTAAAATAACTCCTTATATGGCCAAGCCTATTTTTACATCATGTGCCGCAAGTCAAAATAACATGAAGTGTAGCTGTGCCTTTTTATTACTACATTTTTTAAAGGGAAAAAAATCATTTCAAATCTTAAATTTGAAATATGCATGCAGTTACAGAACACAACTCTAGCACAAACAGAGCACTCTGTATATTAAACTGATCATAAGTTCAGTGTTCTCAGATATGGGAACAAGAAAGGAACATAAAGTGTATCCCCACTAACCCTGACAATGCCATTAACACCTTCCTCAGAGAACCTCAGTCTGATATTACACTCAGCTATGCAAAGAAACGCAGCATATAATACATCAAAGAAATAGCCAGACAAAACACCCACTTTTACAAAATACTGTTACGCATTTCAGGCAAAACATCCCTGCTGCGATTAAATCAGATGGTTATTCAAAGTACACCAACAACCAGAAAAACAATTCATGTCCATGAAGAGCAACGGAACATAAACACGCATTTATTTCAAGAAGAAACAGAGTCCTGACAAGCGTCGCTTACACAGAGAGGCTTCAAGGATACAACTCGGAAGTCCACCTCTCCCAGATTAGCCCACTGTTTCTGAATGAGTCATTTTCCAGTGACAGAGGCAGTCACATGATTGCAGAGGGTGACGGGACGGTAACCTTTTTCCTGAATAGTTCTGATGTTGTGTAATAGGTCATATGCCAAATCCGACTTATAGATCAAAGTTAGAAAAAGATGCCATATGAAGAGGCCCAGGAAACAGAAACCTATGAGAGCTGCATCTACTGGACTGCCTTGTTTTCGACAGCCATGTGAACTGCAGTAATACTCTGAAATCTACCCAGTTAATACATTAGGGATTCATACATAAGTGCCTTTATCAGCCTGACAACAAGTCCAGGTTATATTTAGCAAATTCCTGACAAAGTCTGTGATACTAAACTTACTGGGAAACCTAAAAGGGAACAGACATGATGAATACAGTGACATACAATCACTCAAACCGTTTTCCTGCTATACAAAAAGCGCCCAGAGAAACCAGCCCCTACAAGTAAGACCCTTATACCCCAGCTGACAATAAGCATACTGAGGATGGTAAATGCCAAGGACATGGCTCCTCCTGCCCCAAGAGAAGCGTAACATAGAAGAGGACCCCCTTCGTCTCTGGGGTGCAGCCAGAGAGATCAAAGGGTAACACTCGGTATTTCGGGCTCCAGGCATATTACACCACGTTTGGTCGGAAATATTTCTCCCGTAGATCCAATTTTAACATACATCTCCAGTGGCATGGACATGACATAGATCTTGTTTATGTTAAGCCCCAGCACTGACTGAGTCCTATGTGCACCAACATGCACTACCTCAGTTTAACCTCCAAGCTAGATATTGCTAAAGTACTGGAAATATTGATGGAAGTCACGGCCGTATGGTGATGTTGTGTATTGACATTGCCTGGTCATATGTTGCCTTGGAGTATAACATGGAAATGACAGTTACGTTATACTCAAATGCCTCCTTTCTAACTGAAATTACTAGACACTCCGAGAGAACTTACTTGCACCTCTTAGCATCATTTTGCATTCTTTTCTGAAGACACACTTCAAGCCAGTGGCAGATGTTATTAAATCTAGCTAGTTGAGCTGTATAATATATTCCAGATATACGCAGAAAACAGCACAGCTTCTCAGGTTAAACTCCACATCACTTGCACATCTCCTGTTGTCGGCTGCAGCCATCAGGTGTCCAAACCGAGGCGAGCAGGGAGCCGATTACCTGGCTGTTTCCATTTCTGTTATTAACGGACGTGCTTCCCCGGTGGTCAGCAGCTGGCTCGCTACTGCCACTGATGCTACGATGGCATTCCACGGACACTCTCGGTGCATTCTTATTTCGGGCCTCAGCTGGACATTTCTGCTTCTTGGCAGAAGCAGGGAGCAGAAGGATTGGAAAAACTTGCAGAACATTTCAGCATTCCCTAAACTCCATGGCCATTTTATACAATCCAGGTTTATTCATGACATATGTGTCAAAGTACCTTCCTACGGGCACCGAGGGGACATAAAACAATGTAATGGAACCATTAGCCACTAAGAGGCCTGCACTCTCAGGGTCTTTAACAATTAGTCCCTAGTGCTCCATGAGAAAATTCAGACCCGTGAAATGAACAGGCTGTGGGGGGTGGGGGGTCGGTATGGACTTCACAGGCTGTGGGGGAGTAAAATTCCAAAAGGGACGACACACAGGATTGTAGCGGAAGGGATTTTCTTGCTCAAGATCCGACACTTGGCCGGAACAAGTTGAAACTAGCATTCTTTACATGAGCTCTAAGAGGGGGGTAGGTTTCAGAAACCTGGACTGGTGGGGGTGGGAGGCACTGCAGAAAAGGGCTCCAGCGAAGCCGCACTGTGGGCTGGAGAAACAAGCGCCTTCTTCATGGCAAAGGAGCATCGCAGCATTCCTCGGGCACCGCTCTGCCAGGAAGAGTGCGGACTTTCCACGCCGACTTTTGTGCACGCCCACGGAGTTCTGGCTGACGGGGCACACCGTGTTACCGGCTCATTTTCCGTCCTCCAAAGGCGTACAAACTGTACAGCAAGACTGAGCCCTCAGAAGACCAGGAAGAGAGCACGGACAAAGAATCATGAAATCTGACACTGATTTGAAGGAATGAGCCGACTGGTAAAGAAGACGGAGTGGGGGGGGTCTCGCGTTGCAGACACAGAGCGCTTTAGGCACTAACTCCCCCGACTCTGTTTTTCCCATGTCGCCATGACATCATACACACAGACCCCAAGGGTTCATTTGAGCCATTTTATTGTGTGGTGCTCTTTAAATATGTGGCATGTCAGACCGCCACTTCGAATGAGGACAGTGATAACCGATCCATTCGCAGTGCTGTTAGGTAAATAGAGACTTCCTCTAGCCTTTCAAGCACACAGGAAGACAAGTGGAGCCAGCAGACAAGATAAAAAAAAAAAAAACCATGTGGGTGCGCTGTTCTTGTTCCTTGTTTGCTAGCACTAGGGCTGCGCGATATCACATGCTGATATAATCGTGATTATATGGCGCATGCACAATAATCACCAGAGCTTTAGATGATGGGTGCAAACATTTGTCCAGAAGCTGGCTTTTGAGAGGGGTCCAGCTGCAGAGCTCCACAGCTCCACAATTTGCAGCTCTACTGGTGGAGCCAATTAAATTTCACAATATTCCACGGGTCTCCCTGTTGATGAGCCAATCAAGTTTCAACTTCAACTTCCACAGCACAGTCCAAATAACATCACTGACGGAAAATTCATTCTCAGAAAATTCGCTGTCAAAATAAAAGCTGCCAGAAAAATTCCATTAAAACGTATACAATCTTTGTTCCGACAAATATATTCTACGCAGATGATATTTTTTGAAACTATGTTACGATCAATGATACAGAACATACCTAAGAAGCAGAGAAAAATCAAAGCAACAGAAAACAAGTCTGTTTTTACAGACCCTAAAGCAACCTTATGATAACTTTAGATTTCATTTGATTTCAATGAAAATCTTTGTGGTATAAAACTGCTTCATTTTCACTCCCGCTTTTGAATACTTCTTATTATTCATTGAACTGCTCATTCTTAATTTCAACTCGAAAACATGTTAGATATTCATGCAGCAAACGCATAAATCGATTGGCTTTTCAGTGGAGCTCCAGAACTGGATACAATTTCTGTTTTCCATATCATTTGACATAAATACACAGTCTGATCGGTTCCTCCAGCGGAGCTGTGAATCATGGAGCTCTGCAGCTGGACTCTCTTGCAGCTTTGCAGTACCATACAGACGTTTAGATATCATGCCATTCACCTTTCTATAATCAATTTAATACGTTATTAGTACTACCATAGATCAGAGTTTCCCAGCCCTGTCCTCAGCGGCCCAGAGACAGTCCACATTTTTGCTCCCTGCCAGTTCCCCAAGGACTGGATTGGGAAACACTGCCTCAGATCATGCTGACCATTTGATCCCAACTTGAGGCTCCCAAACTTTTCAGCCCACAACCCCTAATTTTGCCAGCTGGCAGCGAAAGGGGCGGTCACTCATGGTAGATCAAAGAAGAAGGGGCCCGACTGGTTGTGGTTATTTTCCCCAGTTTTTATAAACATACTCTAGAAATCATCTCATGCCACCCCCCCCCCGGTGTCTTGTGACCCCCACTTTGGGAAGCCCTGTTTTAGACTATAAAAGGCACAGCTAGAAGCCGGCTGTCGCCGCTGAGAAGTGAAACGCAAGGAGTCCTACCTCCACATCCTGCAGGCTGAAGTCACTCTGGTCTCTAAAGCTAGCTGCCCCGGCACTCAGCTCCATCAGCATCTTGGCGATCTCAGGCTTTATTGCTGCCGTGAGCCGGCCGGCCGCCTCCATGACGTGGTCCTGCACGTCCCTCATTTGCATAGCTGCTTTGGCATAGCGGGAATTCCGGAACACGCTGCTGAAGAGCTCGGTGAGGAGGGAGCTGGCTCGACAGAAGGTGTTGAGCGCGTCTAGGTACTTGGAGATACCCTGCTGGATGTCCGCCACGGCGCTGCCGCCAGAGCTGCTGAGGGGAGGGGAGTGGCCACAGCCACCCCCAGGGGTACCAGAGGCAGGGGTGGAGCAGGAGGAGCCCAGGGGCACGCCAAGGGCCCGGCCCAACTCTGGCATCTGATACTGCGGCACCTTCTGCTTGGACCCGCCAAGCAGAAAGCGACGCTTGTAGTCCATTTTGTTTTCTTGTGCACTACAACAATACATAGGTGCGGGTCTGTCTTCAGCTAGTTCTCAGCCGCTCTATCGATTTCTCTGTGCTGCAACAACTACGGACCCGCCTCTGGGCTCCCTCAGCTGATCGGGAGCAAGGGCAGCTGAAGGGGAAAGCAACTGAGGGACATCTTCACAGGTCTGTCTCCGACACAAGGGAAAGGGGGCACACCTGCTGACGGGAGACTGATTTCGTTGTTCTTGTGCAGTCCAGCTGCAGACTGTATCTACTGGACCAGGAGGAGCAGATCAGGCAGGACGTGCAACCCCAACATTTGTCTCCTAACCTCAGAGAAACTCGTCAGCCGCGAAAGGTCAGAGGGAGCAGCCGGAAGCTGCACTCGCCTCCTCGAGCCGTCTCTTATTCCAAGTTCCTCAGACCAAGGAGCACTTTGATGTTTCGCCCTTCTCTGTACTTCTGCTGCTCAAAACAGAGACTCACTCTTGCTGGTTTGTTTTGGTTTTTTTCCTTTATGGAAATGTACTAAAATTTGGAAAAAAAGTAAATAAATAGCCTTTACCAAAACAAACAAATCCTCAAAAGCCGGGCATCAAGATGCAGAAGGAGAAAAACGGAAGACATACAGCACTGATCAACAGCGGGAAAACGAAACAGGGAACGCTGTAAAGCTAAGTCAAACAAATGGTCAGCAGACGAGAACAGGTGGGGGATCCAAGCGCCTGGCGTGTCCCCCTCGCCCCTCCCTGCGAGCTCAGCCTCGCGGTGTGCAGCTTCTCTTCGTCAGCCAGGGGGCCGACAAAACCCAGCTTGTCAGCGATCCTTTTCACGTGTCGCAAAGAACCGGCTCCCTGCAGCGGGTCCTGAGTGCTGTGAGCGGTGCAGGGCGGGCAGTTATTTAAAAAAAAAAACCCAACTCCTTGTGCACGGGGGCCCCCCGCTCCACTGAGAGGTAGTCGGTGCCGTCACTGCGGAAACATGGGCCACTCCCGGACTGATCTCCTGCACGATTGTAGTTGGAGGCAACCACGCAAAAACATGCCGGTAAGGCCGCTAGGTCATTTCCTGGAGGAGAGAAGGAAGGGGTGGATAGGAAAGAGAGGGGAGAGAGAGGGAAAGAGAGAAATACATGTTAACATTTACTGGAGCAAAAACACACTTTGTCAGGTATTTATTTTCCGGTGCATGTCAGGTTGAGTAAATAAGCTTATTCACGTCCACACTGCACCTTCTTATTTACACAGCAGGAAAAGCACAAACGGCATACGTCAGAAGGGAGCTCGACTCTGCCGGCTGAGTGAGATTAAAACGAGCCTTGGTGGCTCACAAAGGCACCTGGCCTCAGAAGGTACATTCACAAAAACAGGTTTCGCGTTCCGCAGAGGACAACAGGGGGGCTTTATGTGCCTAACAATGACCAACGGAAATGTCAGAGCTAATTATACCAATCAGAAACGCAAATGGAAGACCTAAAGGTTTCAGAAAGTGCCAAAAGGAAGGAAAAATAAACCATGAAAAGCTAAAAAAAAACAAAAAAAAAAAACACAGGAATACAGAAAACATCCCTAACAGTTTGGCTAGCAGGATCCCTCCAGCAACACAAGCCCGCATTACTCCAGACTTCCTCTGACCTTCACACACTTCTGGCAAAGAGAGGGATTCTGCTCCGCTTCCTGCTGCCTGGCTCTGCTGCAGTAGGGAAATACTAACTTTCAAGGAGTTGAAGTGACCACAGCGATGTTGTAAACGCAGCTGAATTATAATAGGCGCCCGGTGGAAGCGTCCAGCTTTTCAAACGACGGAGGGGACACATCTTCCCCTACTGACAACAGACTCATACAGCTCAGCAGAGAAATGGGAATAGAAAGAAAGTTCAGCCCATTTTAAAAGTAGCACGCTGGAAAAAGGACAAGGACAACAGATATGAAAATCCAGACTTAAAGACTATTTACATCAGCTACAACACTTAAGAATAATAGCCTAACAATTTCAGATTAATCAAGGCTTCCTAAGTAAAGAGAAAGAATACAAACTTTTAGACTACAAATTCAGCTGCTCAACTATTTCCCCATTATAACAGCAAGACACCTGGCTCATTTCTGAGCTGCGAACTTAAGGTGCAATGTTGGGAGCACAACACAGTCTGGCCTATCACTTCTGATGTCTACCGTCAAATTCAAAATACTCAAAACAGGGTAAAAAAAAAAAAAGTAGACATACTTTTCTCCTAGCTAAACAAGCTAAAACACAAATCAAAAAACAACAGGGGAATATTCGGAGTCTGCGCCTATAATCCACCTGTCATGCAGTCTATGACGCCAGAAACTGCGAGACTGGGCAGCAGATTACAAAGTTTGTTCGCACAACATTCCAGTTACACCATTCATTTGCTACAGTATCCAGTCTGGAACACACCAATTTCACCATATTTATCCCGGTCAGACAGACTACATGACCAGGGCTGACAAATATCCAAGCAAACCCATCAAACCTTCCATGCACTATTTCACATGATGGTGAAGCTTGGACGACACAGACAAAGCATGAATTCTCCCCTCCCCCATAAAGGCACCAGTTCAGCACCAGAAATTGGCTTCGTCATTCAAGCCTAAACTCAGTGTCCTTGATTATGTCACCAATCTATGAATGGCGTCACTTGCCACTGGGGTCAAGCAGAGGCAAAAACTGGCCCGGTATCGATACCTCCGTGACTCAGGCAGCTTCACTCCGCACCGCTCCACGCACCCAAACAGAGACATGTCCCAGAGATGCCCGAGGCCCGGCCTGGCCCCCCGCCAGGCCGCCTCGGTGTCCCTCTTCTGCAGAGCACACTCACGGCTAAAGTTAGCACCGCTGCTGTCATCGTCCGCCGCTCAGCTGCTATACTTGGAGAGGGGGCCTGTTTAGATCAGTTTCCTAGAGCATATTTTCTGGCGCCTATTACAAAACATCCTCCCAAAAAAAAAATAAATAAATAAATAATATTAAACACCATTGCCGTAAAGATGATGGATGTGAAAGCATGTTAGAAGATTAATATCCTATTTCATTCTACCTTAGGGTGAACAGGAATAAACAGTCATCTGATAACAGCTGTGACTCTGAATGTTTACATATTTATATATCCTTCCCCATTAAATGTGTATTGTTGAAACAACCTATCACGGCCTGACTTTACTACAAGCATCACCCCCTATCCGTCCATTTGCAATGGAGGCTTGTCTGACCGACCAGGTCTGCCGCTCTAAAATAGCCATTTAGTATTTATAATTTTATATGAACCAAAACTGATTTCTTAGAAGCTTGGCCGCAAGGACTCCATGTGTGTGAGTACCAGACAAGGAACCACTTTGAACGTCTTACGGCTGACACAGGTTAGTGGCTTCTGTATATTACACTTGGCTGTTCTCAGCGCCCCCTAAAGGCAGGATAGGTGTGCCCTCTATATACCCCACCATGACTGCTTTCTTCACATACTACAGTCACCATGCTTTGGATAAAGTCTCCCCACCAGTGAAAACAGCACTGCAGGGGGTAGCCAGGATGCCTGTTTACGTGGCGACCAACTGACACCCACCTCACCGCCCCCGTCTACTGCGAGGGTCTACAGTCCCAGCTATGGGGAGGGAGCCCCACCGCTAACTAAACTGAGCTGGCAAAGCATATATGCACCATCTGACTGCTTTCCACAGGCAGCAGGCTTTTTTTTTAACGGGGTGTTTTCTGGAATGAGGAAGACAGGGTAAACTCACCGCCAAGTGGAGCCGAGGCCCCGGGTCCCCACTCTCACGGGAGCCCACGGCCCAATCATGACTCAGGCTGTGCACATTACGCCACACATGTTCTATTTCAGCCTCCGTGGGCAAACAGCTGCTTCACATTAATTTTTTTTTTTTTGGCAGTCAACATTTAGCAGAGGAAAAAAAAAAAAAACACAAAAATCTAATTAAAAACAGTCCTGGACATCTGTTGCTAGTAAAGCAAAGGAATGCCTTCCCCTCACTGTGCATTTAAAACTGACAGACAGAGAGGAAGCAAAAGCAGGTTAGCATTGTTTGCTTATTCATTCATTAACTTAGGAACACTGACCTAAAATTACAAATGGCTTTTCCAAAAAAGAAAAAAAAAATGGTTTGGGGTTATTTCCTCCCTGAACCATATAAGCTTCGGCAATTGCAATGAAGCTGGTTAAATTAAATGTCTTTACCCCAACTCTGGCATGAACCTTAAGGAAAACCATCTCACGGACCTCAGAGCGCCGTCCCGATTACGGCATGTGAGCGGCTCGTTGTGAAGTAGTGGAAAATTGTGGGCTGAGCCAAAAGTTCATGTCAAATTACAGTGAAGGCAGAATACTTTGCGGTGCCAAGGTAATTACGTCTTAAGCACTCTAGAGGATCTCAAACAAAGGGTAGAATGAGTCCACCCCTTAATAAACCCCAGAGAGATGAGATTCCTTACAATGCAAGCCTTTCTTTCCATAAATAAGTGATCACCTTTCTAAACACACCGAAAAATAATCATTGTAATGACTGTAGTCGTTACTACGCTTTACGTGTTTCTGCATTATGGCAGGGTTGGTTACGCCTTTTATAAACATATACAAAGCTGGCATTAAAAATTTAGCATTTAAAAGTTACCCACTTGCCTGAGAAATATTGTTCAGTGGTGTTAAAAGCGCTCCAAATGACCCGAAAGGTGAAATAAGGAAGACCACAAGAGCTGCATCTCTCAACAGTGAGTCCCTTTTTACTCAGAAGTTAAAGGGGATTGATACAATGTCGATGTTTTGTAGCTTCTGCCATTTCTTCAAACACATAGTTCCAATTTTAGTTTCAAATATTTTCAAAATACCTTTGCCTCATCTCACACAAGAAGCCGAAAGACATACTGCCTAAAGAACAGAGAAAAGTCCTGTTCTTGGACAAACGGTTTCATGAAACCATATGGCTATTTTGAGGAATCCTTCCTGAGATTCACACACCGCATTTCGAATCAGCGGCACATGTATCGGGGCACGTTGCTGGCACTCTGCGCAGCGACTGTGTCGCCTGTAGCTGCGTGTGGTTTAAACAGAAGCAGAAAGGTCAGAGGTCGAGCCAAGCGGTAACACAAGCGCAGCAAACGCCTGTTTCCCAGAAGCTGCCTAGTCCCTATTCCTGACAGCACAGCCGGCATTGGAGCAAAGAACCTGGTCGGCATGGCGATCACACGTAATACTAATGTGGACATATGTACACTTTGTATTGGAGGGTGAAATCCCTGACAAGCCTGTGCTTCGAATAAATTAAACACATTAAAAGGGGACAACACACTCAGATTCAGAACTGCCCGGCACCAAATGAGTAACATATTTGTTCTGGTTATCTGGTAAAACTTTTGGCATGCTGTTGCAGTGCCACATACCAGACTGTCACACAATGGCAAGACAGGTGGGGGGGGAATACTGATTGAGAGCCTCGTCAAAGCAAACAGCAGCCTCATTACACTGATCTCATGAATTTATCTAGGGGGGGAAACACTATTTTTCATATATTTCACTGCCAAAAAGGAAATGCCCCAGTCAGTCATCCGTTATCATCCTTCTTGACCAGGAACATACTAAATGGAGGCAAAATTAGGGTCCTACTATAATCTGACACCTGAGGCAAGGGCACAAACATAACCGTGTTTTGATCAGGAAATGTTTCCACAGCGGATACAGAAGCTGGTGCTAAACACAGCGATTTGACAGGGGATCAGCATGTCCAGTGGAGGCTCTCCGACCGCGTTAGTCACTGTGCAGCGAACTGTCAGACTCCAGGCCTAGGTAACAGGAGAACCAGCAAGAGAGCCAAGGAGTCTACAGGCTGAGAGCGAGCCCGGCTCACGTTTCACCACCTGTGGGAGTTATGTGCCGGGCTCTCGCTCCCACTGACTGGCTGCTACTCACTTTATTTTTAGCTTGAACAAATGCGAGAAATAATCATTTTATACGACGAGCAGGGAAAACACAGCATCACCACAGAGAGTGCAAACTCTGCTACTATTTGATCATTATTCAAAATGCTTAAAAAGCAGTTTCCCGAGGTCCCATGTTTTGTAAACTTGACATTAGTCTGTTCAGTCTGCTCTTTATCCCTAACCTGGGCTCAGACTAAGCAGTTTCCAGGGGGAAGTCATACTACTATATACTACCCAAGTTCAATAAGTAACTGCTACCAAACACGTAGGACAAAGCAATAAAACAAAAAAAATCTCAAAAAACCAGAGCTAGTGAACCTTCAGGTACAACAGACTCAACCAGCCTTCAATGATCAAAAAAAGAAAAGAAAAAAAAAAGCGAAATATGCAAAGCTTCCAGAAAGTTCTTTTCTGAGATACACAACTTTGATAGCCAACTAGCACCCCACAAGTGCGATATGTTCTGTCCAATATCATGGATGACGAATGCTGGGGAGCTCACACTATCACAGGTGAAAATCCACTGACGAGAGGGGGACCAGGAGCCAAGCGCCAGCAGGGCACAGAGCTGGTTTCCCTGGAAACCTGAGTGACGGTGGCACTACAGCACACCCTCACAGCAGTTCCGCGGCAGCAGCAGTGCGTCACGCTCCACTTCCTCCCGGTCCATTACCAAGGAACACTGCATCTTCACTTCTGCCGTGGCGATCAACATCAGCATCTTTTTTTGCTAAAACAGTCAACCTGGACAGCAGAAGCAAGTGTAAACACAGGTATGGCAGCTTTTATGCAAGACCACCAACAAAAATATGTCTGACAAATAAAAATTAGATCAGCATTCCATGCATAATTTCTTGGAATCACTGGTAATGGGAGAACCAACAGATGATTTAATTTTAATACTTATGCTACAAAAATACCAGATGCGGGCCTGGACCCTATCCCAGGAAGTACAGGGTTAAGCCTGGGGTAAACACTAGATGGGATGGCAGTCCATTACAGGGAACATACATGCACAAATACAATCATACACCACAAGCATTACAGAGGTGCCAAGTAGCCTAAATGCATGTCTTTGAAATGTAGGAAGAAACCGGAGTACCTGGAGAAACCCACATGACACATGCAAACTCCACACACAGTGCTGGTGGGATTTGAACTGCCAACTCTGAAAGAGGCAAGGGTGCTGCCCACTAGTTTTTTTATATACTTTTTTATATACTAGTTTTTACATTTATGCACAAGCCCTGTATCTAATCAATGGGGAAGGGACCTCAACAGCCTACACTCTCATTAGATGCCACTGCAGTCCATGGAACATAAAACAGCCCAGACCAAGTAGGAAAGCTGCCTGGGTAGGATTCACCTATTTCTATCAAAGTAGGTCACAGAAAAGAGGGGTCAACAGAAGTCACACCCAAGTAGCTTAATCCTGTGGACCCGCATTCAGCTCTGGAAGCCCTCCAGAGCAGCAAAGAGTTCCTCATCAGGAGGTCCAGCAAAGGTCAACCCTGTTGTCAGTCAGCAATTCACACAGCTGGAAAACAGAGGTGGGAAAGACAGAGAAAGATGCTATTATGGTTTAAATATTTTCCCAGCTCCAAGCTCATGATCAGATCAATATTGGTTATAAAGATAAATTTCATGAAACAATTAGATTGTACACCACCTATTAAGCTCTTTTCCCAAAGTCTTTCATCTATGTGCAGCACACAAAGGGGAACATTCAAAAGCGAATGATGGCAAAGGCAAGGTCTTCACATGGTATGTCGTTTCTAAAAGTTTGGGGTCTGAGAGCATAGCCAGCCGGCACCCCTGGAAGAGTAGGGGTTAAGAGCCTTACTCAAGAGCCCAACAGTGATATGACTATTCTGCCATCCACGGGATTCAAACCCTCAACCTTCTAGACGCAGACACAGATCCCAAACCCACTGAGCTGCCCATCACCCCACCATATCAAAAAAATGCCTTGCAAACACCCTAAAAATGTCCAGCATCTCTGTGCCAATTACAAACTAAATCAAACAGCTGCAAAATCCCAGCCATTAAACACAGACAAGAGAAGTGCTGATTCATACCACGTTCATCAAAGCTCATTTTAGCCATGCGAAAGCGCTAACACAGGTACAGCTACACTTACGGTAGCATTTGGTTTTCCTGGGTCATTTATGCTCAAGGGACACATGCTGCTGTGCACGATCCTCATGGGGTACACGATATAAACATCCCAGAGAGAGACAGCCAGACAGAACGCAGAGGGACAGAACAACCAGTCTTACTATAAGCTGCGGTCCACGGGGACCTGACATCAGCCCAGAAAACCTCATCAAACGAGGGAGGGAACTCCGCCATCCCTGACAAAATAGCATTCCAGACCGTACAGTCAAAGTCATAATGAGACACCGCTGCTCACATTAATGTCATTACTCTGCATAGCAGTAGGCCTGAACAAATTAAAACAACACAGAGACAATCGAAGGCTACAGAACTCTCCAGCATCTCCTTCTGGCTGTTTTACCCCAACATACAGCCAACTATACATCAGTTCCATCAGGTCTAGAAGGCTCATTTTACCATTTGCCAATTGCACCTGAACAGATAGCCATTAAGGCACATGAAACTCCAAAAGAACATTAAAATCGCAATTAAACTGTTTAAGTTAACACCAGTTTCCACAGACAAAAAGGACTGAAGATTCCAATATTACAGGCTGACTGACTTTGAGGTGACGTGTTGACATCAACATTAAGCACTAAAATACATGATTTTTGGAGGGGGAGTTCACTAAGCCTTTTACAGTACATGTCCATCATCCATCCATCTGCAATACAGATTATCCAGTACCGAATCGCCATGACCAATGACATGTATAAACTGTATAAACGCACACTATACTAAATATATGTACTGTATGCGTGTGTATGTGTGTGCGCGCATGTGGATAAACATGCATCTGAATTAGCCCACTAGAAAATATGGCACTCAGGCCTATGTCCCTCAGGAATATGGTAGTGGACTGCACTGATTTCCATAGCAACAGAGCCATGGCCCAGAATTCAACAGGCAGCACTGGCTGCATGTTACTGGCATCACAGAGAAGATTATGCGGACCACACGTACAGGAACCCAGAGAGCTCTCATAATTCACCGAAATTGGTTCTACAGTGCTGAATTAATTACTTTTGCGATCCACTTTCTGACGTGTTAAGACACGAGTCTTATTTCTGGTTAGCATACCGCCATAGAAGGGTGTTGTTTGGTGACAAGTAGATGTATTATGACCCACATTCATTGCTTAGGGCAAAAGGAATGCAATTTCCTTTAAACATAGGGCAACAAGACTGTGCAAACGAAAAATCAAATAAGAAAATGAAATAAGAGTGAATGAGGTGTAAATGTTGAAGATAAATACACAGCATTTTGTAGTCCGTTTTAAATGCAATCCGGTTATACAGTTATAGAGTGTTATCCATTCTTATGACCCATGGCTGACTGAGGACTGACAATGGCCGAATTAAGCGTACCACTGCAAGCTAAAATTGAAGAGAAACAGGCATAACTAAATACTCAATGTACAGCATCCCAAGTCAATATGCAGACAACCCAAATCTAAGTCATTCACCAAACTATAACAAAGCGGGAAAATGAAGTGGAACTTAAATGCGTAAAGATGTAAAGATTTTAACAACTCTGAGTTATTAGTTAAGTTCTCCCCAAACGACCTTGATGGGCCGAATGGCCTCCTCTCGTTTGTAAATTTCTTATGTTCTTATGTTATGTTATCATTTCAGCTCCTAACAAGTCTTGCATTATTAGTAATAAGTATTAGTATAATTATTAAGGTTTGGCTTGTGCTTTTCATAAACAGTAAAAATCCCAGGGGCAAGAAAATAAAAGTAATGTAAAATAATGACTAAAACCTAGTTAAATTTTAGTTACGTGGTGGAATCTGTACAGTTCAAAGCATTATACATTACGACGTGCGGCCAACAGAGCTTAACTGAGTATGATTCGTTTGGGGTTGGCATAGCAAACGTACAGGCAAAGCCGTCAATCCGCTGGTCACCATCAAACACAGAGCCACGTTACAACTGCCTGTCAGTTTATGATTTAATGCCGAAGCAACCTTTACATATAAGGCGTAATTTCCCGGCAATAACTAAAGCAATAAGCAATAAGTGGATAAAAGGTTTTGCGTGGCCACAGCTAGCAGTATAGGCGAAAATAGTGCTTACGTACGTACGTACAGTGAGACTCTGCATAGCATTGATACAAACGGAATTTTGGGGTTATTTTCTTTTTATTTAAAAGTCACCTAATACAATCCTCCCATAGATACCTATACACATGTGTAGTCTATACACATGCGAGAAATTTGTCTAAAAGGTGCCGTCAAATCTCGCAGGTGGGGGTCACCAGTTTCACTGAAACTCACTGACAGGAGACTGACTATCCGGCGAAATATCCTATTTAAAGCCCTACAAACAGGAGCGGACTGGCTCGCTTCAGCCGAAATCGACCGACGCAACAGTTCGGCATGTCAGCAACAGAAATAGAGAACAGAGAAAAGCCCAGAGAAAAACGCACCTACACACAGCCGACTTTGGCGAATTCACACCAAATACTGATCGCGTCGCGTTCATTCTAAAGTTGGAGATGTGGAATTAATAACTAATTATATCACTCACAAACAATCATTTTAAACCCATTTAACAAGTTACTAAAATAGTTAACTTGGAATGAAGCCTCTCTGGAGAGACACCGTCTTATCATAGCGTATTATGAGTAGCAAACAGCTATAGGGACTGGCCCGGGTGTCATTTTAAGGGAAACGACGCAGAGCCTCCGGCCGCCGCAGCCCGCTCGGACTCGCTAGCCAGCTAACGCCGCCGACGTGCGTGCGACTGACAGCCTGCGACACACAAATTCACGCCTTTACAGAAAACACTCAGGGCCGCCTCCTTAGCGCTACCGGTCAATAACACCGCCGGGAGGGCCTCTCGGCGACAAAACGGTTCGGGAAAGCACGGCACAAGGTACGCGTCTTTAGAGCAAAGCGGAGCCGTATCTCTTACCAGCAGCACATCCCAACCTCTTGACAGCAAATCCCTGTCAGTGTAAACCGGAACTGACGTCGCTCAGCAGCTACCCGCCTTAAAAAAAGGAAAGCACGCTCGCGCAGGGAGTTTCCCTGCGCGCGAGTGGGAGGCGGTGCTGGGCACGCGCCAGCTCCGTGCCTTCGCGAGCCGAGCACTCCGGTTAATAAATATCTGTAGATAGGCTCTTGTTTGTTCAGCTTTACTTTTTTCATATTCATATATATACGAAACGAATTAAATTTAAATTATGATTCTCTATTATGAATGTGTAATTCCGTTACTTTATAAATGATATAAATTATGTTTTAAAATATCTTTACATTATCAGTTACAATCTTTTATGTCCGCAGAATTATAATTTTCATATGAGAAAGTTTTATGTAATAGGTGTATGCGCATGTCTGTGATGGTGTGTTTGCGCTTGACTAAAGTAAGCTGGCTTTGTTTTTGAGTCGTGAAGCTCCTAAAGCTCTCCTTCTCTGTTCACGCTCCGAGGACAGAATCATCTATAGTAAAATCATTCTCGAAATATGGAGGTACAATATATCTCCATATACCAGGAGCGACTCTAGCATTTTTTTCAGCGGAGCTGAGACAAAAAATAGCGTGACTGAAGCCCCCCCCCAAATAGGGGATAGAATGGCATATGCCATATACCATTGTTAGCTGTTAATTAATAAAATCAATATTTTTTCCTGTACACGTGTATCACATATTTACATAACCCTATTTGTGCTTACAGTTCACGGTAAATTTAAATGTAAGCATTTCTCAGTTTTGAATGGGAACGCTAGATCTTTGTATTATTGTATGGTATTTTTCGCCCCCTAGTGGACTAAGTTTGTCGAGACCAGCCTGAAAATGCCGAACCAAATGTTTCTTATAACAGATGTCTGAACGTGATTGCAGCATTACTTCAGTCATTTAGAGCAGAAGAACATTATTTTAAGCGTAAGTTCATAAATACAATTTTCCAGAAACATGCAATGATTTAGTGATAATCCATGCGTTGATTCTCCATCAGGCCAATAATAATAATAGCAATTAGTATTATTATTATTATTATTATTATTATTATTATTATCGAAAAGTTTACCTGGGGCTTGACCAAGATTCCAAGCTGTCAAAATACATTATTATTATTATTATTATTATTATTATTATTATTATTATTATTATATTTTTTATGCTGATTTGCCTCTCAGATAAGTATCCACACTTATTTCATGTAAACGTGCAAACAATAAATACTTCACCTTATCTCTGCACTGCATTTGACTAAAGTACCACAAATGTCAAAGGCTACACACCGCGCTCGCTGGAAGGTCTTGGGAGGGGCAAGTCTTCGGCTGCTATTGGATCAGTTCTGTTCTGTAATTCCTTCAGTGTCCTTTTCTATTGCCCACCTCATACCAGCTTCTCTTCACTCATTTGGGGCACGAAGGTCCGGGAGGGAACATTCGATCGCATTCATCAGCATGGGGCTCACGAGCGACCCGAACTATCAGAAACTGGACGCGTGGTATAAATCCAACGCCGGCAAGCTGAATATGAGGCAGATGTTCGATGGTGACAAGGAAAGATTCAGCAAGTTTAGGTAATCAGTGTTCGTGTTCAGTATGACTAGTGTGTCTATTTTAAATAAAAGAAATCGCATTTTTAAGCAGCTAATGAAAAAATACCCTAAAAGTACAATCTGCAAATAATGTTACTGTATGCAGTAAAGCAAAGTCTTTATCTATATAATGGGAATATCTTTATTAGCATGTCTGTTCGGTAATGTACTTCCCGCTGTAGTAAGACTTGATTTGTACTGTCCTAGGCAGTGCGCTATCATTTCTTCTCTTAAGCGGAGCAGATATTTTGCGCGTTCGTGACGCCAGAGTACTTCTTAAAAATACGAAGTAATCTGCATTTGTTTTCTAAAATCGGTGGTCTTGGTCTGCAGCGAGTGAAGGGTAAATGAAGGTCATCGCTGTACGGTATTATTTTCCCTCACTGGCAGGCGTGGTAGACACAATTCCTCCACTTGTAACTTAACTGTTCACAGTCTAACTCAAGTTATAATCCATCTTCAAATTTTCGCTTGCCGATTTTAATAGAGATACGCTTGAAAATAGAAAGGGTCACTTATTGAGTAAGGAGGTTGGTGGTCGCCATTACTCTACAATGTACAATGTAACGGATTCGCTATAGGACACGCTACTTGCAATGACTACCGTGTTTTAGAGCAATTAAGTCATGTTTATTCATGTGTTTTTTATAACTATGATAGAAGTAAAGAACTTTTCGTAAATTTGTTATTACATAGTAAGACTAATACGTGTATAGCTGAGAATGTGCTGAAATGTAATAGAATCAAATTATAATATCCGTCCATTTTCTAAGCGTTCCTCCTGGTCAAGGTCGTGGGGGGGGGCAGCACAGGGCAGAAGGCTGGGGTACACCCTGGATGTGATGCTAGTCCACCGCAGAGCACACACACGCCTACACTACAGGCAATTTAGAAATGCCAGATAGCCTGACTGTTTGTTTTTGGACTGTGGGAGGAAACCGACTTGTCACTTGAAGAACATGCAAATTAGCAATATGAGGAAACAGTACTAACCACCTAACCTGAGCTCCGCCCCGCAGTACATTTATATTACAAAAAAATAAATGTTTGACATTTCAGTTTTGTTTCCAACGTAATAGCATTACATTGAGAACGGACGAAGGAGACATCTTGCTTGACTATTCAAAGAACCTCATCAATGAAGATGTGATGAAGATGTTGATTGACCTGGTAATGACATTAGTAACCAAAAGGCTGTACATTTAAAACCCAGGGAGTTCTACGCTGCTAATTTCTGGTATTTCTTATTAAGCATTTTATAATATCTGTAAATATTGGATTAGATTGATTATAAACTCTATTTACATGTATATTGTTTAGCTGTAAAATGTTAGTTATAGCAGTAAATTTATAGTGACTTATAAAGCTAAACCTGTTAAATGTGTTTCTATAACATATAAATTTATAAACATATAAATCTTGATTCTCGTGTTTTGTGTCAATTTTTCTGATCGAATATCAATCTCTTTAACAAGTTAGCCACTAATACATATATTTTTCTCTTATGATTTGTTATGCATGCATTTTATTAGAAATCTTAATTTGTTTTATTAATTTGTACAGGCAAAGTCAAGGGGTGTGGAGACGGCCAGGGAGAAGATGTTTACTGGTGAGGAGATTAATTTTACAGAGGTATGACAGATCTCTGCATTTTCTCTCTCATTAATTGCCACACTTGTTGTTCGTGCTCTGGGTGGCACTGTTGCTGTACAGCTCCAGGGTAACAGACTCGAATTCCACCTCCAATCTTTGTATATTTTTTGTGTGTTTTCCCTGTGCTGTGTGGGTTTCCTCGTACAGTCATGTTACGTGACATTTCTGAAGTGATATGCTTTAAAATAGAAAGGGGGCGGTGAGTGGCTCGGTGGGTTAAGTCGCTGTGTCTGTGATCAGAAGATTGCTGGTTTGGGCCCCAGCCTCAGCAGGATAGTCACGTGTCTGTGGGTCCTTGAGTAAGGCCCTCCAGCTCCAGGGGTGTCATATGTTGGCTGACCCTGCACTGTGACCCCCCCCACCCACAAGGCTATGGAGAACATGATGGGGTATTTTTCGGATATGAAGCATTCCAATATACCTGCACTCATACTTGTGGAAATGGCAAATAAAGGATTTATCATAATCAAAGTGCATTTCTATCTGTGTCTGGCAATGGGTCTCTTCCTGTCTCATTTGGACATTTTACCCACATGGTGCAGCTCTTTATATAACCCCATCCTGCCTGCCTGCCTTATGCGACCTGGATGGACCCTGACTAGAACACGCAGTTGGAATTTGGATGTTTTGAGTCTGATTCCAGTTAAACAGTTAAAATTGCGTGATACGTGTGCAGTGATGGTCATAGCTCAGGCTGACCCCTAGGTAAACTTCGCCATTGCTTGCGGTGCAGGTTGGCACCAGCGGTTTGCTAAATCGGTGCTCCGTCTGTGGATGGCACCTTGGGAGGCCACCCACGTTGTCTATTGAGTTGACTGGCGCTGCACATCTGTCAGTTTCACATATAGTGAATCACCATGTAAATGAAAGTCTTCATTCCTGTAACAAGGTTTTTACATAGATTACATGTATTACTATACTATGGCCAGAATGGTGGAAACACTTCCTAGTTTTAGAGATTGCAGAACTTTATTCAACTGTTACTTATTTAATGGTCCAATGTATTTGTAACATCCTTTGCTTGTTTATAGACATTATCACTAATATTTGTGTAGTAATTTTGAAAGTGTAATGCCAAAAATACTAGCTGTTTCCACAATTTTGGCCACTAGTGTTTAATTATATCCATCCATCCATCCATTTTCTAGAACCGCTTATTCCATTTCGGGTCGCGGGGTGATTAATTATATATTAGTAATAATTGTAGTGATTAATGTACATATGTATAGACACAGTTTTTGAACCCAATACAGAGGCTTCCAAAAGCAAATTCCTCAGATCCATTTAAAGGCTTTTCCTACATCGGTATGGGGTGCTAGTTTGTATCTCATTTACTTTCTGCATCACAGTCCTAAGGGTTATGTTCAGAGTCTGACCCCGCTGTTTCACCCCTGAACAGGGCCGTGCCGTTCTCCATGTGGCCCTGAGGAACCGATCCAATACCCCCATCAACGTCAATGGAAAGGACGCTATGCCTGAGGTCAACAAGGTCCTTGAGAAGATGAAGGGCTTCTGCCATGTAAGGACAAACCGACCCCTTAGCTATAACTGGGTCTCTTCAACGTTTGCATATTTTACCCAAGTGATGCAGTACAACTGTATTGTATCCAGACATATACATTCATATTCATATTGATTTAAATTATATTCAGGTGACTGTGCAGAATCTGCTCCACCTGAGCTTATGTGTGTGTTATAAATATATTTGGCCTCCACACCCATGATTCCACAGGAACAATCCAACTAGAACAATCAGCATGCAGCTCCTCTCTGGGATTAATAAAGTTCACCTGTCTATCTGTCACTGATCTGTAATGGCATCTGTAGGGTTTCTCTTACTGGGGTGAAGGGGTAAGCCTCGAGTGTTTTTCTCGCATAGAAAGTGCGTAGCGGAGAGTGGAAGGGTTACACCGGGAAGTCCATCGCCGATGTCGTCAACATTGGCATTGGAGGCTCTGACCTGGTAAGCAGGGCTCTATCTTTGACATGTTGGGCAAACCCTTAGAAATCTGAATTGTGTGTTGGTTAAACAGCGTACTCGTTTGGCTAGTTGGGTAAGATCTGGTATGTTGTTCCAGGGCCCACTGATGGTCACCGAGGCATTGAAGCCATATTCCAAAAATGGACCTCGCGTCTGGTTTGTTTCCAACATCGATGGGACGCACATTGCGAAGACCTTGGCTGAGCTCAGTGCTGAGACCACACTCTTCATCATCGCCTCCAAGGTAATGAATTTGTTTGCTCTCTCCTACAGTAATTCTCAGAATAAATGCAATAGAGCAAGCTGGTGGATATTAGTTGTAGTCGCTTGGGCTGTTTTAGGCAGGCTTTAGATTAATTAGTGACTTCTCGTTCATTTTCTACGAGCAGGCATAGGACGCTAGGACCCAGGGTATGCTACAGCAGACCACATCCAACCCCCTAAGCCCTAAGTAAGGGCTTAGCCTCCCTCCTTTTCATGAATCTCTAGAGATGTTCCTAATAGTAGTAAAGCGGTTTTGACATGAAAGTTCTTTACTGTGATCTTTTCTTCTCTGTTTTATGTTGTCTAACTTATTTCTTTCCTGACTGACTTCTATAAGCTCAGCACTGGTGCCGGAACAAATCTGATAGGGGACTCATGGCAGGGGAGGGGGGCAACAGTAAAAGTTGTCAATGTGGGGGGGCTGCAGACATCCTATAACCATACCCCAGGGAGAGACTGGACGTATATGTTTATGATGAACGCCTTTATTTAAAAAATGAAATTAAAATAAAAGACAGCGTCCTTGTTGTGTGGAGTTGGGGGGGTGGGGGGCACAATGGCTCATTTGCCCGCCAATGGTCCTCCCAATGACACAGATGCTGTATAAACCATGAATTTGTTGGTTTTCGTAATGTAATGACACCTCCCTCATCAGTTTATCTTCTCCTGCATTGACGTCGCGACTCTGCCGTTGTTCTGTGCAGACGTTCACAACTCAGGAGACCATCACCAATGCCGAGTCTGCCAAGGAGTGGTTCCTGAACGCTGCTAAAGATGTGAGTGCCCCAATGTCACCAGACGGCATGGGGGGGGGGTGACTCAGCATCATCAAGAACAAAAACATGAGCGTTACAGAAGGAAGAGAGATGACGTTTGTTTGTTTTCCACATGCCCCGCAGAAATCAGCAGTAGCCAAACACTTTGTGGCGCTCTCCACGAATGAGGTGAGTTCCCCGTGTTCATGCACCTTCGATCTCCACCCTCTGGTCGACACAGCTCGATTAACTTCCGGCCCTGTCTTTTTTCAGCCCAAAGTAAAGGACTTCGGGATCGACACCGAGAACATGTTCGAGTTCTGGGACGTAAGTGTGCCGCACTTTATCAGCTAGTGGGAACCCACAAGAAGTGGCTATTAATAGCGTGAGCTTTTGAGCTGTGAAGTCGCTGCCTATTAGCGCAGGCGGGCAGCTGTCGGGTGACTGATGAAGAGGCTGATATCTGCCACACTGCTGGTGTGATATTATTGGAGGTGACCTTCTCTCTGGCCGTGTTACTGTATTCGACAGGGTGCACCAAAGGTCGTTGGGCCTCAATTGGTCACATTGCTAGTAATTAAAGTACAATAACATCGACATCAGCTGTGTTTCTTAAAGTGGCGCAATTTGTTAGCATTGTGGGGTAAGAGTGGTGGCTCAGTTGGAACTGAGAGTTATGGCTTTTAAAAGTACAAGTTTCTCTAAAGACATTTAGTTAGGTGCATATGCCCATAGTGTGTGTTCCCAGCAATACACAAACATGTTAGGATATTCCCCCTGCCTTGTGCCCCCTGCCTTGTGTCCCACTGCCTTGTATCCCCTGCCTTGTGTCCTACACTGCTCCTCATTGATAGACTTCACCCCTCTCCATGACCCTATACTGGATAAGTTGTTGATGGACAGATTTCATCACTTAAAATATGAGATTATTATTATTACAGAAAATCAGGGGAAAATTCACGGGGGGCCTCAGTTAGAAAGTGGCAACCCCTTCAGGACAGTCATCCTCCAGGGTCCAGAGCGCGTACGCATGGCTGGCTTATGAAGAAAGCCAGTTCTGCTGCCGGGTTGGTGAAATATCACCTACCAGCATTGCACTCCTTGAGGTAACGTTGGATACCACTGGCCTATGTGGTGCTGATCGCCCCCTGCTGGTGCGAGGTGGATTCCCAGCAGTCCATCATGTCACTATATGTATAATTTTTTTTTTTACAATGTCAATCAAGGTCATGTGTCCTGAAGCTGTAGGGTGACCAATACAAGGCCATCCTTACTATTTCTGGCAGCGTTAGAGACTGTAGGCTGTAGACATTAAAAAATGTTCTAGTAAGTGGAGAACAGATCAGTAGCTTATGGGAAAATATTTTTATCATGTTTCTAGAAATTTACATCAGCAGGTTTGCTTCTCAAGTGAACAATTGAGCATGGGCGTAATTTATGGGGGGATGGGGAGGTTGTAACCTCCCCAATAATCAAAACCAGCCAATCTCCCTGGACCCCCTTAAATGGGTGGAGACCTCAGCCCCCCCCCCCCCATGCTCAACCTAAAGTTATGTCCTTGCAAATGACCATATGTTTGTCATTGGCTGGTGGTGTGGCATTTGGCCATTTTGTAGCATCATTAGTAAACATCACACTGGGTGGGGGAGGAGATGGAGAGGATGACTGATATGGCAAATCCAAAGGCCTGTGGGTCTTCCCTGCTGCTGGGTGAGGTGCCTAACATCACTAGGATATCTGGCGGCTTCACCAGCAGATCTTTTTTAAAGCGTCAGTGAGGTTCGTATATCTGGACTCCCTGGCGTTTTGAAGCACACAATCTCCAGGCTGTCCTTCAGACACACATACCAGGTTATTGGCAGTGGGTCCTGAGGACTCAGCTCCCTTTGAAGGCTTCCTGACAAAAGATTGGAGATGTGCTCTTTCACATGTGGGTCAATCCAATCTGGGAAGGAAAAACTATTAACTTAAAAAAAACTAGAAGTGTTCCATTTTGATCGAAAATACTAGCCCAGAGATATCATAGGGGTATCATAGGTACGCAAACTTCCTCTCAAAAAGAGGATATTATTGTCATTATTTATTTACTGGGGCTTTTTATTTGCCTGTTTCAGAAGGCGGATTCTGCTCGGAGAGAAGGACGGACTTGTGGTGCATGCTGGGAGTGCAAGGGAAGGGGGGAGGTGGGGTGTCTGAAGCCGTGCCCTGATAGCGTGTCCCCTCGACGGAACAGATGGGAGGCAGGAGGCTGCTATGTAGGGGAGAAGATGCGCTATATTTGATACCGAATAAAATGATATCATGTTTCATTTTCTCTTTCAGTGGGTCGGGGGACGTTACTCCCTGTGGTCAGCGATTGGCCTGTCCATCGCTTTGCATATAGGTATGTACATAATGAGAGCTCTTCATACAAACCCATGAAGCTCGTGACTGCCTCCTACTAATCAGACCTTTTATAGAACATGTATAGGTGCTTTGCTTTCTGCATTTTCTTTTTCTTATTTTTACTTGGCTGGAAAAATACGATAAGTGCGCATAAGTCTAGGTTCTATATGTCAGGTTTTTTACTTTGTCCCCCAAAGTTTCTGAAATAGTCTCATTGTTTCACACCAGGTTTTGAGAACTTTGAGAAATTGCTGAGTGGAGCTCACTGGATGGTAGGTCTGTCACTGCATAATCACGCACAGCAAGAGAGGGCAGGGAGCACCTTACTTACTGTGCAGCTCTGCTGAGTTATGCTGCTCGTCCAGCTTAATGTAATGTGTCACATGATACTGCAGTCCAGCAACTGTAAGCTGGGCAACCAATGAATAAATCAAATATTAAAAACATAGTGACTATTCCTGACATTGTTGGTAATGAAGACCCTTCCTGCTATATCGGATGTGGAGGCTGAGTTTTCGAATACCTGTATCCTGTAGTGACATGTCTTAAACCCGCAGTACCGGTGTTTTTAGGCCACACTACTTTGGGTCTGCCAGTAGGGGGTGCTGTTTTAACTCAGGCCCACACACAGACGCTCCAGCGTGTTCCCACCCTCTCTCCCGCTCAGGACAGCCACTTCCGCAGCGCCCCCCTGGAGAGCAACGCCCCTGTGCTGCTGGCCCTGCTCGGAATCTGGTACATCAACTTCTTCCAGGCAGAGACTCACGCCCTGCTGCCCTATGACCAGTACATGCACCGCTTCGCTGCCTATTTCCAGCAGGTCTGTGGGAGGCTGGGGGATGGGGCCTGGGGGTGAGGGGGGGCATTACCCTGTCCAGCAGAGGCTGTGAAGGCTGATTTTTCAATTGGAAGATAGCCAGGGTTGTGTGTGTCCACAGGGGGATATGGAGTCCAATGGAAAATACATCACCAATCATGGCACCCGCGTGGATTACCACACTGGGCCCATCGTCTGGGGCGAGCCTGGCACCAACGGGCAGCACGCCTTCTACCAGCTAATTCACCAGGGTACACCACCATCAAGGGGGCACTTTAATGTATGGGTTTACCCAAGCTGAAACCCAGGGGCCTCCGCAATAAAGGGGCCTCAAACAACCTTGAATAATATAATTTTAACCCCCCAACAGCTTTTATTGTAGTCACCACCTCCGGTTGACAGCAACACCATCGTAGAAAATAGTAGAGAGGCTTCTGGCCCTGTTAATGTGCCTCTGACCATCAGGGCGATTCCTCATCTCTGGGCATAGAACTAACATCCCTCCTTCATGTTGTTACAATGCTTGACGATCCGTGAGTGTAATGAGAATAGGGGGAGGGGATTATGATCGTGAATGTGAAATGTCACAGGCAGATTCTGCTCTCCACATGCTCAGGAACACGCATGGTGCCTGCTGACTTTCTGATCCCGGCCCAGACACAGAATCCCATCAGGGACAATCTACACCACAGGGTAAGCCTGCATGGGCGCTGGATTCAGACAGACACACCCACCCCACTGCCTAAGACTGCTCTGTTTCAGCCTTTTAAGCTGTTCAGGGTGTGTCTTAAAAATATTAAATTAGTAAACAGTTGCCTTATTTTGACTTTATTTCTGCAGCTGCTGTGTTTATCAGGTCTTGCTGTATCCATTGGGAATCCGCCGTTTGTTAACATTTGCTTGGCTAACAATTATAACTTGGAACAAGCATCTTGACAAGGCAGTTGGTGATTAGTGGCAAAGTCTTCTGTTCTATCTATTAAGCACTGCTTAATTGGCAAGTTTTGTCTCCATTTTTGTAAGATCCTGATAGCTAACTTCCTAGCCCAGACTGAGGCACTAATGAGGGGAAAGACCACAGAGGAGGCCAAGAAAGAACTGGAAGCCAGCGGCTTGAGTGGAGAAGCTCTGGACAAACTGCTGCCTCACAAAGTGAGTGGGCATAGCTCATTTATAAGGGTAATAAACCTGGTAAGCAATGATTCATGGTGCCTCATGGTGGGCATAATTGCAATAAGACTTTGAGTAAAGACATAAAAGCCAATGCTGCCCCCTGTAGGTCATTGAACTTACTGCATGTAGGTTCTATACTCAACAAATTATGGTAATTATTGTATCTGTCCCCTTTAAAGG
>JAAGVU020000019.1:545659-561782 GCA_011763525.2 Mormyrus iriodes
TAGGTCATTGAACTTACTGCATGTAGGTTCTATACTCAACAAATTATGGTAATTATTGTATCTGTCCCCTTTAAAGGTTTTTCAAGGAAACAAACCAACCAACTCTATTGTGTTCAAGAAACTATCTCCCTTTACCCTTGGAGCTCTCATCGGTATGTGCCTGAATAACAATTCTTAAAATATACAGCCATGTAAGTATATTGAACTTAACATCTCTGAAGCTAACACTACAGAATACAATTGTTGTTGCATGAGAGGGTTTATTCCTTGGCAGTTCTGTTCCAGATAGAGGGGATGTCTTCCTAATATTATGCATTTATATAAATGTATTGTTACAGCCACCAGCCTAGCTACTGATATGAAGGAATTTTCAGCGACAAGGATTTGTAAGCTGTCATTATCTGTAAGATGTGCATGCTCGCATAGCATGTCTAGTCCTGATGAAACTGTGTGTTTCAGCAATGTATGAGCACAAGATCTTTATACAAGGAGTCATTTGGGAGATCAACAGTTTTGACCAGTGGGGGTAAGTGTGTGTACAAGATCACAGAGTTTTCTCTACTATTACAATCTCATGTGGTACTTTTAAATCATTAATATTAAATAAATTGTCATTATGTATTTAAGCATGTATATTGATATATGACCCCCCCACCATCCCCACCTGATAGAGTTGAACTAGGGAAACAGCTGGCCAAGAAGATAGAGGCAGAGCTGAAGGACATGGCAGAGGTGATGTCACATGACTCCTCCACCAACGGACTCATCAACTTCATTAAGAAGAACCATGCCTGATGGCTCCTCCACCCCAGGGTCCCATGGGAGTTTGCACATAGCACCCAGAGTCACTACCAGCACATCCCACTATAGGAGTGAAAACACTTTATTGTTGTGCTACCCCTGCCTTCACGTGTGAATCTACTGAAAAGGGAATGTGTGATTTGAGACTGGGAAGATGTTGAACCACCTTACCTCTTTACTCAGTCATTTGTGACTCATAAATGTCTGCCCGCCACTTTAATGCTTGTCATCTCTTCATGACACAACATGATAACATTTACTATATTTCTCTTAAATGGACATATATATTAAACCTGGAATTTGTAAAGTGTGAAAAACGTGTCAATAAACAAGGGGAATCCCTGCAAGGCTCTCTGTGTAGTCAAAGTCATCATGGCATCCCAAGGGCACTGTTTTGGGACAGAAGCCTGTTTTAATTTTCTTTCTCCCTCGGGGGGGGCTCTGTCTTACAGTGCTTATGGCCTTAAGGTAGCAGTTGCTCCAGTGTATGTTGGGTTTTGTGATCTCTTTTGAAGGAGGGAAGAGATATATCCTGGGGGCTAGAGTTCCTTTGGAGGAGGTACGTAGTAGACTGAAGCCCAGGACGGTGGAAACAGGATAGGCCTGTTTTAGTTAGATATTTCAATGAGGTATTTATAAGAACATTATTATTGCTTAGTCGAAGTACCTTGCATTGTGCCATTATTTTCCACAAAGTGGCACTGTTTCCCATAGTCTGGTACAAACAGTCTTTCTGCAGCCAGAAGATAAAACAAAATGCAAAAAGGCTCCTTTCAAATTATCCGGGAACTCTGGGGGCACATTCAAAGAATTTGTCAAAATCACACGATATTCCATTGCTGCTTATTGCTGTAGGCACGCCGGGTACATTGCCAGTGTGCTGTAATGTCATTAATGTCACAAGCCAGCAGAATGGAGGCTTTCCCAGTTTGAGTTTAGCAGCTTTTGTAAGGCACCCGAGGAATTGCTTTAATATGGGATTCAGCAAATTGAGTGCATCTAATCAAAAGAAAGACCAAACGTAGTCTTTGATATTAATGATGCTTTCAGATAATATTTTATGTAATGCACGGAACTTCAGCTCTCTTTCATAGGATGCTGAAGCTGCTTACCACACCATAAAACAAATCTGTACCTAAATCGAAAAACAATCCTGCTACATCAAACTGTGATGATAGATGAATAGGGTTGCTAGGCAACAGCACATTAGTTCAAACAGAAGTTATCCTTCATCATGGTACACATGGAAGCAAGAATTTTGATTACAGTCTGTGCTAAAGCAAGAAGGAAACAACAATTCTGAATGGACTTGTTGACTAATTCAACTTAGTCTGGGGGAAATAATTGTCTACAAAAGGTACACTTTTTCAAAATGCATATAACAATTTAGGTGAAGAAATGGATCTATTACCGGAATGTCTAGGTTCCGGCACCTAACAGTGAATTCTGCATGAAACGGTGAACTGGTGGTACCAGTCTGAGAATATGTTTATTTCATTGATCATGATTACAGGGTGTGACTTATCATTGTATGTCTTTCAGTTTCTATACGCACCCCATTGCCAAAAAGTCACAGCCAGAGACCTCAATAGTACACTGTATCCCCACAGGCACAAATATCAAAGGTTTATTTGGGTCAACAGGGGGCACCATGTCTTTCCTTTGGCCACCAAAACATCCCTATGAGGAATTGGTTCTGGGTGGTCCCTGGAGTCCGTGGCTCATGGACTACCAGAGGAGACCGCTCCATTGTTAGGGTCATTCTGAAGTGAGCCGGGCCTGATTTTTAAACCCAGATTTCCTTGGCTTGGAGAGCGCAGCCGACAGCTGTGCATGACCTTTAATCTTCCAGCTTCTCCTATGAACATTAAAGAGCCATAAGTTGACTCAGCTGCAGATTTCGTTGTTTGAGCTGGCTGTTCTATAATGACTACCCCCCCCCCCCAAGCCCACAGCACCCCAGAACCTCATCATTTTCCCCTCTGTGGTTAGAGATTCCTAAACATTATTACATTTCATGTTCACGGGCTACTTTATTATGCTTGAATCCTTGTTCCCTTCAGTCTGCTCTAAACGCTACTTACCTCTTTGCAGGGGAAGACAAACACCTGCATCACAGATCCTGTGTGGCCTAAAACACACCATTTTCAATGCATTTCACACTTAAATTCATATAAGACACTGGTTCAACAAACTAAAAATTTTGAAGCAAACAAATAGAGCCTAACAATGTACTCTGAAATACACTGTCTTTCTATATGTTTTAGAAAAAGCATTAATAATTGCTTTCTGCATATCAGCACAGGCAGTCTATTCATAGATATTTAAAATTCTGTTACCGATGAGAATGGATAAAAGCAAGTTAAAAAGTGCATAGCCAATATAAAGCCACCCACACATTTATTTTGGCCTGGAATGCAGAACTCACTCTCTTATCATCCCCTTTATCCAAACAGCCACACTGACTACTCAGCAAACAGCCCTGATGTCTCAACCATAAAGGCAGTCTGTCGACACCCAGTTTTTTCCTTTCGAAGATACCTGAGCCCTTTAAAGATCAGCACCTGCTTTTGGGGGGCTTCTACAAAAGACAGAGCAATGCAGAGGAGCCACACAGCAGCATAAAACACTCAACATACCTAAAATTTTCTTTTAAATCAAGATGACTGTGTAGGATATTTTACATATACATACAGATCTGGAAAAAATTAAGAGACCACAGCACAATTTTTTCTTTCACTCATTCCTCAATTTATGCCTGTGAATAATATGTATTTTTTTGTAAACTGCAGCCTGGTTCTTCCCTGCTTCTCATTGATGAAGGGCTTCTTCCTTGCTTTATGGGACTTCAGTCCTGCTTCTAGGGGCCTGATACGAACTGTCCTAACCATGCACTTCACACCCGCACTGAATGTTTCCCATTCCTTTTGAAGCTCACTTGATGTCATCATCCAATTTATGAGGCACAGCCAGATAAATTGATGGTCATCTCTGCCATTAGAAAGTCATTTCCGCCCTCTGCCTGGCTGCTTTTTGGTCATTCCCAGTGTCTTCTGTTTCACCTTGTTCTTGTGCGCCTGGAAGCACCCTGCTGCTCAGCGTAGCCTCTGCCAGCCCTACCAATAAACCAGGTTTTAACAATGCAGATTCTTAAAAAATATGGAGTCTCTTTTTCCAGAGCTGTATATATGCATCCATGTATGTATCTTTTCTTAGTAGACCAACAGAGCCCTTAATCTTCAATCCTTTCAGCATTCCACACCATTTTACCAAAAACATAACCCTAATTTGACCATCTCAAACAGTCCAAATATGCAGCTGTTAGGGAGAGGCCCACCATACACTGGGTTTGGTGGAGGGGAACGAGGAACTTTCAAGCTCAATCAGTGACACCAGTGCCTGCCGTCTGGCCGTGATTAAGACCTTCGGGACTGACAATACCACACACCAGTGAGGAATTCCAATATGCAGCAGCACAGGCCAGCGCTGAACCTCTCCTCTGGGTCTTTGATCTTTTTTATGAGGGCTTGCATTAGATGGCCCTCTCGCCTTTGATCTCAGCTTCGCGTTGACATGGCCAGCATTTTTTACCCTGACGACACTTTTGCCAGTTAGATTAGCTGGCCACCATTCCCCCCCCCCCATCAAAACATTTTCAGAATTCCAGGCCAGACAGATAATCCCCCATCTGATTGGCTAGTTGTAACAATAGCTGATTCTTTTGTTTCCTGCAAAATGCCAATATAAACCAAATTTTTTCCATCACTAAGAGACATGAAAATCAACTACCAGCGGACACCTTCTGTATTCATTTTGTCATTTTGTCTGTCAAGCAATAGCCTATTACTACAGTGAGCTTAAGATCACAGCAGTAAAAATTATACCCAAATTGCTATCACTCTATATCTAGATCATTTACATAGCAGAAGGGATAGTCGTGAATATATACATCAATAATCCTCATCTAGCCAACTATCAGAGGCTAATGTTGTTACAGGTCATGCAGACTGCCCCCATATTTCCCACATTATTTGCTAAATAATGAAGCTGGTGTTTTGGTCAAACAGAATTCTGCAGTTACTGAATAGAGTCTTGTGTCCATGGGCTTTTTTCAGAGCAAGCAGACATCTAACGTTAAGATCTAAGCTACGTCACATGATCTACAATAAACTTAGCATGTGAAGTTTCAATTACAAAAATGACTCAGTGGCCTCATAATGACACAAACTCTGGTGTGGGCGAGACTGCGTTCCTGAATAAACGGTCTAATCTTTGGCAGTCAATCTCGAAAGAAGCTACAAGAGCCACATTTGTAAACCCAACGCAAGTTAGCAAAACCGGCATAACAAACATTCGCACCTGTTTTTCAAATGGAACAGAAATTGGAGTAAAATGTCTGAAACTCATCATCACAAATGATGTTCATGTTTTTGACATCACAGGAAAACAACGCAAGAGAGGACATCAACAGGTTAACTACAAAACCACTTTATTAAAAAAGCAGATTATATCATCTAAGGTTAAATGACATGTCTGACTTTAACTCATTAAATAATTTTAGACTTTTTATCTTTAGATAAATAAATCTACATTTCCTGTTTTCTTTTCACAAAACATCTAGGAAATCATACACCGAATAATATTTTGAGAGCTACTTACAGGACAGACAGCAGCTATGTTTTTGGACTTTGTGCAAGAAACAACCCTACCCTTACGTACAGCTAACCTAGTTGCACAGTATCTGGTGTCTACTGAAGGTGAAAAGTGTTTTCCCGCACTGTGAAGGGACTTGGGCAGCGATATCTGGGGGAAAAAAACTCTTTAGAATATCAACAATGTCTTCTATTACAAATGCAACATCAGTGGGTGAAACGGCTGGGAGCTGTGCTGTGCTCTGTCATTTTCATTCATAAGCTTTCGTTTCCTTCACCAAGGATTTCAGCGAGGGTTCATTGGGCTGTTCATTATTACTCTGTCAATTAACATCTACTGTATCGAGATGTCAGCTTAACAATAGTACATGACTTTGTAAAAATGGCTTGCTGTAAGACTTCAGTACTTCAGTCTAAAAACTGGTGAGAATTGACGTTCTGGGGGAAAAGACTAGCAGATAATAACTGCCTATAAATGGGTCAGGTTGGGTAGAGGTGTAGGGCAATACACGATCCAAGTCCTCTGAACTCTGAAATATCTTACACCTGTGGCTGTACCAGAGCCGTGCTAATGTTCAGTAGTATCAGAAAGATCAGCCCCACCTCCCACTGTGTGAGTGACAGCTACAGTGATGGGGGCTCCTGTTTCTTTTGGACCCAGTGGCCTTCATGTCATTTTGCCGTCAACAAAATGCCAGCAGGAGGGACAGCGCCGGTGCCCCAGGACTGGTGATCACAGAGTGACATCATGAATAAATTAAATTAGCAGTTAATTAAATAACGAAGATTCCCAGTCAGCTCACTCCCCCATACCCCCTTTTGGCCACCTTCCTGGTGGGAGGAGCTGATCGGGGGTCCCCAAAACATTCTTCACCGCGGTCCACAGCACAATGCTGACTTCATCATATAAGCAGCATTTTTGTTTTAAGGCGTAGATTTACAGTAAAAAAATGTGAATAGGAGTAACATATCAGTGCTTTTGTTTTCTTTGACCAGTGTCTTACACACATTAACAGCAAACAAAGGTGATGGAGCGGCCAAAATCGTTAAAAAAACTGAAAGAAAAGGCTGCATTCACCTGTGGACAGAAATGACAAAGGACAGCGACGTCTCACGATAACAGTGAAAAAACAGACAGAAATGCAGCACTTCCTCTAGTAACAGAGAGCTAAACCAGCACTGTACATTTAAATTTATCTGTCACATGCCAGGAAGTCATTTGGCCTCTGACTCAGAACACACAAAAACAACACACAGGGTCGTAACGACAGGCCATCCGTACATCAAGCATGAGCACATCCGTATCCGTATACAAGCATAATGGGCGTATACTCCGCACACATTCAGTTTCATTGATGACAAAAGTCGCTGCTTGTGTACTTTACGCTTGAAATGGAAATCAGCTGGGGGGGGGCAGGGGGGACCGTCCAGGTTGGCGGCGTGTCCGTGCGAGAAGACAGACGTGTGGGCGGCGCGACGAGTCCTCAGGCGGCGTGTGCCGCGGAGGCGGCAGGGCGGCTCTTTTAAGTGCTGCATTCAAGGAGAACGGGCAATTACTCTGGCAGGCGAGTGTCCTTGGCTTGGTACAGGCCATAATCCATTTATGACGAGGACAGACAGGAGCAGACTGACGGGGTTAGGAACACTGCCGGACCCGTCCCCCCTGTGCTGGGGGAGTTTCCACAAGGCCTGCTGTGTGGTACGGCTCCCTTAGCACTACCTAGTCAGGTCTGGGTGCTACCCCGATCTGCCAAGTGAGCCCACAGGACACTTCAGAATAAAATAAGACTTGAAATGCCTACTGTGTCCAAGCTCTGAGCTTTCAGGACAAAATAACCCCCCTCATCTGCTCTAATCAGACAGTCACCGCACCCCCGCTCCTTGTCCTGGGCACTCCTCCTGCCTCATTCCATGTCCACCCTCTCTCTCTGATCTTCCTCTGTGGGCTGTTCTATTATGGTACACACCAGCGTCCCAGCCTATGTACGGCACCCCCTGTCACAGCTCCGTGACGTGCAGGGGGAAGCTGGGTGGCGGGTGAGTCGCGGCTTGTCCCTTGAGCCTGCGGAGGTGGCAGCCGTGGCAGAGCAGGTGGCCCTGGAGCGGGTAGCAGCGCTGGCCCTCCTCGTCGTTCAGCTGGAGCCTGCAGTCCTGCAGGGAGGAAGACATGGATTAGGGAGAGCCAGGACGAGCCGATCCAACCGCTCCATCCTGCCCAGTGCACGCCAAGCATCTGACAACACTTCCTGCGCCTGTCCGGATCCCAAAAAGCAGGCACATTGAATCACACCAGGTGCATGATTTTGGATGGAAAAGGCGTAGTGTTTACTAGTGTGAGCCAGGGGGTGTGGCACAGTGGACAGTGTGTGGCTTAGCAGGTTAGGCCTCTCTGCCTGTGACTGGGCCAAGCTGATTCAGGCCCTTGCATCATCAGAAGAGTCTCCCATCAGCAAGGCCCTTAACCCCCCAAAAAACGCCCCTGGTGCGCTGGAGAAATGTATCCTGCACTCAGCTTTGCTCTACACACTGCATAAATGTGTGTATGTATGTCTCAAATGAGAGCAAGATGGAGTCTGTGAGGAAAAAAGCATTACAATGTACCAGTAATCGTACTTATGCAAATGGAAAATAAAGTATCATTTCATTGTCATTTCATTTCATAGCCACACTGGTCTCAATGGGGGGTGAGCTGCAAGCAGCAAAGGTACACACTTCAACCGGATAAGTGTAACGAGTGGAGTACCCTAGCAAAGGTGCTGCAGACATTAAACCACACAGACCCCCCCCCACCCCCCGCAATACCGGCGCGTAAGACAACAGTAGAAGGAAGCCGAAGAAAGAGTGAGCCGACACCAGCAGCACAGAACCTGTCAGCCGAGGATCTACCGCAAAGTTACCCCTGATATAAGCACCGGGAGCTCGGTAGGGTTGGCAGAAAAGCCGCTCAGCTAAGTCAGCCTTTACATTCTTCACTTCAGCACATGAAGCAGTGGAGAAAAAAAATCACAGTGAGGGTTAGTTAATGAAGCTCAGAGGCTGCAGAACAGACTGAAAGGCGCCTTTGTCGAAACCCGGCGCGTGAAAGAAATCATGACGGCGAGGAGCGATGCCTGACCTCGCAGTGGTAACACTCAACATGGTAATCCTTGTCCATGGACACGACCCTGATGGTCTCTGCAGAACCCTGGAATGAGAGCAGCTGGTAGTCAGACACCCACACAACGCAGTGCTTATCTTAGCGTGACTGCATCAGCGCACGGCTGACGGGGAGCAGCAGGCTACCTGGGCGGGAAGAATGGGCTTGTTGCAAGAGGCACATCTTGGGGCAAAAACCCTGTAGTGTAAACAGAAGGAGACAGTATGATGCGTTTGTACTACTAAATAAATCATATAAATGCAATCCATTGCTAACTTGTTTATGACATTTCACCTGAGTGAGGCCTCAGACATAGACTTCACGAGGGAGACGGGTGGGACACAACCAACCAATTTTCAAAACATTGGATGGGACAAACACCAGTTTTCCAGGATTTTGCTTTTGAAAGTATGAATAAATCTTGTCGGGCGAATTAGGTTCTCATCTAACCGAGGGGGAACAACTTTTAGCCGATGATTTCATTTGCATACACATAAACTAATGTATACAGTCAATATTGAGAGGGACGGGTAGCTTATACATAGGTACAATATATGAGCACATACAGGATAATGCAAGAGGATGGATTTGACTCAGTCCACCCAAATACTGAGAACACAGTGACGCCCTTGTCTTCATGCATCATGTATTCAAGCAGAGCAACTGTCTACAGAATGCCTTAACCTCCTAATTAACCAGTACGTTACATCAGTACTATTACTTGGATACATTTCTGAAGGCAACCCACTCAGCCCATTACACACTTTCGACATCCAGATGGCTGCAGAACATGGGCGAGCTCTTACGTGTGGTAGTCCTTTACGCAGTAGATGTTGTTCTCCACGTCCACGGTGAAAGGCACTCCATCCAGACCCTCGTTGCAGACCACGCAGCGGAAACAGCTGGGGTGGTAGGACTTGCCTAGCGCCTGCAGGATCTGTGAGTAACATGATAAGGTTGGGGGTGAAGATGAGGATGAGGCCAAGGTGAATAGGATCCTCAATTATGGAATATGGCTTTTTTTAACAGATCAAAGTGGGAGTGATTAATCTATTCCCCCCCCCCATTTTAATAAAGCTGTTTATAAATTGTGAGTCTTAGGAACCGGAGTGGCATGGTGGTGCAGTGGGTAACATTATTGCCTCACACCTCTGGGAGCAGGGTTTGAGTCTCTGCCATGGCTACACGTGTGCGGAGTTTGCATGTTCTCCCTGTGTCATCGTGGGGTTTCCTCCACGGTACAAAGACATGCTAAGTTGAACTAGAGTTGCCAAATTGTCCACAGGTGTGAGAGAATGGTGTGTGATGGGTTGGCGCCTGATTCTGGGTCGTTCCCTGCCTTGTGCCTTTAGTCCCTGGGATAGGCTCCCCGACAACCTTGAACAGGATGAGTGGTTACAGAAGATGGATGAATGGATGCTTTATGAATAGGTTCCACAAGACTTACCATTTCCAAGATGAGGTGCCCACATACAAAGCATTTGTCTGCCGTTTGCTGAAAACCAGAATACTGTAAGAGGAAAGGGAAAATCTATTAGCCTCATCACTCAACATATAAACCCCTTCATGTTACAAAGTGAAATAATGCAAGGGTCCTGCTCAAGGACCCCCTGACAGTCCAAAATGTGGACTATTGGGTAGGGAGCTGGAAGGGAGCAAAAGCAAGGACCGTATGGGGGGGTCTCTGAGGATCGGATTCAGAAACTCTGCCCGCAAGGACCTACATCTGCCTTCATGTACATGTAATTACTCATAACAGCCCTGCCTTTTAGGGGTGCTGTTACTCTTTTCACTGTCTTGAAGATTCATAGCTCCATTTCGGAACGAACAAGAAAGTATGAGGGAGAAAGTGTCTTGTTTATACCACTGCTTACTCAGACCTTGAGACCTAACTCTGAGGTCAAAGCAGTCCACCACATATGGCATGTGTAGATGTGTTTCTCTGTTTATCACGCCCTACTTAAAAGTACCGCTGGGAGAAAACCATACTAAAGGATCAATGCTGGAGGATGACCATCTGCACACCGCGACCCTGGGGTCGTGACTTGGGTAGAAGGCGCAGGGGGTCGGGTGCCGCAGATCTGTTAGAGACATCCCTCCCAGCCGCTAACACTCTTCATGTCCCTGCTGATTCACCATCTGCCTCAAATCAAAGGCTGGACAGGGGAGATGGAAGCTGCAGACTCTCCCTTGTGTATCTTCCCCTGGCCATATGAACAGGAAATCCTGTAGGAAGTGTGGCATCTAAAAGACTCTTCTAGATTTGGCAGAATTAGTGGCTGGCAGGGAAAGGCTTGTGCAGATGTCACGGTGAACTGCAACGCATTCCATGGAGACATGACGTGAAATCAAATGAGTTATAGAATGGCAGGGGCATACCAGGAAGTCCTCTTCGCAGTAGACCTTTCCGTTGACATTGTAGAAGGCCTTCCCTCTCAACCGTCTCCCTGCAGAACAGACAAACAGAACACAAAACAATTCTGAGCCTCGCCCCGGGCCATCACCCATCATCTCAAAATGACAGCACCTGCAGCCCCAGCACCTGCCAGCCGCCCAAGAAGCCCACACATCCGACAGCATCTGGCAGACCCCCACAGACCCGCCAGATTCTGAGGAGGCACCTGATGAGGCAGCATTCTGGCTCTATCCAAAGCGCCACGGATAATTACACCTTCTACTGATCCTCAGGGAGCTTCCAGAAAAGCTTCAGAAGAAAAAGAAAAATCAATGTACTCAGAGGATTACTTCATTCAAAGGCTGCCTCATTCAATAGCAAGATGAAAGCTAGTGGGTTCATCTGTTATAACTTTGGCAGCTGCACTTGTGCTCAATCAAAGGTGGATTTAATCAATTCGGGAATCAAATCGCCATGACTACTGTAAATGGGGCTCAGAAAAGCTGTGGTTGGAAGATAATGGTTTTAGGACATTTTTACAGCTTTTGGTGCCTCTGAGCTCTACGATTTTGCAAACACCTGGCAGTGTCACAGATCTGATTTGTTGTTGGGTTGGTCCACTCAAACCTACCGATTTAACTGGCAAACCGCAGGTCGCATTCCCTGCAAACAGCCAACTCCGAGCAGCGAATAAGCAAGCACTGCAGAAAAGGAGCTACCAGGAATTATGACAGGGGAACCTTTAAATAGCAAGGTACCAGAACCACACACAATAAAATTTTATATGGGGGAAAAAAGATATATTGTGAAGAGATGATCACACCTGTGTCGTCAACCTTGCCGAATACATAAATGAATAAAACAACCAATATGGGTCAGGAAGGTAACCACAAAGTGTCCCTCATTCCTCACTGTCCCAAGTATGCATTACTCCTAAAGGACCAGAGGGCTTGTGCAAATAGGGACATTCTTTCTGCCTGAGGTCACCGGCTTGTCCTATTCATCCCCCACCCAGGAGCCGGGCTCCGCAAGCGGGGAGGGGCCTGGCCTACTGCCTGCTTCGCTCCCTTTGTCACTGGAGACGGTCACGTCTGAGCCGGATCAGTCCCGCGGAGGCCTCACGGCCCCCCCTCAACACTGCCAGCCACGCCCGGGGGCCCTGCACCTCTTCCCTCGCATGCTGCCTCAGCGCTGCCCACCTTTGCCGTGCCGTCTGCCGCCAACGAACTTTTATTGACTCGCCCACCCCCCCATCAATAGAAGCTGAAGGAGCAGCTCGTCATGGCAACACGAGTCTCAGCAATCTGGCTGTGGCCCCGGCCACACTGAAGGATTCTTGAAAAAGGCAGTGATCAGAGATAGATATTGGCTTTTAAATGCCCTCCTGAGATCCAGCAATGCATTTTTCTCCTCTGTAGAGGACATTACCTTCCTGCTCATATCTCTCATGCTATACATGCCACTCCATTAACTCCTAGTGTTCCTTAAAGAGGACAAATTGGGCTTTAAGATGACATCACATTTGTGGGGGCGTACGTTTTTTTTCTCAATACTTGAATTGAAAAAAAAAAAGTATTTTAACCTGGATCTCAGGAGGAGGCTAGTGAAATAGCAAATGAAACATCGAGCGAGTGCACACACTCAGTGACAGAATGATCGCCCGCAGACGTGACTCGGCAGACACCAGAGGCAGACTGTGCGGCTTATTACCGGATCCCTGGCCTGGGCCGATGGTGGGACGGAGGCTTTCCGAGCCCGATTCCTGGGGGAAGGGTGGCACTCTGGGATCCTGCCACCAAAGAAGCCAGCCTTCGGTCTCATCAGGGCAAGCGACCACAAAGTAGTCTGATTGTCTGCCCATTTCTTACCTGTAAACTTTTACTGGTGACCTTGTTAGCAGCCCCCCACACAATGTATAGCATGTGTTTATTGATTCTTGTCTTGTGTGTTACTGAAATGACAAAGTTTGACCCAATTTATTCAAACTGTAAGTAGAGACTGACAGATGTACGATTGAAATGGGGGACAAAGTATAATGGTCATGCATAGCACCGTATTTCATGGTTATAGTTATATAGTCATCACTATAGTTATGTCTCTGGCATGTGAGGCCATCAGTCAAGCCCCACCCTGGTAAAATTTTCACTGCAAACCGATTGTTACAAAATCATAAAGGAACACAAAAATCTGCCACCACATTTTAATTCCCCCAAACCTTTTCCTCTGTGTGTGTGTGTACGACACTTCCCCTGGCCCCAAAAGCAGGTACAATCTACAATCCCTCCTATTGTTTCACCGGGCCTTTGCCAGAACCGGGACAGGGCTGCAGGAACACCCTCTGTTTTGCAGTGCTGGGGAATCAGAGTGTTGCTTTAAGCTAAGACTGGGTCATATTTGCCATCATCTATGCTGGACTCTCTCTCTCTCGCTCGCTCTCTCCCTCTCCCTCATTCTCCAGCTGTACAAACTCCAACCTATCAGCATGCAGGGGAAAAATATAACCAGCAAACTCCTCAAATTAACCAGAATTCATATACACACTTCCTGTCCTGTCCGAACATCAGTAAAATGAGCAAAATGACTAATGAGGAAATCCACTAGGAGCCACAGGTATGCCCTTTTTCCAACCTGTGTCTGACATCATGGGAGGGAAGTGGTTCCTCCAAAAAAAGTCTCCTCACTTGGGATCACCAAAAGACCGGTGTGGGGTTTGATTACAAAAGACCTGAACTTTACCTGTAACAGCAAAGGGGGGGGGGGAAGCCCCTGGTCAGAATGCAACCCCCTCACCCCCACCATTTGCACGAAGAACAAGCAAGCCTTTATCACCTGCAGGAGCTGCGGTTAGCAGGCTGCCCGACTGAAAGGGCTGCTGTTGCTAGTTCATCGAGCCACCGCACTCCAATGAGGAGGGGATTTCGATCCAGCCTACTGAGCCAGAACAACCCCACCCCCCCCCTCCAATATTCACCGTGGCTCTGTGCTGGGGGGGGAGGAGGCACACACACCGCCAAACCGGGAGCCCTGGCCTACAGTGAGTCACCTCCAGGTGCAGAAAGTCTCCGCAGGGCGACGGTACTTCAGACAGAGCAGCATTAAACAAACCGTCACCGCCTTCGTCATAAAGAGCTCTTTGTGAAGATTACAGCCCTAACTGCGGGCATAGCGTTGTTTAAGTTACTGTCAAAGACTTGCGCAGCAAAAGCCAGATTATGGGATCTCCCTAAGAAGCTCTTCTTAGCTGGGGTGGTACCAACTGGGGCGGTTTCAAAGAAGATAAAAAAAATTAAAAAAAACTCTGATCATTATTTTTCTGGAAAATTCATTTCTTGTAATATGATACATCAATATAGTTTCTTAAATCTGACATGCTGTTATATTCATTTTGCAGAGAAATAGAAGCATTTTCTCTGCCAGCTTTGTTGTTATGTAAGATATACCAGTTTCTTAATAATCACCAAAAACTCTTAATCCAAAACATGTCATTTGTGTTATAATATATCAGCTCCATAACTGCACTGTGGTTTCCAGTTAATTACAATGGGCAGTACTATAGGTCACTTATGTTAAAATGTAACAAATGAGCCAAGTGTTAGCGATACAGCAGGACTTCCAGTCACGTGCCACCTGAGCAGGGAGGAGGTGCGTGACTGCGTGCGTTTGCTTACACAGCACGCATACCGAGCATGGTCTGGGCGATTAGCCATCCTAAAACCACCACTGACTCCTGTCTGCTTCATGCCCACCTGGCAGGAACAGGGTGCCGGGGGCTGGAGATGGGCAAAGCCAACGAATACCCAGGATATTTGCTGCAGCACAAACAGAGTCCTCGTCTCCTGCTGTGGCCTCAAAACAAAGGCGGGACACAAGCTGAATGAAGCGGTCAGGGGATACGCGCTTGGTGGGGGGGAGGTACACAGGGAAATATTAGGAAAGATTCCCAGGAAGACTAGTTTTATTGCAGGGGGCATTTTTAAGCTATTTTTCTTCCCTATTCCCTGTACACTTAGCCAGTCAAGTGCCCATCCTCAGGATAAGCCAATTCTGCAGCCCAGAGCACAGTGTAAGTCTGGGTTTATGTCATTAGTCGACTGCGACTGGACGTTCTATGGCACTGGCAGGCAACTGGCATAGTTTCCCTTTGATGGGTCAAGCCTGTTCTTTGCTTGGCCACCATGCAATGGATCTGTGGCGTTTCCGATTTTCCTAGTGGCTGGGCAGACCCAGGTGACAAGGCAGCGGCAAGGTCTGCACTGACAGAAGCCGTAACCCACAAACCCTTAAGCCTGAAGCAGAAAATAGGGAACCAAAGCAATCAGGAATAGGTGAGGTTCCTTGACAAAATTACTATGTTTTGGGGATGTGTTTGTAGATGACTTTAAAGGCATCAAAGTCTGCAGAAAACGGAAAAGTGCCATGCCAGAGGCACCTGGACGAGCTGGGGTCCTTTCAGAGGCATCCCTCTAGATCTTGAGAGCACTACAACAAAGCCAGCCTTTCAAGAGGAAATTTTGTGACCCACAGCACCCGCCAAATGTACCTCTGGTGGATTTATGCTTTGAGATCCCTCAGAAATGAAATCCATTTTGAGCAGCTTTCTGTCAAGCGTGTAATAAACGTACGCAGGACAGATACTCTGCTTTTAGAAGCTTTCAAAGCCTGAGTCCAGACCGTATCGCAAGAGCTGCCTGCCAAAAGTAGCCAACTAAGCCAGAAGCAAGCGTCCACACAATGGGGCTCCTGTCACAGAAATTCCCACTGCCACCCACTCACACCAAAGTATTCACAACTAAAATCTAAATCTGGGCACAATGTAGACCCCTGTTCTGAAACATCCCTGAAGGTCACACGCATCCGGAGGTTCACAGCGAGTACAGCTCCTGCTCCAGCAGGCTACCCATAAACCAAACTCCTCCTTTCAAGCAACATTATAGTATATATATTCAGACGCCTACCCTTCACTATGTTCATACTGCAGTAACACGAAGATGTGGTAATTATGCTGCAGCATAGAACAGTGATCCCTCATCTATCGCGGGGGTTGCGTTCCAGAACCCCCCAGGAAAGGTGAAAATCCACGAAGTAAAAACCATATGTTTATATGGTTATTTTTGTATATTTTAAGCCCTTATAAACCCT
>JAAGVU020000019.1:561882-583353 GCA_011763525.2 Mormyrus iriodes
TTATATACTACGCAGAAATATACGTATCGTATATCATTGAAGAGTTTTATTTAATACGTAAAATGTAGTTGTAAACACGTTGCAATAATACATATTTTAACAAAATAATTTTATATGTACTATAATATACAGTAATGCATTTGTTTTACTTACTTACCCAGACACATGTAATGTTTACATTCTCAGCTGATTTCGGCCGATTTGGCAGCTGTCTGCCAATAGCGTCCCGTGTATGAAATCAACGGGGCAAACCAACTGAGGAATCACGTACCAGGAATAAAAAGACCCACTGTCCGCAGAAATCCACGAACCAGCGAAAAATCTGCGATATATATTTAAATATGCTTGCATATAAAATCCACAATACAGTGAAGCCGTGAATGTCGAAGCACGATATAGCGAGGGATCACTGTATAGAGGGCATTCTGTGTGATAGTAGGTCAAGAAGAGCAGTTGTAGCAGATGGTCTGCAGGTTCAAAATATTGGGGAGGACCATGCTGGCATGCTCAGAAGCTCAAGTGACTCTAGTTTTTAAATATTTTGTAAAAACAGAGTTCTAGGCAGAAGAGCGCCACCATGTTGGCTAGAGCAGTGATTCCTAATCTGGTCCTTTGGGGACCCACAGACACTGTCCCAGTTGAGCAAAAATATGGAGTGTCTAGCAGGGAGCTCGGAGGGAGCAACAATATGGACTGTCTGTGGGTCCCTGTGAACCGGATTGGGAAACACTGGGCTAGAGGTGGAGGACGGTGGCTTACCACAGGACTGGCAGATGAAGCAGTTAGTGTGGAAGAGGTTCCCCATGGCTTGACAGGCCTGGCTGGCTCCATAGACCCCTTTCCCACATTTGATACAGATACCTGGAGAGAGAGAGCGAGAGAGAGAGAGAGAGAGAGAGAGGAAGAAGGGTGGGGCATTATGGTGAGAATGATATGCTAAAGATCACACACATCATGGAATCATGGATACGGGCAGGTCATGTTGCCTGGGTCCTTTGTAACGTTCAGCCGAAGTGCAGGATCAATGCATTTGGCAGGAAGTGGCAGGATCCAGTGCTAAATGACTGCTCACAAAAGAAACACAGAGTCTCATACCTCTTATTTCATCTTTAATAAACAGAAATGTCTTCAAGCAATACCACAAACCACCAAGATTAACGTGCCAGTTGATCGTCTGCTTTCACTTTCTGCACCAGCTCCTCAGAGGAGTCTTACAAAGTTAATGACTTGACCACTGTTGTCTGAAGGGAGGATTTTAATTGACCTTTAGTTCATTTTCCAAGCAGGTTAAATGAACCAAATTAAAAGGATCACAGAGTTGACGGACAAAATCAACACACTGAAAATTGCGTGTTTGCCTAGTTTTACTTTGACAGGTGAACAAAATTTTAAGAAAAAATACTAAACAGCCTTTCTTTGTTTTCCCCTACAATGCTCTACATTAAGAAGCGGATATCTGTGACATGACTGAAAATTTTACATTCAGGGAACAACAGAAGTTAACAGTGTACTGCCTCATGAGCTGATATGATTGTGGGAAAAAGTGAATAGTGTTTGACTTGGTAACTAGCTGGCTAAAATGGCACGCATTCAGTTTATGAGAACATCTAATATCAGGATAAAACAAGGAATAATTCACAACATAAAATTAGGCAAACACCAGCTCTTGTCATTGTGTCACTTGTTAAGTGTGTGTGTGTAGGTGATGGCAGAAACCAGGTTCCCTACACACATCACTTTAATTTTCATAGGACGTTCTAGAAGTTTTTCCAGGTGACCCACCCTGGAGAGCATAATGACACTAGTGAGTCTAGATAAAATAATTACAGATGGCTAGAGCCATTGAAATATTTTTCTTAACTATGTCACACTTATCCCGTGTTTGCGAGATACGCATCATTACCAGCGGGGCACAGGTCAAAGTGCCACTTCCAAAATCACAGCCCTTTAAAAGCAAAATAAGATGGTTTTCCAGGCAAAAATAGACTGTACCAAAAACAGGACATAAAGTAAGCAAACAAAAAAATCCAAGGAATTTCATGGGAGCTCAAGAAATTACTACTAGTAATCTTTCAAGTTTTGGGCCATTTCTGCAAACATGGACTTAGTGCAATATTATCTGTGTTTACACAGGGGGCAGATGGTACTTAGAGGGATAATTCAGAATAAACAAATCACAATACTTCTGTCCGTGGACGGGTATTAGACGCCCACTTCCATTGAAATGGGTCCAAAAGAGATATTAACTTCAAAAGTTATCTATAAGAAAAAAAAAACATCTTATGGTTCTATTACAGTTACTCTCTCGTCAAAAAGAGGTCACTGAAAGATATCTAATATTGTTTTAGAGCTCATTGCAACATTTCACATAAAAAATCATTTTTATTACTGAAAAACTGAGACGAATCCTTACAACTTGGTCTTCGGGAAGAAAAAAATATTCCTACACGTCAACTCATAAAAATACACATAAAACAGGTCCATACTGCCTATTGGCTTTTTATATTAATTGTAGAAGCACTTCTTTCCTCACAGACAAATACAAGGTGGCATTGATGAAAGTTATATCTTTGTATACTGCAAATGACAAACCCAAGGAGGTAAAAATGTGTAATTTCTACAAAGAAACTTTTAAGATATAAAACTGACTACAGCAGTGGGAGAAACAGGTTCAGTATAACATGCTGCGCCATCAGTCCATCCAGACAGAAACAGTGAGAGGAATAAAGGGGCTGAGGGGCCAAATTCCATTAAGCGACTTAAATCATGTTTTTGGCAACTAAGTATTATTGCTACCATTATTATTCTAAGCAGGTGATCAGACTTTACCCCCCCCCCTTTTGGTTCTGTCTGGCCAGCCAGCCAGATTCTCATGCCAAGTGTCTGGTGCAGCCCCACTGGCTGACTAATGAAGCGACTTGTGGGGGGGCAGGGGTGGGGCCGCCTTGGCTCTGGGCAACAACTTTGTCTTCTGAGGCCAGCTGTAGATTTACAGCTCATTTGAGGATAAACAATAACAGCAAAGCCGCTGCTGCTATCGGCATCGTCAACAACCACAAACAGAAGCTGCACGAAGACTGAGAATCAACTCAGGTGCCGCTGAACTGATAAATTTACTTTTGGGCTCCAGCAATACAACACAGACTTTGTTAGTCTGATGTCAGAAGCTCCCATCTTCTCCCTTGACTGTTACACGCTACACGGTGACACACGACTGGCTGGTCTAGGACACAATGCCTCAAATCTTACATCATCCTCATTCTCGGCACATTGCCGCTATAAAGCGATTTAACTCTTTGGCAACGAAGCCAACGGCTGCCAACCTGTCCAGCATTTTGTTTATGAGAACGTTTCTCAGTGTGTCTGTGCTAGTTTGTATTTACCACATTGTGGGGACATTTGGTCCCCACAATGTGGTAAAACCTTTTACTTTTTAGGTTGTGGGGATATTTTTCAGGTCCCCACAAAAGAAACATCAATTTTATAATAATCTGTGAATGCAATCAAAAAACGAAAATATGCAAAAATCTTGCATTTTGTTTGATTACTAATAGCTAAGGTTAGGCCTGGGTAAGGGTTAGGGTTATCATAGTTAGGATTATGGTTATGCCCATAGAAATGAGAGTCCCCACAATGATCGGAATATTGGAACTGTGTTTGTGTGTGTGTGTGTGTGTGGGGGGGGTGCACGTATATATTACATTGTAGGAACCTAGTGTCCCCACAAAATGATAAAAACATGTTATTTTGACCCTGCGTGGACATTTTTTTGGCCCCTACGAGGGCAAACTCAATTTTATAAAAGTTTGTGAATGCAACCAAAAAGCTACAAATGGCAAAAATCTTGTATTGTGTTTGGTGACCCATGGTTATGGTTAGAGCTGATTAGGGGTTAAGGTTGTGATAGCTGGGATTAGGGTTATGCCCGCAGAAATAAATGAAGAGTATCTACAAAGATATAAATGCCTAATCTGTCCCTGTGTGTGTATGTGAGTGTGTATTGGGGGAGGGGGGGGGGGGAGCTAAAGACAATAAGCTCAAATTCTCTCTGCAAAGTGGTAATTGAGCAATTTATGTATCTTAAATATACAGCTCAGAAGTTTGCTAGCTCTGTCACTGTGATTTTATTACAGCTAATCAGGTTAAAGTGCCGCGTTAACTGTTGGTTACGACAAAGACGTCATGCTTTGAGCGCCATGTCAATTATAGTTTGTTGTCGAAAAACAACGTGACTGGCACCGTTATCTCATTAACACCTATTTACTTGATCATGCGTATCTGTTTCGCATTTGATTATTATCGTTTCAGTCCAAACTCTGGTTAGCTTTTACTTACAGGGGGGCAAATTAAATATATTATTAGAATAATTTAGAAACACTTAAACGATCAGCAGCAAATTTTAACTTTAGCTTTGGGAACTGAAAAGCACAGAAAGAATAGTAAAAAATTAGTAAAAAAGAAAAGAAAAAGTAATTTTAAAACCTTGCGCTTATTTAAACTCTAGCAGACATGCTATCATTTGTGCTTGTTCATATCTACAATAATCAGCACAGGAGATCAATATTGTGTCTATTACGTACAAAAACAAGAATATCACTTACCAAAATATTCTTTTTTCATGTGCATCTGAAGCTCTTTCTCAAGCTCCAGAGTTAAGGCTTCTAGTCTTTTTTCTGCTTGACTCGGTCCACTTTCCCGGCACGGTGTGACTTGGTACGGCAACTTTAATTTCTGTCCAGACACCAAACTTTTGCATGGGTTCTCATAATTAAAGGGGGCTGGTGCCGCTGCGGTGCCTTCCGAGTTTAGTCCAGGTTGTACTGGCTGTTGGGGGCTCTCTTGGATAGCAGGAGTCTGCTGGACATGATTCCTACTGGGATCCCCAAAATCTTGAACCACCTTGTCTTCGTGTAAACCCGCACCCAACACCGATGACCTGGGCGAGGGGTGCTGCGGCTCGGGGTAGGCGCTCATAGATCCCCTTGAGCTGCGGGAACTCCTGGAGCTGTGGCTGGAAATGCTGGACCGTGGGCTGGCCACGCAATTAGCAGCTGCTGCGGGTCTGGCGCTGCAGTCCTGGCTGCAGATACTGGACCGTGGGCTTACCAAGGGAATGCCGTGAACTACCGCGGCTTCGTGCTCATGATTCACGGTCGGCATGTACCGGGAGTCGGAGTAACTAGACCTCGGACTTGTGGTAGCGGAATACTGACTGGCTGTACTGGACCTCGGGCTGATCTGTCGTTGGTCGTACCCCATACTTATCCCACTGGTACGGTTGCTGCTGGGTTTACTACCGCAGTCATAGCTGTTCAAACTCGCCCGTGGACTGGAGTGCTTACTGGTGTCACTGGTGGTGCTTGCATAGCTCGATCTTGGACTGAGGGTACAGTTCCCCTCGTACTGCATTAAACTGGTTCGGGGACTGGTGTATTTGTCTTGACCCGCGACCACCAGACTCACCCGTGGGCTGCTCATGCTTGATCTCGGACTGGAGTGCTTGCTCTGCTCCGGGTAAGGGAGGGAAGACGCTAAACTGGACCTGGGGCTGGCTGCATTGTACCTGCACTCCTGACTAGTGGATACGCAGACGCTGTTACATCTGCTGCCAGAAACTGGAGAAAACGGTCCGTGCTTTGTTATAGCAACTCCATCGTACACGCTACCGGTGCTGTACCTGTGCCCCTGGACCTCCAAAGAATGCTTCCCCTGGCGCTCAGTAGGTCCGCTGTAGCAGGGCAAGGCAATTTCGGATTTTGTGCAATGGCTATCATCAAAACAAACTGCATCTTTCTGCGGGTTGTAAAAATCCAAATGCACTGGTCGTTTTCCATTGACCGAGATTCCAACGTTGGCATTGTAAACTTTGTTTCCTGGAGCTGGGGGACCATCAGCGCTGCGGAGCTGCTGAGAAGGCACAGGACTGCCGTCATTCTTCTTACTTATCTGATCGAAAATCATCTGACCAGAACACCCAAAATCCGCTTTACTGACCGTGTCTCTTCTGTCTCTGTAAACCCCTTCTTTGTAGGAATCGTATAATGAGACGTTTTCTATTAACTTACTTGCCTGGAGACCCGCATCCTCCTCATACTTATCCATGTTTGCACTCCCAGTGAGTGAGACTGGTGGAACTGGCTGACTAGTATGTTTAACTGGCGAATTGCAACTAAAGAGAGTAGAAATTGCTCTTCACATGGAGATAACAACAAACTGAACTATTAGTTGCAATTGTAATCGTTGTACACCCTCTGGTGTAGTTCTGACATACTGCGCTATTTACTTTCGAAAACAAAAGCAAAAAAAAAAATGTTTCACGTATAACTGTTTCCACTGAAAAAGACGTTTGTCAATTTCAGCCTTTGATAAGTTGAAAGGTCTTTACAATCAATGGCGCGCTGCGCGGAGGAATTTACATTGTAAGGCTTTTTTTTTTATAAGTTTCCCTTAGGTAGTTCATGCATATAACTCCAAAGAGTGTAAAAAATAAAGTATCCGACCGTTGACGATAACAGTCCTGGCGCTCCACCGTATCGCACCTTCGAGAAGGAGCTGCGCTGAAAGAGCGGGGAGCTCGGGACTCATTTCTGGGGAAGGAATGTGAGGAGGGAGACGGGGCGCGCTGCGTCCCTTTGGAATGCAGTTAATGCTGGAGCGAAACAATGATCGCGACCAGCCCGGCGAGGGGGTGCGCAGCCCTGAGAGGGGGGATTTCTCCTTTCCGATCAGGAGAGTGTTTTGCATTCAGCTCCGAACCACAGGTTCTGAATTAAGCGCATCCAAACAGGACCTATACAAGATGACAAAGTATGATAAAACAGAGAAAGAGCGACTTCCTTTTATTCCGGCTTTATAATAGGAGTAGAACATCCAGAGAGGTGACCATATGGTCAAGTGATTCAACATTTCCCTAAGATTTCACAATACGACAGAGTCCCCTACGTTAAATAAGTATAATAAACGTAGGTCTCTTTACGATTAAGACCTTGCTAATTAATATTGATGTAAAAAACTGAAAAAATCAAGTTTTCAAACTGCATTTTCAATGTCCGTATATCAATTAAAATTGAAGTTAAAATTATGATTGCTGCCGTAATACAGCAAAGCCGACTTCTAAGAGTTCCATGTGGTCCAACGCACACGCATCTGTACTAGTCGGTTTCAGTAAATTATTATTGGCTTCAAAATACGTTGTTCTAGATATTAAACAAATTGAGCTGAACGCTGATACTAGATGTATAAAATATTATGGAGCCACCAGGTGAAAAATTCAAGGTACTACACTGCTGAACAGTAGTTATTCGGACAATGTGGTTAAAGAATATCCATCCATTTTCTATGCCCGCCTGCTCTATGCGGGGTGGCGGGCGTCCGGAGACCATCCCGGAAGATACGGGCACGAGGCAGGGAATAACCCAGGACGGGGCGCCAGCCCATCGCGGGGCACTCACACACCATTCAAACTTATGGGTGATTTGGCAAATCCAATTCATTTTAACGTGTTTTTGGACTGTGGGGGGAAAAGAGAGAACCTAGTAGAAACTCCACAAAGCCATGGGGAGAACATGCAAACTCTATACTCTAGAGATGTGATACGCAATAGTGCCAACCATTGTGCCACAATAGCTTAAAGAATGTTCTTATTAGTAAATTAAGTTGGATTGTTTCACACAGCGCGGATGTTGTAGTTATTTACTAGGAATGCATATTTTTCAGTTGATCATTCACAGATATTGAAATATATTTACTCTTATTACAGATTTTTAATTTTGCCTAAAGTCCATAATAAGGAATTAACTGTATTTAATTAAAAGGATGTTTTAGAATATGGCATTGGATATTATTTATGATATTGGAATTAAAATCTTGCTTTCAAGTTTACTTTCATCCTGTTGGCTATATGTACATTTCTACATCCATCCATCCAGCTAACTTCCAAGGCTTATCCATTACTGGGTTACAAAGCTCATCCCAGGAAGCACAGGGCACAAAGCAGTTTTTACATTTCAAATCCATACATAAAATGAAGTACCATGAAATGTTTATTAACACATTATTTGAAAGAATTAAGATATGAAAAGAGTAATGACAGAGAAAGATTGTAGACAATGAATCACTAGTAAGACATTTTAATACCATTAATTTCCTTTCAAAAACCCAGTTCGATCATAACTTTGCAAAAATTAGCCAGACACTTTAATGACTGCTAATGTAGCACTTGACGTAGGTCCCAAGAATCAGAATAAAAATCAGAGCTCACTTTATTGTCAGTATGTACGAACAAACCAGAACTGTTTGTGGTCCAGTGCCAAACTTGAAGTACATAACAATATAATAAGACATACAAGGGAACACTTCATAGAACACTAACTGTTAACAACTATTAACTGTTAAAACGTTTTTAGGCTGTCTACATTGCATCACCTTAGTTACCGCATTAGGTCCTGAGAGGTGGTGTGTGGCTCAGTGGGCTAGAACTCACCAGGTCTAATCCTGGGGCCACCGGACTGATGCTGGCATGTGGCCCCTGAGCAAGTTTCTTAACCCCCAGCACCAGGGGCACTGCACGCTGGCTGACCCTACACTGTGACCCACCCCCCAGCTTGATCTCACATGTACATGCCCATGTGTCTCATGGAGAGCGAGATGCGATAGGCAAAAAGAGAATTCAAAAGACAAAAAAGACAAAAAAAGTACCACTTTGTAGCTTTGAGGGTACAATTACTTGTCACTGGGGCTGTACCCTCAAGGGTCTGCCTATTGTACCCTAGCTGTAAGTAAATGTACCTTTTAAGGTACAGAAATGGACTCTAAGAAGCATCTTTGTACCATTGGGGTTATATTATTGCTGTTTGCATCTCGGGGAACAAAACTGTATCGGGTCCGTACCCTTTTCTTCTGACGGGGATCAATAAAGTATCTTATATCTTCCAAAAACCAAGACGGATGTGATCTAATGTGATGCCCAACTGATGTAAATGTAATTAAAAAATACCCTGCAATGCACCAGCAACTGGCAGGCAGGAAAGGATTGCCACAAACATGATAATTATGAGAACAATGTCCCAGAGAAATCTCATAAAGGAAGAGGCTGGCTTTCTGCCATGGCCCCTGCTTCTGAACCAATGCACAACTTCATTCAGGTTGAATTCTTTGGGTCGATAGCCCAAGTCTGCCTTTGCCTTTGCAATGCTAAAGTAATGCGTGATGCCTGTTTTGTAGACCTCGGTGCGTGTAAGCAGGGGCTGGAAATTATAGACACGACCCACCAGGCAGTGGACCATCTCAGTGAGAAACGCAAAGAAATAAATGAGGGAAATAGGCAGGCGCACCCTTGGAAAGTTGTACCCCAGGCCCTCCACTAGTGGCCTAAAGAACTCGAAGTTGTTAACAGGCCGCCCATCAGATATAAAATAGGCCTGGCCTGCGGCTCGGTGCCGCCCCCTGGAGGTCAGCGCCATAGCCGCCAGCTCGTGGGCAGAAACAAGATTATCCACATGGACAAATTCAACCAAACTGCGGGCATTCCCATACACAAATCTGAAGATTCCATTTTCGATGTAGCTTACGATTCTTGGCTGGTGCCTCTGTTCGCCGGGCCCGTAAATACCTGCTGGCCGCAAGGCGCATGTCTGCAATACGCCTGAACCATCGCACAACGCAATGCCGTTGGCTTTCAACACTGCCATTTCCGCCAACGACTTCGTCCTTGAGTAGTGATCGGGGTGCAGGTGAAGTGGCAGGTACGGGAGGCTCTCGTCCCCATTCTCAATGACTTGTCCACCAAAGACCACATTATAGGTGCTCGTGTAAACCAGACGGGGGACGCTGTTCTCCATACACGCCTTTATCACGTGCTCGGTCCCCTGCACGTTTACGGCTTCAATAAGCCCCCGGTTCAGCTGTTCCCTGCCGGACATCCCAAACGAGGCGATGTGAAAGACGCAGTCCACTCCTCGTGTTGCCTCTTCAACCTGTGCATACATTCGTATGTCCCCCTGCAGGAACTCTATACCATTTGGGATCTCGACATCCGGCGGTCGTATGTCAAACAGAGTAACTTTAGCCCCCTTTCTATGCAAGGCACATGCAAGGCTGCAAAAGAAACAAGACAGTGAAGTTAGCAACTGTGCACCAAATCTGGATAGTGCCTTGAAATGTCTTCATCAACTTTACAGTCAGGGTTACGCCAAAAGCTTACCGGAAACCAAAGTACCCTCCCCCACCAGTGATGAGGAAAGGACCAATCATCATACTGTCCTGAGAATCCATTGCTGTGTCCTGGAAGGAACATTCATGTCACCCTTGAGTTTAGGTTTAATTAGGAAAAAATGCAAGGCATAAAATGCTCAATCTCAACTAAAAGAAAACGGCAGAAATAATAAATTAACGCATATTAGTGTGTTAAACTAAAGTGTTCTATAAGCGTATACAATCCTTTTAATAATGCTCTTGTAAACGATTATAGATGGACTCGTTTTAGCATGAGAGGTCAATTCATTCTTAAAAGTTATATCTAGAACAGCTTATCACTCAAAGCTCCTTCGGCATGTTGTTTTAGTGAAATAACCCTATTTTAAAGTTCGTCAGCCAAACACAAATAGTGCAAGTCTGGACTCACTATCACGTATACGGCAACAGAATAGAGTGTGACACCTTATCATTGCTGAAAACGAAACTTTGACCGTAGTCCCCGATGTACCAGTCCTACAATAAATACGTTTTTTCACCGATGCATTTACCTGAACCTAATTCTAATGTCCTGTTGTACTAATAGTTATATTATTATTATTAAGTTCAACTTATATAGCGCCTTTTACAATCCCGAGGTCGCTTTACACAAAAAAAATAGTTCCTTACGTTTAAGCGCTAGATGATGTAATAAGCAGTTAGATGATGAATAGATGATTTATTTATTTTTTGCCCAGCTAATTCTTCATCCTGTTTTATCAAATCGTAGTTAGTTAGATGACATACCTGTTTATTAACCGGTAGCTAACTTGCATTGTGTAACGCGCAAGCTGCATTACACTGATCCAACACCGTCGGAGACGACAAAGATGAATTTTTCAAGTGCACGGTAATTAGCTGTTTCGTTACACAATCCAGACTCCTGACCCAATCGCTCCCTTCTCCGGGCTGCAGAACGGCGCGCGTACGCACATGACGCAGCGGCTCCCCGCTTCCTGCGCGCATGCGTGGCCAGAGCCGCTGGTCCGTTTTCACGCCGCGATTGTTTCAACGAACAAGGTTTATCATTAGTTTGTGTTTTTTCCACCCTCTTTACAATGCAGGAATGCTACATACTTGCCTCGGTTTGCATTTAATGAAATTGTCGCATTAATGTAATTGTGAAACACAGGATCACGGCTTAGAAGACAAAGATCTTCCCGGTTCACTGACGTGACACAGATGGCGGGAAAACTTAAAACCGGGGAAATGAAGGACATCTTACGGCGATTTAATGATATAAACACCTTACTGGGTGAGAATTGCCATTAATCGTTTGCTGGATGCCACGATGTTACTGCTGTAACCAATGTTGACAATCTTAAATTATTGCACTGTAATAACTTTAGATTGCAGCGTGGAGAAGCTCGTCCTGAGCCAGACGGAGCTGAGCAAAGCAACCGAGACCCAAAAATGCCTCAATAAAGTAGGCTACTTACTTTCGCCAATTTCCGTGATTTATACTTTTTTTGCCCTTCACACAAGGTTTCACCAAACTCCTTCTCCTTATCACTTTAATGTTAATAATTGGAATAATTGGATTCCATCCGCCGTTTAGAAAATGTATTACCTGATCTAGATCTCTGTAAACAGAGCCCAGGTGTCCGATACAAGTTAACCACGGACAGATTGCTCACGCCAATGCACAAAAACGGACAGTAGTCTTTATATTGTTGTACGCTGCCACAACAACAACAGGCAATTGAAAAAGGCAAATTGGTTATAGTATTCTTTTATGAATGCTTTGTTTCCCTGTGACATTAAAGCATCGTTCTGTCTGTTTCTCCATCAATCTCTAGTGTCTAAAACCGCTGTATGCTGTCTTTTCACCCCGCGAAGACCCCAATTCCACCACTCAGCATTAAGGAAAATGTACACTTTGTTTACCCTCTTCCAAAATACCTGTTAATACCATGTATTATCATGTATCACATTGTGCATTCTGATATATAATTTATATATAAACATGAGTTTGGTAAAAACGTTTTTTTTTTGCATTTATTTCTGCAGCTGCTGTGTCTGACATTGCATGATGAAGCCCATGGTCCTCAGATTAAATATTAACACAGGTTACAACAACTGGATGTTTTCAGATATGTAGATCTTGAAAACCTTTAACAAGCATTGAGAAGAACACTTTAGGCAAGCCTATTAAGCAAATAATCAATTGCAAAGATTTGATAGCTAATTTTACTGACTGTTGTACTCCTACACCCTGTGATGTACTGGAATCCCTTCCAGGGTATACGGCCCTCCCTGTGAACACGACCAGGATAGCTGGAAGATGAATGGATGTTGTTCTCATATTTGGAATGTGCAATGCCTTTCATGATCTTTACAATGGTACATGTGGTCATTTTTGTGGTATTACATGAGTAGGTACTGATACGCTTTACTTTCCACAAAGAAACCACGTTTTATGACCCCTATGAGGTATGCGTTCTCCTTGCATACCAGAAGGATGTTCTTTTCTTAATGACATTTATAATTTCAAAGTATTTCAAGTTATCCCTGACACATATAGTGTCAGATCTACAATACTGTGTTCATGCACATATTTAACTCCTCTAGGTTTATTCCATTTAATATACCATTTCCTAGAGCAGACTGCCTCCTACTGGACTAAAATATGAATTGCTTTATACAAACCTAATCTCAGTGGTACTTTACATTGTTTTGACTTGTAATTTCTTATGTCTGTAAATGACAGCCCAGCTGATTTTGTAGGTCTTAATTTTTTTTGTTAGATAAAGTTGAAGTGGTTGTGGCTTAGGCCTCTGAGGGCATGGCTGAAAGGGAGCAAGTTCAAATCCCAAAGCCAATAGAGTGATTTCTCCATTAGGCCCTTGAGCAAGGCCCTTAACCCCAGATGCCCCAGGGATACCCTGCACATTTACCCCAGACTAGGGTGACCATATTTTGGCTTCCAAAAAGAGGACATTGGGGGGCAATATGGCAAAATGGGGTGAACAAAAACCTGCAGTGAGTGGAAGGTTGGGGCTGGAGGGGATTAATTGGTGGCACTGTGGCGGTGTGTATGGTGGGGGACGGGGGATTACATAGTTGACAAATGTGTCCACAATCATGCAACTAACTTATTGAACTTTAATATATAAACAGAAATTCTTTAATAAGACAAATAACAAACACCTTCATAGCCATTATGGCCAGATTATCTTATTCCTTTACATTCAACTTTTGGCCCTGTGATGGGTTGGCACCACACCCTGGGCTGTCCTCTGCCTTGCACCCGTAGCTTTCAGGATAGCCTCCAGGCCCCCCACAACCCTGAATAGGACAGGCGGTTACAGAAAATGGATGGATGGATCAATCAACTTTTGGCTCTCAACAATAAAATAAAAACAAGCAAAAAAAAATAGTTTAGCTTTTAACACATCTTACATACCATTGTTTCTTTTCATGGCAATAGATTAAAATAAAATAAAAAATCCATGAGACACTTTGAGTCATCCTGATGTGCTCTGGTATATGTTCTTTAAGATTGAATCTTTCCCAAAAGACCTTGACTACTAATGAAGGAGGCATAAAAGTCTTTATAAGACGTGTTTAAAGTTGTATTGCGTATATTTTAGCCCCTTCAGTGACTCAACAGACACGTGATTCCTTTGTCCATTGACTTTGCATCACTAAAAAATAGATTTCAATTGTGAAAAGAAATAAAGAAAAACTGTGCAATTATGAGTAGCTGTAACTGAAACTGAACACACTTCTAGCGTGATTGCGAATCACTGAAATCTCCATCACTGTTACACCTTTCAGGGAATTTCTTCAAGTTGGTGACCTGATCAAAGCACTTTGTATCATTATTTGACAGCCCCTTTTCTTCCAGGTGTTTGATACAGGCTTCTATGTCATTCCAGTCAGGTGACTCTCCCAGATCCATCCACATGAAAGAAAAGATCTCCTCCATGAGTGCCATCCATTACTCCAGATATGTCAGGCATGAACTGTACAGACCTTGCACTTGAGCACTGAAATGTTCACGCCTCTTACCAAGTGAATGCTTGTGCTTTTGTGCCAATAGTCCCTTGACTTGAAGAAACATGAAGTTGTTGGTCTTGCATTCAAGAAGCATGATGTGGACTTTGATCACAATGTTCATCATTTCCTCAGTTGAATTGTTCTCCCTTCCCATCTGCTGAATGTGTGACTGAAGCACGTGAGGGTGTGCATGTGCCAGAGGTAAACCTAACTGAACTCATCTTCAAAAATCTTCTCGATCATGGAGGATGTTTCTTTACCTGTGACAAAAAGAAACACCTGTACCAGCCTCTCAATACCTGGGAATACTGACAGCCATTGCTTCACTGTGAGAAAAGAGACTTCTGTATTCAACATCAACAAATTCATGTTACTGCTTCAGCACTCCACTGTTTGTGCGCAGTATAAATATATTATTGATATATTTTGATGATGATGATGTTCTCAGTATCGACATATAGTTTGTCTGTCCCGTAATTAACACAATTGTTCAAGACCTGTGCTTAGACGTCCACACCGATTAAAGACTTGTTCTGCAACGATTTCCTTAAGTTTGCGTAAAAATTCCTTTCTTCTTCATCACGTAATTCATCCGTGAATTTACATTTGTATCTGGGCATTTGTAAGCTGCACAGGCGCCGTGTGTTACTGTCGACAAGGAAGCTGCTGCTCTATCTCTTGGCTGTTGCTATGGTGCTGAGGGTAACGATTGAGATGCAGTTTGACTAATGTTTTCGTGAAGGGCGTGTACATGACCGACCAATGGTGGTGTGCGTGCGAAAAGGCGGGACCAAAAAAGGTCAAAGCGCTGCAAAAATGCACAAAATGAATGGCGACTCTAGAAAGCAAAAGCTGAATTCTGACCGGACGGATTATGCTAGGTCCCAAAAAGAATATGTCCGGGAAAAAGCACGTATGGTTACCCTAACCCGCACCCCACTTTCTCTACGTCACTTTGGATAAAGGCTTCTGCTAAGTAAATAAAGTCACAGTATATATCTTAATGCAGGGGTGGCCAATCTTATCCGCACAGGGCCGGTGTGTATGCAGGTTTTTGGGATACCCTTTAGGTCAGCTGTTCAAACCCAGGTGTGAGGACTCTTCAGCCAATCACCCCTCTAAATAGTAATCTAATTAGGGAGTTGCAGCGAAAACCCGCATACACACTGGCCCTTTGCGGATAAGATTGGCCACCCCTGTCTTAATGTAAGCAAAATACTTGACCGGTTAACTAAATTATAACCAACAACAGACAAATGAATGACATCTCGATGAACCTGACGAAACGTACTTTATTCGAGGGGCAGAGTTATATAGGCACACGAGGAAGGGACCGCACACTGATAGGACAGCACGGTCACGTGATGACCGTGAACTTCCGGAATAGGTTATACGCCGGTCTCCAGGCCTTTGACGACAGTTATCCTGAGAGGGGCTCGCCATTGGGAAGTGAGCGATGAATTCCCTGGAACAAGCGGAAGGTAATTAATACGGCCAACTTTTTTTTTTTTTTATCTTTCTGACTGCTGAGAGGTCGGCAGTATACAGCGGAATTGGTCAAGTTTACTCGGGGCATCGGATCGTTGCCGCTGAAATGTACGAACCGGTGGCACAGTCGTGGCTGGCGCTACCGTGTAGTTAGCGCGGGGTGTCGCTTTGGCATGGGAGTTAGCTTTTTGTCTAAAATTTGCTAGTAGCCTACTGTAAAAAGTATCGTTTGCATATGTATTAATATTGAGTTACGGAAGATTAACAAACACAGCTGACTAAATGGCTAGCTAAGGATATATGACACCTTAGCATTCCTTGGTATCCCCTATATATGTATATGTGGTACCGCATGTGATGTCGTAAACAAGCTGCTGTGTGATTAAAAAACTAAAATATTCTTAATCAGGTTTCTTGCCGTAAATGCTACGAATCTGTTGCACATGGTTTAGGATATATGCGTGTTGTAGTTCTTAAGTTTAGGTTTTGCTCAGTTTTTTAGATTTAATTTAACGAATCTTGTACGACCTTATTTTGGTATACGTTTCTAAAAACTACCTTTTGTAATAATTTTAAAGTATGTTCATTTGGTGAATGCAGGGTTGCTTAATTGTTCCAGACCCCTAAACAATCAATTAAAACATTGTACGTTGCCTGTTAATGCGAACTAATATTTATATTTGATGGGCAAGAAATGACCGAAAAAGTCTTTGGGAGCTTTGAATTTTGGCAGCACAAATCTGCCATATTAAAAGGAAATGGAGCTTTGCTCTCATTTTTCAGTAAAGGTCGCATGTCTTCGTTTTCTAATAATTTAGCCTAATCAAGTAAGGTGGTTTAACAAAGCCGGTGCTCCGGACCTCCGGGTCAGGATATCCTACTTAAAACACCCTATTGGCGGAAGTATAGCCTAGTATTTACTGTAAATGTTTTGGAGGCACCAATAATGAATTAATAATGACAATGAATATTGAAAGTACTTTTTGCAGTACTAGGCCCATTGATCTGATGCCACTCAAAATATTTACCTGTAGTATGGTTAGCCAAATATGATTGAAACTTGTGGCTTTCTAAAGTGACAAGGATCATATTAAACTTCGAATTTTACTGTTTAGTTGTTGCAATCAATCTACACCAAATATATTGAAAATCTAATCTAAATACAAAATGTATTCAGCATGCTACAATTACATATTTTCTTGAAGTTACTAGTAGGATGTTTAGGGAGTTGTTGTATTCATATTTAAAATCTGTAAAGTAGGAGAGATTGATGTGGTTTAAGGCAGCAGTATTCTCTTCTGTGCTGTGCAGCTGAAGATCTGTATCTCCACAGGCTTGTCACTCAGTTATATCCGATATGTTCTCTGTTCCTGTTCTTGGATGCATGAGGTACATTAACATTAACTAGATTTGAAATGCAAGAGAAGAACATACGGTATCCAGCACTAGAAGTTTGATCACGGTGGTCAGAACGTGCATGACGCACATGATGTCTTGGGACCTTGTAGGTAATTGGTTAAGGTTATAGTTAATTGGTGGCCATCATTGAACTAGAAGGCACAGGATGTATTCCATCTCCTTGGGTGTCTGCCACTAGAGGGATATTAAAGCATTCCAGTGACAGTTTGAATGAATGCCAGTATTCTGGGACAAACCAGAAAAGGTAGCCAATGACACATTGCAAGATAAGCAATAAATGACAGTTGTGACTACAGGCACAGTGAAGAGTGTGGAACAGCAGCAGTCAACAGCTAAACTCTGCAAGAAGGCAGAGGCTGGCAGGCAGGCCTGCTGACTGTACATGCTGACCCACTGAACAGTTGATTGCTGAAGGTTTTGCACGTTTCAAATTTGGTTAAGAATTTTAAATATAAACCTCCAATAAGTGTATGTCCCTATTAAGGCCATCTGTGCTATGTGATTTCATATATGGTAACAAAGTACACAGAGTGAAATGACATTGTTTTGCATTTCCAGATCTTAAGGCTTTTGAAAGAAGACTCACTGAGTATATTTCCTGTCTGCAACCTGCAACGGGTCGGTGGCGAAGTATGTCTCCCTTTCTTATTTGTAATAAAGGATATTCTATAAATAATGGAAATTTTGTATGGAAATCAATGTGTTGCATTCATACAGTAGTGTTCAACTCAGTCCTCATGGCCCCCCAGCTTACTTCTACTTTTTTTTTTTTTTTATTCCATAACTTGAACATCTGAGTCAGATGATCAAGGATTGCACCCTTCGCTTGGGAGGGACTAGGATTGGGTTTAGTCATTAATGTAATGTGACTTGTGTTCTGTATTGACATGTATCTTTTTTTTTTTTTTTTTTTTGCTCCAGTGATCCTTATAGTGGTGTCTGTCTGTACTGCAACAGGGGCTTGGAACTGGTTAATAGACCCAGACACACAGAAGGTTAGATTGTGCTAGTGGCTCTGCTGTTGTTGCTGTCTTGTAAGACAGTGAATTTATTTTTCTTTTCCTCCTCTAGGTGTCCTTCTTCTCATCTCTATGGAATCACCCATTCTTCACAATAAGTTGCATCACCCTTATTGGTTTGTTCTTTGCTGGAATACATAAACGTGTTGTTGCCCCATCGATGTATCCTTTTAATGTTATCAGAAGGCATTAATCTAGAGACAGGTTTTTTGTTCAGCAACTAGTCTTTATCTCATGTATCATTTAATGCCATGTGCCACTTACGCTTCCTTGATCTGCATCACTCAGAATTGCTGCACGTTGTAGGACTGTCCTAGCAGAATACAACATGTCCTGTGATGATGTAAGTTTTTTTTTTTTTATTTTTTTTTTGCTTGAGCCTATTTGAATAAGTCCTCAGTTGATCCTCTGCTTTTTCATGATGGGTGTGTCATGCTGGTTAGATGACCTTTTCCCCTTGGAGTCTTTTTTTTTTTAAATTTTTGTCCTGATCTGATGGAAGACCTAAAATTGAAACCTGAGGGATATTTTCATTAAGTTGTTTTGAATAGATTTCTTCTCTCTTAACTTATGCAGCTAAGTATCTTATTTTTGTTCCTCATTTGCAGTCTATAGCTTAACTCGTGTTTCTCTCGTTGTGTGTGTTCTTTTTTTCAGACTGGGAAATTGATCTTGAAACCACGGCCACATATACAATAAACTTTCCATTGAGAGGCAACTTGTGCTTGGATAAAGTTTCTCATGATCTGACGTGTACCAGAAATCCACAAGCATGGTGATTGTGAGCAGTAACGGTGCTTGCTGCTGGTGGGAGGTACCTGTATACATTTAAGCCATGAGTGGAAGAACATGGGACGGCGCTTTTATAAAATCGCATGCATCAGTGTTTCCGTGTCACTCGAGAAGCCGCCTTCTGTGTGTTAAAGCATGCCTAAAGGCACAGTTACTTTTATTTTGATGTACTTCTTTATTCTTGATGGAAAATGTTAGCAAATGGGATTTTTAAGCAAATGGGGTTCCCACGTTCCTGTTTTTAATATTTAAATGGATTGATGCACTAAGGAGAATGATTGGAAGGCCACCGGTTTAAATCGTGTGGTCATGGTGATGTCACCGTTGGGACTTTGGGGCATTGCCCTTAAACACAGTTGCTTTAGGGACTGGCTGACTGCTTTTTTTTTTCCCCCCCCCCTCTTCTTTCAAATGTTGCTTTGGATACAGGCGTCTGCTAAATAAGGTGTGATGGAATCACAGACACTTCATATCAGTTTGCTAGACCTGGTATCAGTGTGACCAAGCAGGTTCCCCCTTGGTTCCCTTTATTTTGCCTGTGTCAACTGTAGCTGCACACAACTTAGGTGTCCATGAGAATTTTAAATAAATTTAAAGGGAAACGCTGCTGTGTGTCATACATCCATATTTACTTTTGGAGACAATCCACAAAATGCTAATTGCAGAAATGTCTTTAGATGGTTCTACTAGTACTATACCCCCAGAACACTATTCATTTTTTAAATTTGCTGTTTATTCTATTTTTATATGGAGCCTTTCGCAACAGAGTTGCCCCAAAGTGCTTTACAAGGTATTACATGATGGCTTTACATAACATTACATTATGTCCAGTGCTTTAATTTTTGTGAATCTGCTTTCAGTTTTCTGGTAATATTTTAGCTGAATTGTACTTGCCATAAATATACAGTAACATTTTTAAATTCACTGCTTACCATATGAAGGTTGGTATTCCATATATTGAAAGTTCATTTTTATTCATTTGATGTGTTTTGTGGTGGCTTGTCCTTATCAATACCTCTGGAGAAATATTCCATTTCAGGTTTTCACGTCAGTGGAATTCCTGTTTTTAAAATCAGCATCCAAACTTGGAAACAAGAAGCCGCTAATGGTACATAACAGGCATAATCCAGGACTATTTTTTTCAGTTGCCTTGAAAACTTACTCTATTTCAGTAAATAACAGTGCTGATTTATTGCACTGATTTAAAGTGCAGAGTGCATTTGGATTATACTCATCCAGAACATACTCTGTGAAATTCTTATGCAGTCAATTGTACCATTTTTTTCCAGTCTATATAATTTCATACAAATTAAGGATTTCCTGTGGGATAGTTTGTTGTATGGTGTATTGTATAAAATGGCATGTTATACACTTCCATTAAGGATGAATGGTTTTCTTACATTTTTAACGTTTTATAGTTTAACGGCACCACTGTTTAACCACCACCTGATGTAATCATTTTCACATGGTTCGTTTTGAGTTGGTATCAGGCTATTGCACGTAATAAAATGCAGGGGGACCGACACAAGGCACAAGTCCACCTTGGATGTTATGTAATGCTGCTTTGTTGCAGGGCAGATACAAAGTCATATACTTTGGGCAGTTTATAGATGCTAAATTGCTTAACTGTCTAGCTTTGGACTTTAGGAGGAAACGGTCACAATATAGAGAGCATATGCAAATTCGCATGGAGCATGGGTGAGATTCAAAACCTCAGACGTGCATGTGTGAGACAACATTGTTACCCACTGAGCCACTATGCCACCAAAATAGTGTCCCCATCATAAGGTCACTTAGACACAAAGAATTGTACCTGAGGTTGACTCCAGTGCAACCTTCAAGTTATATGCAAATGCCAACTGCTATGTGTGTTTCTTTATATGCATGTGTGTATTGGTATTTAAACGGAAGTGGAATGCATATCGAGGTGTGTGCATTCATAGAATTCCTAACATGTTGGTTGTATGGTTTCCATTTTGGTGGGGAAAAACAGTAGTCATGCATACCTTAATGACTGGGATATGTTCTGAGAAACACGTAATTTGGTGATTTTTGTCGTTTTGCAAGCATAGAGTACACACCTCTAGAACAGCAATTTTTTTTTATAAGTGCAGTACACTCTAAAATAATGATAATGCATTTACTACAGTGTATTTTTATCAAGTAAACCAGTGTAGTTGATTTTTATCAGTAGCAGGTATTACATAGGGGCAGCGTGGTGGTGCAGTGGTCAACATTGTTGCCTCACCCCTCTGGGACCACAGTTGAAGTCTCCACCATGGCTGTGTGTGCGTGGAGTTTCTTTTGGGTACTCCAGTTTCCCTCTGCAGTCCAAAAACATACTAGGGTGAATTGGTGTTACTAAATTGCCCATAGGTGTGAGTATGCCCTCAAAGGGGTTGGCACCGTGTCTTAGGTTGTTCTGTCTTGTGCCCATAGGCTCTTGATCCCCCGCCCCGCCCCCCCCCCCCCCCCCCCCCGCACGCCACAGTGAAGGTGCGGGAGACAGGGACGTGTGGTG
>JAAGVU020000019.1:584991-636988 GCA_011763525.2 Mormyrus iriodes
ATACAGAGAGACTGGAAGAGTCACAGAAAGGCATAGAAGTGGACATCCTTTGGCCACATCCCACACTGATGACCGCTACATTGTGAACAGTGTCCTGCGGACCCAGATGATGAATGCCACTCAACTCCAGGCACATTTAAGGGAGGTGAGAGGCACCCAAGTGTCACGTCAGACCATTCAAAACCATTTACATCAGCGTGGTCTGCGTGCTAGGCGACCTGCAAGGGTACCTGACCACACCACCAGGCGTAAGCGTCATTGTCTTGCATGGGCCAGGGAGCATTTAAGCTGGATGAGGGACCAGTGGGCCTCTGCTGTTCTCTAATGAAAGTTGATTCACGTTGAGCAGAAATGATGGCCGCCAATGATGTTGGAGACGTCAAGGAGAGTGCTATGCATCAGCCACTGTTGTCACCAGACGAGCCTTTGGTGGTGGTGTTACAGTGTGCGCAGGCCCTACACTTTGTGAATGGTACAGTGACAAGCCCATACTACCTGAATAACATCATTAATCCAATCATTATGCCCCTACATGAACAACACAAGCCTAATTTCATCTTCATGGACGACAACGGCACAGCTCATCGAGGTCGCATCATTAGGGAACGGCTGCTGGAGACTGGGGTACCTCGAATGGAGTGGCCTGCACTTTCTCCAGACCTGAATCCCATAGAAACCCTATGGGATCAGCTGAGTCGCTGTGTAGAGGCTCATAACTCTGTACCCCAGAACCTCAATGACCTGACGGCCGCCCTTCAATAAGAGAGGGTTGCCATGCCTCAGCAGACAATAAGTCAACTTGTGAACAGCATGAGACGTTGTTGTCAAGCTGTAATTGATGCTTAAGGGCACATGACACGTTATTGAGACTGACATTTTTTGTTGTGGTACCACTGTTGTTGGCTTTTGTTTCAATAAATTGTTTGAGATGAGGAAATCACCATTGCATGCTTCTACTTAAATGCCCTACTTTCATGATATAATATCACTGTAGTGTGAACTTTTTACGTTTTCCATAAATTTCACCCAAAAGCCAAATATCCCTAACTTTTTGTGAGTAGTGTATATATAAATATAGATACATATATATATATACACACACACACACACATATATATATACATATAGTAATCCAAGACACTGCCCAGTTATAAAGACATACAACGTTATAATACACATATACTGAAAATATGCTGTGTATATATGATAAGATCATTTAGGCCTTCAAATAATCTGTAGCAGTAATACTAAGCGTAAAACCCTGGCTTGAAATTTCCGAAGTGCGCCGCTCGGCTCCCTCCGTTTGGCGTCCCCGCGAGTCTGCGCAGTTTTACTGCGCGGTCCGCCATTGAAGGAGCGAGCTGACGACCGCTCACATTCACAGCGACAGCCAGCGGGCTCGCGTCTGCCTCGCGCCTCCGTCACGCTCAACTTCTGTCCTGGCAACTCGCTGGCGGTTTTTGTTTTTGCTGCGTTTTTTATTTTTAAATTGTGTGTGAGTTACGGATACAGTTCGTTTGTATTGTAGATTATTTTTTAAATTCAGATTGGTTTACGCTCTGCTGTCGTTCGGTGGGAAAAGCGGATCGTGAGGCTGAGGAGCGAGCTTCGTCCGGGGGTCTGCGAGCGGTTCCGCTTTATGGATCCGACAGTCGACTGGTTTCAGCCAGAACAGCTCGAACCCGCTAACAGACTGTGGATGCAAATCTGGAAAACAACACAAAGTCTGGGTAGCCTCTACTTTAGTAACAACCACAACGTCGGACCCAGTACGCCGAGTCTGGGCGAGAACGGAGGCGAGGGAAACGGAACCGAGAACGGCGGAGCCGGGAGCCAGGGCATGTCTGACCCGGGGGCCGAGGGCCACATCGCGGAGCGCCAGGACTTTATACCTCTGGAGCCCAACGACAACCGCGACAGCTGGACGGTTGGGAGGGACGCCGCCGAGGGCACCGACGGGATCCTGGGCGCCCTGAGGGCTGACCGGTACATTAGCCATCGGAGTAAGAGGAGGAGGGACAGCAAGGCGGCTACTATCGGGCTGAGCACCGATAGCAGCCCGCTCGGCGGATCCACCGAGGACGTCTACATAGGGCCGCCTTGGAGGACCAGGAACTACTCGGAAGGCGTTCAGGGGTATGTTGGCGGATCCGGCTCTGAGCTGCGCGGCGCGATCTGGTGCTTCGGGTCTCGCTTTGCTTACGGCCGAGCGCAGCCGTTAAGCGGGTTGATGTAGGCAGTGAGGTGAGCCGAGTGACAGTTAACCAGCCCCGTGATTGTGTCTTTGGTTACGGTCATCGCTGTCATCTCCTGCACCCTGCGTTGTAAAAATGTCAGCCGGACAGCGTGCTAGGTTTACGCCGGCTCACCCCAGGGTGCTCGCATTGCCCGGACGGTTTACTTGACTCCAGTAATCGCCGTTTATCACTTTAGCAGGAGTTAAATAGCAGTTTATAGGCTCCGGCCGTTGGTTCCCCCCAGTTAGTTTGAATAGCTGCTGTTTTATAAGGCGATTTGATTCGTCGCAAATCAGCTAAGTTGCTGTTCGTCGTACGGTCACTATGGATGGTGTGTTTAAAAAAAAAAAGCCATATGAAGTACTGTGGGATGGATCAGTCACATATGGTGAGAAATGCGGGCTGATTTAAAGGTTCGGACCATGCACCGCTCTGCTGGGTGTGTTTCTCGCACGCATGGTAAAGAAGGTGAAATTGCGGGTTATCGATAGTTTTGCGGTACCTTGCGATATCGAGCAGCGGTTTAAGTGGTGTCCCCCAGTTTTAAATGGCTAGACAGCTGAAAGTTACCCAGACACGGAGACCCGCTGTTGTATAATGCAAAATGTAGGACTCGTTCAACCGATCCTACTGTAATTTCGTTGAGATAATGTGGTATGCATCATGCATATAGTCATTTAAGGTTTTATAATTGTACTCCTAGTCTATTTTGGGTGGACGTCTGAGGGCGTATGGCAAGGTTAATGGTAATTGTACATGGGGAAATCCAACTGGGAAGCCTTTCCTTCTGCCCAGGGTTTTAGGACGAGTTTTTTCAAATGACATTTAGTTAGACTTCGTTGGCAACTTCGATAAACCAGGTGTACTTACCAGCAGCATAACTACCCAGAACTGCTCCCATGAAGTTGTACAAGTGTAAAGCTGTAAACTCTGTGTGTTGGATAAACATTTGTGGGAGGGGAAAAGGTACTGTGGCATGTAAATTTTTATCCTAGTTAGGTTCTTTATTTCTAAATAAGCCAGTAGCTGGTCTTGTGCTGTTCCTGGGTCTTTCTGGCTGCTGTTATGGTCATTCACTTTTTGCTGTTAGTGTCTCTCCCTTATCTGTCAGGGTCCTGTTGAGGTCTTCCTGCACTTGGGGGGGGGGGGTTTGACATTATTGCTAACCTATGATGGAAGGGCGTCCTGTGCTGTTACTCCCTTCGTGTTTACTCGTCTCTTCATGACTCAGGGTGCTGTGCACAAGTGACACCTCTGTGGGAGAAATATGAACCGGGAGGGCCATTCTTACTCAGTGTCACAGCAGGATCCTTCTAGAAGTCCCTAAAGGAATTTACAGTGAGGTCGCCAGTCTCGTCGATCAGAGTACATGTGATGCGCTCAGCTGTCCACTGAGGGTGTAAGAAATCGCTGCACAGAAAAGCACAAGTCAGAATAAAGTTCAGATAGGTTCACGCGGGGGCATTCAGTGGGTGAGTTTCTGGGTAAGTTGTCGGTTTGTCTAAAAGGCATTGCAGTGCTTCAGTGCACCAGGTGTTCCCCAGTGAGTTTTTATGGGTGAGAACCCCACCTCATATTAAGCATTGTTCCAATACCTTATTAACCTATAGTGTTGACGTACAATGCAGAAAGGTTGACTGTGGTACAGCCTGTGTTTCACTGAAGCCTTTTTTCCATGTTTTTCCTGTGAACATGGAAGGTTCACACAACCTCTGTATTTGCTTTATGTAACACTGGGTGCTGCTGCTTCTTTTTCACCCCCTGCTTTTGCTGAGAATGCCTGAACCAAGCTTCCTGGGCTCTGTAAAAATTCCCAGCACGGATGCAACCTGCATATCGTACTGTTTCCTCTCTAAGTGCCGAGTGCGTTGGGCTCAGACCATTTCCAGGCTCTTGACGCTCTACCTGTAGCGGGGAGGCGTAGAGACTTGCAGGGCCTAGAGCAGAGCACGAGGTTTGTCTTCGTCCTCTTGCTTACAGCTAAGATATGCTGTTCATATGAATGCTTACCTGATTACAGCTCTCCACCCCACCTACATATAAGATGAGGGCAGCTGTTGTGCTAGACCAGGAGGTGGATGTTCCCCGTTTCATTATTATCCTGTCCTCCCCCAACTGTTAATACATTGTTAATTATGTGATTAGCCAAGCCTGTGTGTCAGGACTTTTAACTGGGTGTGTCCTGTGAGATGGATCTGAGCAGTCTTGCTGTTTTGTGTAATCAGCTCTGCTGGCTTTTAAACAAGGCTCTGTGATGCTTCCTTGCCTCTTGTAATGTAAAACCCACTAATGCCTCTTTTCTTGGTTCAATTAGGAGTTATTTCTCATTTGCTGTTTTTTAAAAAATTATCTGAGCAGTATTTGTTAGCAAAGAGTAGTTCGCTACTCTTTGCTAACAAATATATATATATATGTATTTTGTTGAAGGATCCTTTGGAAGTTATATCATGGAAAATGTGAGTAGATTTTTTTTTTTTTGGTTTAGTTTGGTGTTTTTGTTTGCACTGGCACGCCACGCAGCTGTCTGGGAGTATAACAGGGATGGCAAACGTTGCTGGTCTGTTTTTGTTTTTCCTTTTTGCTTGGTCGATAGCTGCTGGGTGCAAGCATCGCTGGCCCGTCCAGCATGGCTTCCATGGCCTCACCTCATCCTCCAAAACAAACCCGGCCCTTTCCTGTAGTGTAACCTGATCGCCAGTCTTTGTGGAGTCGCCTATGGGAGGCGAGTCCCCCCCACCCCCACCCATTTATAGCTTAATGAAGGAGCAGCACCGTCCCTGTGTGGAAATGAAACACCCTTTGTGTTTGGTTTTCGTTGTCACATCCTGCACTGGTGGTCAACACGACACCCAGTGTATTAGAATTCCTACCTGGCTTTGTTTTCAGTCCAATCATGTTGCATCTATGAACAACAGGCTTAAAAGGACATCATTTTTCTCCCTGTGTCAATTTAGAACTAATGAGTTGGAGTGTTTCTGCTGTGGTGATCTTTCCTGTTAAGAGGCAGACATGGAGTAGCAGTGAGAGGGACTCCTGTGGGAGCCGTGAGTTTGATCTAGCGGAGCCTGTACAGCTGTACTTGGGGCTGAGGTAGTGGGGTTCGCCTCTGTGCTCATGTGGCTTCACATAGTCTGCAGCTGTTAGCACAAAGAAAGATGAGACACTGAAATGTATTTGTTTTTGCTTTCTGGAATGTGAATGTATTAAATGTAAAATATAATATTTTTACCCTCATGTTCCTTTTTTTCTTTGTCATATTTCTGTCTGCTCTAAGATTAACATAAAGATTGAATGCCAGGTGAACCTCTCACATTGTCCTGCTGGAATAATTGGACTAGATGCTTATGGATGTTTTGCTGGAAGAATCCAGTCGTAAACGGCATGCTTTGACATAGCTTACATATATGGAGAGATGTCGTCTCCCTGCAGGAACTGGATAGGGCACTGGTCTCCCTGGACCGTGAACTATGGCTCTGCAAGTCCTGCTCACAACAGTCAAGCAGTGGAAGTGATCCATTCCTTTCTTGGCTGGGGTTCATATGGCCAGTGGTCATGTATGTTACATGACAGCATCGGGTACAAGTGTGTGGAAATCCTGTGTCGCTGCGCTTGGTCTCCCAAGAAAATCTTGTTCTTGTTTCCTGACATATTTGAATAATTCAGCTGATTAAAACTGAATCAAGTTTACTTTTGCTACAGTAAAAATGATCATCACCCTTGTTTTGAATGGCAGATGTTTAATATACATGCACCATAACCAATGCCATACAGTTGCTTATGAGCCTGCTCATTAAGTATGTGTATCGACAGCCATGGATCCCCCTGTTGAATTTCTGAAATGGCATAAGCCAGCATTAAGTCAGTAACAACTACAGGCGAAAATTGTGCCTACAGCTGTGAAATTTCAGTTTAGAGTTTGTCTGGTGGCAATAATTTATGAGAGAGACCTCAGCATTGAAGGCTTCCAATATTGCTTGGCCTGAAAAATATAATGTGGAAAAAAATTATTCAACTGGCATTTCATCCAGGAAGTATCCCTGTCTTGTGCTCTGTGCTGCTTGGGAGAGTCTTCAGGCCCCCACTGTGACCCTCACCAGGATCAGTGGTTGAAAGATGGATAAATTAAATGGATGGATAATTCAAAGCCTTGTCATCATCCAGACCAGTGTTTCCCACTCCGGTCTTTAGGGACCCTCAGTCCACATTTTTGCTCCGACCTCCCTCCCGTTAGCAAAAACTTGAACTGTCTGGGGGTCCCCGAGGACCGGATTGGGAAACACTGTTTTAGATATTAAGCAATTTTGCTTTTCAACAAAGTTCTTAATGTCCAATAAAATTGAGGTTCCTTTTGTGTTCCCGAGTAAATGACTCAGTTGTTCTTCCCACACAGATGGACTATTTTAGTGCACCTTGTGCCAGCATCCTTTTGCACAGTAATGAAGGTGTTTTGCTTGCTTTCTTTTCCTCGTGTCGAGCGCCACTGTTTTGCTGTTTTGTTCTCTGTCGCCTCTTTTCCTTATCTCTGAGAGCAGCCCTGTAGTTTCCACACAGTCGAGCAGCCAACGGGACTCCCCCCCCCCCCCATCAGTAACGCACACACAGTCGCTTGCTGGATGAGATGTTTGTCCCCCCCACCCCACCCTTGGTGCACCAGCTGTTTGTACTCCACATGCAGCTACACTTGTAGCTTTCCAGTGGTCTTTTGAAAATGCAGCTTTGTGTTTCTGGTGAAATGTACACCTAGAACTTGCTCTGGAACCTCAGAGTCATGGCAGGGTCCAAACCTGTGAACCGGGAGGTGTGAGGCCACAGTGTGACCCAGTAAACCCCCGCACCACCTCTACTACTTCATGGCAATAATATAGATGAAGTTAAGCGGGAGGGTGCTGGACATGTGAAAGCGGTCTCCCACGGTGGAGGGAAAACGACAGCTGGGGACACTGGTTGGGGCCTGTCATATAATGAGCACCGTGTTATTTATGCCTTGTGAAGGCAGTACATTCCAATACCTGCAAGCCCAGGTTGTTATGGTATGCTGGAAGGTGGGGGTGGGGGGGGGGCTGGACATGAGTTGTTTGATGGCATGGACCTGTGTCACGTGGAAATTGGTCGAGGCGCTGAGCCGAGCACACAGAGGTGGCAGCGACCTTGTAAAATGGTGTTGGCTCTGCAGGGTTTGCTTGTGAGTGACGGCCGTGACCAGAGAACAGAGTGGACCGGGGGGGGTGGGGGGTCTGGCCTGGCTCTGGCTCTGGCTCCCTAGGTCCTGCTCCGGCAGCTCCTCTTCCTGCCCTGCTGTGCGTCGGCACTTGTCTGCCACGTGCTAGCTGAGAATACAGGGAAAAGATACATGTTGTCCCTTTCATCATGGCATGCAGTACAGTGACTCCCCGTCACACTTCTAGACCAGGATTCCCCTTTGTAGACGTAGGCCTGTAAATGGGTGTTTTTATAAATGGCGTGGCTAACCTGCTTACACCCAGTGAGATCCCCTCCATACCATTTCTGAGTCTTATTCAGCCCAGCTGGCTCTGTGCCCGGGGGTACCGCTTGGGAAGTGGTGATGGTGCTGCACTGGCGTTTCTTGGGCATTCCCATTGGTGCCGTTGCCGTTCTGTTTGTGCTGCGTCAACCTTAAGAGCCCTAGGAAAGAGCTGAGACTTTTCAGCTGTGAAAAGGGGTGGGGGGAAAAAATGCACACGCATTCCTCTCCAAACATACAAAAAAGGCTGACTTTACAAAGGTATGTGACACGTGCCTGCCCATGTTTGCAACTTTGGCTGACTCACACATGCATCTGACTTGACTGCTGAACACCTTCACGAGCCTGACCATTGGCTGAGGGTTTGTAAATGTTACCCTGTCTCCTGATCTTAACCGGGCCCCCTTCTTCTAACAGTTTTCTCCCTCCACTCACTCATCCTCGCTTGCATCTCATCTGAATATGACCACCTTTCCTTAAATGGATTGTTTTTCCTATGAGTCTGTGGAATGAGACTTTGAGGCAGGATTACCAGGGGAGTGTTACCACTTAACAGTGGATCATAATCCATTGATAATTCAATGCTGAGTGAAAAGACATGCATGTAATTGGTTGTACAAATGCACAGGCCCTGTTGAGTCTGCTTTGTAGTGTTGCTGTTAGATGTAGTTTTGATACGCTGTGCAGAGAAAGTTTATAGTTAGTCACAGGAACAAGGGGCAACATGTCAGAGGCTGTCTTATGGAAAGAACACACCCGCTGCTGTATTTTTTATTTATGTGCATGTTGTGAGAAGGCTGGGGTGTGGCCGTCTTGGGGGAGAGAGTCTGTGAGTCGGAGCTGTACCTGTTCATTCATTTTACTTTCCCTTTTTATGTTTGATACGTTACACTCAGGTATACGGTATTTTAACTGTATTTTAAAATGCGACATTCTCTTTTCTGTCTAGCTAGTTGACTCTGATGCCCAGTGTCCGTCCTAGTGCAATTTGCTGTGTTATTCAACACACTCCTTCTGTATTTCCCTTTCTCACCAAAGTGTCTCCTTTACCACCTGTCTCATTTTGCATAAATCAAGTCCCTGTAAACCCTTGTAAACCTTCTACTGGTCTGTCAGGAAAATAACAGCTAGCAGCAATCAGGTGGCATTAATGTTTGCATCCTATTGATTTCAGTCCAGCGTTCTTCACTTGAAAATGCATTAGTTGTTTTTTTCTATGTACATTGAATGTTATGAGGAGGTTATTGTGCATCAAGGAACATTTTAGTTAATGGAAAAACCATAACTAATTAAATGCATTCTTTAACCAAAGAAATCATAAAAATTACTGTTTAGTCCATACTCTTTTCGTAGTATGTGATGCCAGAGGATGCATATAAAACCTTGTTTGTCAGCTTAACTGAAAAGCTAATGATCACAACACTGAAGGTACTTTAAGAAGGCCATCAGAGTTTCATGTATTTGTCGATATAACCCGGAAATTTAAGGGGCATACACAACAAACATTCAACTAATTAAATTGAAGCACTCCTCTGCTTTGTACCATGGTTCACATTTTGCAAGTGAGCTGAAGGAAAACTGCTAAAAGTCCATATGATAGAATAGTGATGGTTTATATATCCATGTGTGGGAATTCTTTCTTCACCTAGCCCATCTTGTTTTCCATCAGACACCCAGGTGAGAACAAGCTTGGGGGTCATGGCACAGGGTCAGTCAATGTGGGGGTTGGGGTTCCTGAGTAAGGCCCTACCAGTGGCATTAGTCGGCCGGGCCCGGGCTTCAAACCAGCAACCTTCTGATCATGGGCACACAGGCCTAACTCACTGAGCCACATGCCGTATTGTGGGAGTATGTAAAGCAGTACATGCTGCATTTTTTTCTGTTTGATGTGCAGCACATGCACAGGTTCACCTGTGTTCCTATCGTGCAGCTTGACAAAGTAATTCCTGTGTGACTCCACACAACTGCAGTATGAAGTGAGCCAGCAGTGGGGCCTCCCTTATCCTATAAAGCTCCATGTCCTAATCAGAGACCGGTTGAATGCCCCATTCCTTCTCCACTGGTTTACTGAAAGGTTGTGCATTTAATTTCAAAAGCCTCTTGGTGTGAAATAAACCCATTCACCTCTGGCACTGAGCCTTCAGTCAGCAGTTTGTCCTGAAGGCAGGAAGCTGATCTGCGTAGTCATGCCAGAGGTTCCTGGGAGTCGCCTCAGTTGTGCCGTGTTTGTCTGCTGGCAGACCTGAGGTGATTTGTTTTTGCTTATGAACAATTGCCGGTTTGGATTCCTCTATGCCTGACTTTTTTTGTTCTTGTTTGGTCTCTCTGATGTTTGTTTTTGTTCTTTCTTTCTGTATAATAATGTCATGCTTCAGTTGGTTATTGACCTCTTGGGGAGGGACGGGAAGAGAAACGAAACTGAAAGTAGCCTGGTTTCTCCAGAGCTGCTCGTCTACCGACAGTGAAATGAAACTTAAGGGTAACAGCTCTGTTGTGCTTTCTTTTCTCCTGAAAGCTGCTTTGCAGAACAGAAAAGATGTCAGCTTGGTTATATCCCTCACCCCTTTTATCATGATTGACCAGTTTCTTGTTCCTGTCTTGTTCCAACTGGCCTTATAGGGGTTCTTTAATGTACGGATTTATCCGGGCTGAAGCCCAGGGGCCTCCATTTAAATGGGGCCCTAACAACCCTTGTTTAATACAATTTCAAACATAGAGTTGCTGCCTTTTCCATGTGTTATGTTTTAGGCTGTTCTACCATGGAAGTTGGTAGTGGTGATCTTATGAACGAAGATGCAATCCTGTGTCTGTCCACACATCAGGTGTGGGGATGAAAGACTAGTGATCAAGAAATCAAATATTTAGTTTTCTTCTTCTTAGAGGGTGGAGGCAGCATCCTCTGATCTTCCAGTAACCTGCTTAAACAAAACTGGCATTTAAAACAACATGATGTTCAAGAGTGGCCTTTAATTGCATGTGTTCAGTCCACAAAGTGATTGTGGTGTACCTGGTAATGAACAAACAGTGATGATCGCTAAGAAAGCACTTGCTTCGGACATACCGAAGTTTATATTGCCTCCATTGACCTGTGTTGAATAGCTATGCAATGAGAGTGTGTCAAAGTGAATAGGACAATTGCACTATTAATTAACTCTATGAAAATACCTGTTACACATGGTGCAGCAGTCAGTTTTGAAAGCCAGTGGGACAAGGTCATTTATACAAGGTGTCGTATTGGCCATACAAAGCTGACCACATGTTTAAACTTATAAGTGAGGATCCACTTGTATGTCCTGAATGTAATGTGCCTTTGACTATTAAGCATGTTTTATTTTATTGACCATCTTTCACCTCCTTTGCGTGTTTACCATTTTGTCTGGCTCTGTAGCTGAGGTTTTCAGTAAAGTCAAGCCGGAGGTCATTTATTAAATAAATAAATAAATAATAATGAATTTTTTTAGATTTTTTTAATAAAACTAATCTTACATTGTTTTACTTGTTTGTGACAGTTTCTAAATACGTATGATCTTTCATTGTTTTTATTTGTTCAATCTGTGTTATTGTCCATTTGCTCACATGAATATAGCCCTGGTTCCTGGCATGGCGTTAAAAGTTACTGTAACTAATTCACTTCAGACTGCTTTACTCTCTAGGACAGTCACCCAAGGTTTGAGATCTGAGGTGTGCTTTTAGGAGTATCTCTATTTCATGGGGAAAAAAGTAATTTGGACAGACTGAATTGAGCGAGCTGACTTTAAGCATCTTTCTGTGGCTTTCCGCTTTGAAGGCAAGTGCGGGCTCCTGCTCCCCCAATGGAGGGTGTGCCTGGACACCTTGTCATCTGGTGCGGCGCTGCAGGCACGTTCGCACAGAGCCAGCCTCTTTGCTTGTTGTGTCAACCTGTGACTGAAGCCCCACCCAGCCCTCAATGGGTGTGCCTCTGACTCTATAGCTGAGGCTGAGCTGACAGTGGGGGCTTGGGGATGGCATGAATGTAGCAGATCTTGGGGTCTGAGGAGGGCACCTTCTTAAAGCTAATATTTAAGCCCATAGAAGAGCTTTCAGTGAGTTCATTTAGGCTACAGTATCGCAAAAGCTCAGGGACCCCCCCTTCCTTCCCTGACTGTTTTATTGAATATCAACTGGGGTTTGTATTCCTGTATAATATGATCCCACAAGCACCTGCTTAATAACTGAACATTGAACATTGCATTATAAATGGCCAAGTGCTGCAGGTTGTCTACACTTCATTTTCTTCTTGTTGAATTTGTTAGCCTCCAACTGTTGCTAATTGCTCCTGCTTGTCATGTCATGTCAGCTCTCTCAAAGCCTCTGCAGTTATCTGCACATCTGGTCATGTCACCCTGTGTGGGGAAACCGGTCGCCTGGCTTGAAGCCCTGCATAGCTGAAGCCTGTCTCCACCTCACGTGCAGCCACGATGTGGCCTGCCCAGTCCAACTGAGAGTACGCCAGGCCCATCACACTGATGTCAGTTGACAGGAGTGGGGCTTAACCCTTGTATATTTTACTTCTTCCGTTCTAAATTCTAGATTCTATAGAATTTATCCTCTTTTTGAAAATGGACTGGGGTAGCTTCAACCCCAAAAATAACACAGGGGTTAACCCTTACATAGCTGATGAAAAATATGTGTAGGCATTGATTAAGAGGAACTTATCAAATGTCAATCTCCTCGTTCTTAAACATTTAGAACAGTTTCTAGTATGAATGAAATGGTTACCGGTTTCACGGTAAACCGCGGTAAATTTTCCAACGGTTAGTGTTACAGTTTCAAATTTTAATTACTGTAGTTTATCACTTCAAACAACTTGCTGTAATGTGCAGTTGACTGTGGCAGCACAGCAGCCATGATGAGCAAGGAGGCTTGTTTTTAAGGGGACAACAAGTATTAGCAATAACACAAACATGGGCTATTTATAATTTTCCCAGCATCCCCCTGAGCTGTTACTGGGATCTGTCATATGCGGAGCCATCTCGCTGGCGCTACATTACGTTAAATACTGTGCAGCATTAACTAAAGTTAGCAACAGTCTCCCATGCGCAGGTGCAGCATGCAGCGTGGGTTTGTTCTGTGATGAAAACATGGTGAAGGTGGTAACTGTGCTGGGGAAATGTTTCAGCCGTCTAGAGCACTAGGTATAGCCAGAATAGCCAGTTTCAGGACTGAAGTATAGAGGCGAAAACAAACCAAAGTCCATGAGAGCCGAATGCACAGTGTTTGTTTTATTATGATGCTAATGAAATTAAAAAGGGGGGAAAAAAACCTTTTGGTTAGTGTTTCATTTTATTGGCTACATTAATATTATCAATGTTTAAAATGTGTAGTGCTGCTAATTTGTGCTTTTCAGTATAAACCATGGTGGAATGGTAAATGATTTCAGTTTGTGTATTAGTACTTTTTGAACATTTTCAGCCCATTTTAACAACACTGGAATAATACTGATAACAGTGATAATTTTGGTCACGATAATCGTGATATTACATTTTTATACCATTTCATCTCTAGTGTCTAATATGGAAGTGGTTCTCACTACCTAACTCTACACTCCTTCCTGGTGTTTCATATGATATGATGGTTTAAAAAAAGAAAAACCAAGTCACTCTTACCTAGTTATAAAATTTTAGTCTCACTGTCTCCAACAATGGTCGCAAAATGTGAGTAAATTGTATACAGTCGGGAGCCCTGGGTACTCTGGTTTCTCTAACATTTAAAGTACAAAAAAAACAAGACCTGTGAGCCTCAAAATTGAAAGCTTTCCTTGTCCTAGCCTCCATATCCACCTTATCGGGCTGTTCTTTAACTGTATTTCAGCTGACTAGCTGCTTATCATTTAACTTTGAGTAGCCTATTTTAAATCTTAAGTTAGGATCTTTCAGAAGTTTGAATTTTTAAAGAATGTGTTTGACAGGTGGTGCTCCGTGGAAGTGTTTGGAATTGTAATCAGCATGAAGCTTGTGGGCAAATAGAACCCCACATTAAAATTTTGACAGCATTGTGCTATTCAGAAGAATGTTGCAGGAAGCCACCTCAAAATGCTTATTGTTACCTAGGGGACACAATGAGAGAAGTGCTTTAATGTTCACAAGGGAAGTTCTTTTGTTGGCGTTTATTCTGCGTTTTATTGTGCTATATCGGCACAATAGCCAGCACACCTGAATATGCACACCTGAACAGTTTCCATGTCCCCGGTAGTACATCGCCTGAAAACCATTCCTTATGTCAACAGTGCCTCAGGCAGGACTAAAGAGCATTACTGTGTTTGATATGCACTGTGGTGGTTTTGCCGGACGGTGAATAAACTTTAAGCAGGAGCACAAGCAAAGCACTGCTTTAGAAAATGTTTTGTTTCTTAAGGCTTTATTATTAGAATTAAGGGCAAGCTCCCCTGGTCATTCTGAAAAGGTTCATTTTATGAGCTGCTTGAGGGGTTACTCCAGTGTGATGCCCTCAAACAGGTAAAATCCTGGGTGGTCTAGCAAGTTTGGGGGTGGGAGATTTCCCAGCTCTGATTTCTTGTACAGCTTTACTTAGATTTATAGATTTTAAAGAATCTGTTGCTAATACATAATTAGGCAAATAGCTTTTTAATTAATGAAGTCATTCAGATCTGAGAGCGATTGTGAAACACCGCGCACACGGTGGCTCCTCAGGCCTGGAGCTGTGTAGCCTTGCTGTACACACCGTTCAGCGAGATCGAGAGAGGCTGTTTGGTCTCGTGCGGTTATTCCTTGAGTGTTTACCCCTAGTGCCTTCAAACATTCACACTCTGCCTATTTCCTTCCCTCACTTCCTCCTTCCCTGCAGGCTCCACGAGGAGATCATTGATTTCTATGAGTACATGTCCCCAAGACCAGAGGAAGAGCGGATGAGGATGGAAGTGGTGAACAGAATTGAGAGAGTCATCAAAGCCCTGTGGCCTGCAGCAGAGGTAAAATCCCAGAACCATCTGGCTCAGCCAATCAGGACGTGCGACACTGCAGACTCTCTCTTCTGATGATTAATCAGAAATGTTATAGGTTGAGGAAATGGGGCGAGTCGCCTAATAATGCTTGTCAGTGCTGGTGATAGAAATTTTGCACTGTAAGGCCAGCGGCAGTCTTATCAGTGCCCTCTGTGTCATACTTGCCCTTTCCTTCCTGTGTCCCATTGTGAAGCGATCTCCCTGGTGGCCCAGTCCCTGTTGACTTTGAGCTGGCCAGCAGATAAGCTTGGCCCCCACCCCTTAAACTCTGCTTTGTTTGGCCACCAAGACACCTTGTGCTTCAAGGGCAGTTTTAACCTCTGTTCCCCCCTCTCCCGTCTGTATCCCCTCCCATTGGCCCACTCCTGCCAAGCCCCATGGCGCGCCCACTCCTGTGGTTCACCTCAGGAGCCGTATCCACGCCCTCACTGTAGAAGCCAAGCTGGGAGCAGCCTCTCTCACTTTCTTTTATTGTTTCCCTTTTTCTCATCTTTTAATCAACATTTTTCATGAATATTTGGCATGTGACTCAACTAGGATGTTTAAGATCTTTGGCTTTCAGTCAGTTCTGCTCACAACACTAGCTGTATAGTATTGCGATAACACCTTATGACATGCAGGAAACTTCATGCTAATTTTTGCATGATTCAAACCAAGCTCTAGGAAAGGTTGTACATAATATTTTTTTGGACAGTGAATATGTTGAACTCTGGAAATTTTTCTTGAGGTTTGAAGCTGCTGTATTCATAAATGGCCACTAGAGGCCAGCATGGATAAATGTTTCCATCAGGGGTTTCAGTGTGGTAAAAATTGGGACGTGTTCTTCAGTTAACTAGCAGATATGGGCGCTTTATTAAATATTATATTTTATGTTAATAATTTCCCTCATTGTTAGTAGTAATGCAGCTGTCAGAGTTGCATTAACTGTCATTCTGAAGTTTTAAAAACCTGTTTTTCAGGTTCAGGTGTTTGGGAGTTTTAGCACTGGCCTCTATTTACCAACAAGGTGAGTGTATTTTTGTTGCTATTCATAACGTAACATTGTACTGCTTAGCATTTAGGAGCCTTCTTGTAAACCTGCCACTTGAAGTAGAGAATAATTAGATGTTTTAGGGAGTGCAGGTAGGTGGAGCCACCTATGGGTATTATTTCTACTCTGAGTCTGATCTAGTTTCCGTGTTGCCGCCACACCATTCATTCTCGCCACCGTGTGACAGTGAGCGGCCCGCTGTGTTGGTGACATAATGTTGTGACGTGCTTTCCTCAGTGACATTGATCTGGTGGTGTTTGGGACGTGGGATAACCTACCCCTTTGGACTTTGGAAGAGGCCCTGCGTAAGAGTCACATGGCCGATGAGAACTCTGTCAAAGTACTGGACAAGGCCACGGTAAGCGTTTCATATGTCACTTTCCTACAAATGAAAAGTCAATGTACAACACAATAGGAACCGGGACCTTTATGCTAAAAAAGAATGGGAGACGCAAGAAGCTCGTAGGTTAAATTTTACACACAATTCAAAACTACACTGCCACCCCAAAACCTGGCACTGGCGTTATTAGACAAAAGTGTATTGGTTATCGATCAAATTTTCTGATCTAGAAATATGGAGACGCCAGCAAAAAATGTATTCATTAAATGTACCTGAAGTACAAAAATAATTCCATCTGCTCAGTTTTTGCTCTGCTAATCTTATCTCTCTTCCTCACACTTCCACGTAACTTCCAAGTTACGGGCAATGCTTGTGGTCAACCAATCTGGAAGCTATCACTGTGAGCACCTTAACAGGAGTTTGTGTGAATGAAAAGTACCTAGTCTGGAGTAGGTACTAAAAAGGGTTCTGGAACTGTCTCCGAGGAACTACAATTGTGCTGAGTTCCTGCAGTGTGAACACGACTTTCTGGGAAAAGGTTCAGGTTCCTGAAAAAAGGTCCTGTAGTGTGAAAGTGCCTAATGTGCAATCCATCCCCCAGTTTACCAAGCAACAGATTCTGTGTTAAATGCGCATTTGTATTAATAAAAACTCCTCACCATCATTCAGGTGCCCATCATCAAGCTGACCGATTCATGTACCGGAATCAAAGTGGACATCAGCTTCAATGTGCAGAATGGTGTGAAAGCTACACAGCTCATCGAGGAGTTCAAGAAGGTGGGGCAGCCATCTTTTGTTGAGTGGTAGAGTATTTGAAGCACAGGAGTGGTCTGTCTTATCTTTGCTCTTCACTGATAGCTTGTATTTTGAGCAGATCATGCTGTGGAGCTCCCTGATGGTGTGTTTCTGTCCTTTCAGAAGTATCCTGTTCTCCCCCATCTGGTGTTTGTACTGAAACAGTTCCTGTTGCAAAGGGACCTAAATGAAGTTTTTACAGGTGGCATCGGGTCCTACAGCCTCTTCCTCATGGCTGTCAGCTTTTTGCAGGTGTGTCTCTCCCGTTCACGCCATTTCACGTCTTCCTGTCCCAGCTTCCCAACTGAATTGTCAGATCTTTGAATCCTCTAGCTCCACTACCAGGAAGATGCCTGTGACCCCAACGTCAACATAGGGGAGATGCTGATTAAATTCTTCGAGCTATACGGCAGGCAGTTCAACTACCTGAAGACGGGCATCCGGATAAAGGACGGTGGCAGCTATGTGGCCAAGGATGAGGTGCAGAGGAGTATGCTGGACGGTTACCTTCCCTCCATGCTGTACATTGAAGACCCCCTGCAGCCAGGTGAGCATCCTGCTGGCCCGCCGTAAAGCTTGGGCTTCCGGAGACACAGAACAGACCACAGTTCTTCAGGCAGAAAAACAGAATTGGGCCAGAGCAGTGGCAGCAATACCAGGGATGGAATCATAATTCTGTAACCCTGAAGCTGCTGGGAATCTCGACATGTTTCGTTTGTATGTTAATGCTGAGATTCCACTCCATTCAGACAACGACGTTGGTCGAAGCTCATATGGTGCCATGCAGGTGAAGCAGGCTTTCGACTACGCCTATGTCATGCTCAACCACGCCGTGACCTCCGTCAACAAGTACTATCCCAAAAACGAGGCAGAGAGGTGAGCCGCCCCCTCACAGTGAGCTCATGTACTTCTGTCAGGTCATTGTGCTCTGTGCTTATGTGATTAACACTAACCCTTCGTTTTAACAGCATATTGGGTCGAATAATTCTGGTCACCCAGGAGATTGTAGAATACAGAGAATGGGTCACTGAGAAATGGGGACTCCATTCTAAGAAAGATCCTGCTTTTAACGGTAAGGTACCCAGGGCCAAGTTTTTTGCAGAGAATTAGAACCACCCCCATCCCCCCTGATGGCTCATTTACTTTCCCCATTGTCCTTCGCCACAGGAAATGACGTCATGCTGCTGGTGGAGCCACAGCGGCTGGACAAATGCAACAACAACCTGTTGGAGGAGGCTGCCCCTGCGCCTCCTGCTGTGTCCTGCCCCAATCTCTCCGGCAGCTCCTCCCCACCCCCCTCTCTGCTCTCCTTATCGTCGGCATCTTCCCCTTCTTCATCCTCCTCACCTTCCTCATTCTCCTCCACGGCATCCAGCTCCAGTGATGCTGTGAGTAGCCCCCCCAATGTACACCCAATCAAAGACTGTTGTAATTACTGTAGCATACATCTTAGTTACATCGGTTTCACTGTCAATATTTCTTTTACCTCAAGCTTAGAGTGATCACATATGTTTCATGTATGAGGGGAAAATAGAATATGCTCCCATGAAAACATATAGATGGGTCGTTTGTCTGTAAAATTACTCTTTTTTGAATGTGTTTGTTTTCTAACATGGTTCATGTGCCCCTTTGACCAATGACTGACTGTATGCAGGATTCGGACGGGACTCCATGTAAGACTGCAAAGCAGCTGGGAGGGCGGAGCTCCAGCTCACATAAGGAGACTTCAGGGGGCGTGGGCTTACAGAGCCAGTCCTGCAGCAGTCCTAAGGACTTCACCACCAAGAGCAAGGTGAGACTTGCAGCATGTGGTGTGAGCTGTGCATAGTGAGTAAGGAGCTAGTCTTCTGTTTCTCATTCAAAGTAAGACACCCCCCCCCCCCAACACTCGATCACAAGTGCACAAACACACTGACTAGTCTTGGTCTTATGCTTGTTGATAAGACTTTGTGAATTGTCTGCTTTGCAGACTGCTTCCTCCAAAACGGTTCAGGGACAGCAGAGCACAGGACAGTCGAACGCCCTCCTGAGCAGTAAGACCCCCCGTAAGGGTGAACGCAAGAAGAGGAAACCCCCACAGAAGACTGTGGACCTGTGCAGATAGGAGAATGGCACCCTCTAGTGACCCTCTGCTGTCTGTCCCAGAACTGCTGCAGGATTCTTTCCTACAGGAATATTTTATTATTACTGTCATTCTTATTTTTTTCCTTGAGGGATACACAGCTTTTTATAAGTCAAATGGACAAATAAAAGCAGAACATGATTTCCTGGGCTTGAACTGACGCAATGAAGGAATGTTTTATAAGACAAATGCACTCCCCTTGTGTGGAACTCCTTGACTTCTCGCCAGACTGTCTCGGTGACCTCATAAGTATGGCTGGCGTCCAGGAGGAGCACACTTAGGATCCTGGAAGCATACTGTGACTTTGGTACAGTCGATTCATGATCCCTAGAAGTCAACTATAGCAGCTCAAAAAAACAACAAAAAAATGGTCAAAAATATAAATAAGAGATATAAAATTATGAATGAGTGAAAAATGTGACAATGGAAATTTTGATTATTCATGAATAATATGTTATGATTTTTATTTATAGGAATAAGATACTCAGTGTGAGGGTGAATTATGATGAAAGGCACTAATGTTAAAAGGTACATTTTAATATTTTAGTGCGAGTTGTTTAGAATGAGCCAGCACCATCCTCTCCCATTTGAGAACGAGGTGTCAATCATCCACATTCCCAATCAGGTGAGAAAGTCTCTAGGTCTATGCAGCCTACATTACTGTACGAAAATGGGCTAACAAATCATGCAGGATGCATTTGTAATTTTCATTCCCCTTATATTTTATCAGTTATGGACCCGATTCTATATGCCTTTTTTTATTATTATAAAAATGTACATGTATATATGAAGTCAATGAAAACAAATCATGCTACCCTTTATGGAGCTGGGTTTGAGGAATGTAGACTCATAGCTAGGGTGGAAAAACTGCTTATCAGCGTTCAGTGCTGATGCCTTCTTTATTCATCCAGCTCTTAGCGTAGTTGAGTGACCAAGTCGTCTCAGAAAACCGAGTGACCATTTTACAGTCATAACATTAGTGGGTCTACATATTTACTTGACTCTTAAAGGAAGTTGGGTTTTGGTTTTGCTCTTTGGATATAATGTTGTCAGTGATGGTGAGTTCTTGGCGACATCTGCTTTTTACCAGTAGGTGGTGCAATAAGACACCAGATCAATATCCGAATCTTCCATAACTCGTGCCATTTGGAATCCGTAATTGTTATCAAACAAATACTTAACGAAATTTTAATTGTTCTGCCTGCATTGTAGTTGTTACCGATGTTTAAACATAGCCAATCAAATACAGAGTGAATAACTAAGTATTTTTAAATACATTAATGGTGAAATATTTCAGCAACCTACACTTTTAGAACTATATGGTTTTTATACTGTAAATTACTGTAATCGGCACCTTAAAGCAGCTTTGAACAACCTTGTATACTTCGCATAACACAACATTGGGAAAAAATACCTTTTTAATCTCCAAAATGCATTGAAATTCAATATTGTTAACAGAATATTATTTCCTTGCCTTGACATAGAAGGCATCTCTTTAATAGGCACTTAATGTCTACGTAGGCATCCGGACTTACTGTGCAAAAATCTTGTGCCATTGTTTTCAAAATGTCTGTCTTCTTGTCTTCAGCATGTTTAATATTGCGACTGGTGGTGGTGGTGACCTAGTTTAAAAATAACCGTCCCCCTTGCTGTACAAGGTGAAGCATAAACAAAGGTACACCTGAATGCATTTGGTGATGCATAAGAAACTGCTGGTTAACTGGATATATTAAGAGTTAATGTTAAAAAAAAAAAAAAAAGTTAGAGTACAAATTTGAGTCACTTAAATGTTTGAATGTCCTTTGTCTTTATTCATGGTTTCTTTGTGTCTATTTGTAATTGGCGGGAAAAATGTCTAACTGTGCAATGTTTTGTACATCACATGACAAATGCGACATTTGCTGCTTGTCAAGTCAAGTAAAAATGTGGGTTCAGCTTGTCTGTACGAAGCTATGATTGTATTCATAATTGGTGTGTTAATCCGCCTGATGTTGTTGCTGCTATACAGTTTTTTTCCCCTTTATTTGCCCCTATGTTAGAAAAAATGTGGAATGTTTCCACAGCTTAGATATATATAAGATAAATCTTTGTTAGAATGGTGAGCTGGTGTTTCATTGGTTAGTGCACCCGAAATTCAACCTTTCCTTCAGTTGTATGCTGCTTTGTGGATTCAAACTTTGATTTTTGTTCGGTTTAAACTGGGACCTTTGTAAGTGATACCAGCATGATAAGGAAAACGACGCAGAGTTCGATTCTGAGGGTGCACTGTTGGACATGTGGCTGCATCTCAGCCATGAGCTTTTGTGTTTGACACTTAAATCGAAGACATTTCTCATGTCAGAGCCCTTTGTTTTAATGATGACTTGATTACTTAATTTTCTATTGAGATATGGGGAAAATATTTATTTTGTTGTCATGAACAGTTGAGCTGTTCTATGCTATTTTTAAAATGTTGAGATTTTACTTGCTGTTTCTTTGTCCTTGTCACTGTCCACCTCTGTCACCCGCACGTTCTGGTTGTATTTTTTTGAAAAATATAAGATCTTTTGCAAAGTATATTTTTTGTGAATATTTGAATTAACATGTTGGATTTAAGCATTAAATGCTTTGTTTAAATGGAATTGAATAAAAAAAAAACTTTTGAAACTGTACATTTGAATATTAAAAGGCACTTTATGAATGTCATTGCGATGTATCATATCTTTAAAATGTTAACTGATTGTGTGTGTGTGTGTGTGTGTGTGTGTGTAAGAGAGAAAATGAGCGTTGTGTGTGTATATATAAAAATGCATATGGTTTTTACTTGGAGTATGTATGAGGAAGTGCTGAACAAGTACCAGCTTGTCTGTTCTATACAGGTAACCATTTTACGTTGTTTTTAAAGGCAGTCAGTCTGAGGACATGAACGTTTTTTAGCGAAGGTGAAAAAAACCATTGCGCTCCATGTTATCTAGTTTTCATTCAGCACATTAAAAAAAGTGTGCTTTGTTCATACTCCTGTGTCTAACTGGGAGGCTTTAGTCTCCTGTTAGGCTGTTCCAAGTACAGTTATCACTTCTCTGTCCTTGTGTATGTATGTAGAGTGTTTCATTTTGGTAATGTCTTGCATCGCCAATTGAAACAAAAGATCTTAGTCGAGTGTACAAGGCCACTGGTCTCGCATTTCACCAGGTCAGGTCTAGTTTGGGGAAGGGTGAATTTTAATTAAATTTGGAAAGACATCTTTGGTTTTTGTATGCATGTGGAAATCGGAACAGTTATGTTGATACTCTCATCGGCAGCTTTCAACGTAAGTAGTTACTGTAATGAGGTGGAAACCCTGAATGATTCAGGTGTCCCATACATGGGCCTGGAACATGGCAGTAGTCTGGTGATGGGGGATCAAGATACACAGGCTCACTCCCGCCTCTTACTCTATGGAGGAAAAAAAAAAAGAAAAATGCCTGAAGTCAATGCTGAATAAAAGTTAAGGAAAAGGCCAGATTCTGATCTGATAGTGAAAACTGCTCTCTTCTCTGTAAGGTACACCTAAAGGGAGTTGCGTGCTTTCGGCTGATTCGCCTTTAGACTTTATGAAAGGCTGCATTTCCGCGTTGATGAGCAAAGTGAGATGCGCGTGGTGCGACTGGGAGCGCGCTGCTTTCTGACAGTAAATGCTGGGGGGCGGCCGGCTGGCGGAGCGTAACGGCGGGGAGGCTGTGCGGCGAGGGACGCGTGCGGAGGTAAACACTGTCGTCGCGAAGCGCAGCGGCGCCGGGCATCTGCGGGGACAGAGGACCTGGTGAGTAAGTGAAATCATGCGTTTCCTGTCCTTTTAATTCAATCAGAAGGGTATTTATTATTTTAAGTATAAACTACACCTGGATCGCTTCTGAAAGCAGCTCGCCCAAATATTGTTGCATGCATACCGACTCTTTACGCTTGATAAAAACAGTAATAAAAGACATCAGACGGCTTCCTCCAAAAAAGGATTTAATAACTGTCTGAATTTTAAGTCTGAAGCGGTGTAGTTATCGTCGCTTTTTGAAATATTTTTTAATGCGCTGTCTGTGTAGGCGGTTAACGATGTTTGACCAGATCGCTTCCTTTTTTCGTTTTTCGTTCTTTTCGAAGCGCAATAAACGTGTTCATTCTTGTAGCAAAATGGAAAGACTCAGCGACGTATGGAAAAAAATTACTGCGAATCAGGTGCCGACTTTTTCGTTTCAAGAACTTTTGATACTCTGCTATTATTTCCTGATAGTAGCAGAATTTGCAATCGTGACATATAGGTGGTGCGCAAGAAAAAGGAAGAGGCTAACAGCCGCGTTAAGGGTCTGGGCGCAAGACAGCAGCATTGTGGTGTCTCCCCAAATATTCCTAGCAAGATCCTTCTAATGTTGCACAAGTTAAACTTAAAGTACTCATCATCCTGCCCTGAGTAACTGAATTGAGACCCTTGCAGACCAGGGTGGGGGGGCTGACTAGCATCCAAAGGAGTGCTGTGAGCGAGGTGTGGTTGATACTTTGGGTGTCCGTGGGTTGCAGTGTCATGGAGTTTGAGTTGAATGCCATCCTGCTCGCCTTTATTTAGCGGGTCTATACCCCATTTTGTGTTGTGATTGTTTAATAAGTTATCTGTTGCATCTAACTCCTGCTTACCCACATGTGTCCTGCTCACATGGTTCAGCACACAGTTTACAACGGCCTCTGTCCGGTTCTCCCAAGTCACGCTTGCTACCTTTAATTTAAGGCGATGGCAACTACTTCTCCTAAGAGTGCAAAGCTCTTTCACTGCACGAGGGGTCAGACAGGTAAACTGAATCTTAAGGTAGGGTCATCATATATCCCTTTCCTTGAGTTGTCCTCTTTTTTGGGACCAAGTATACCTTAAATGTCTGTGAGTTCTCGTTGCTTCATGTAATAATTTACTTCCTGTGTGTATATTTAAATTGCTTTGATGCCTCTTTGCGTCCTGCTTCTGCTGTCCTCTATCTTGCAAAGCGAAATATGGTCACCCTGTTTAAGGTATTCCGTGCAGTATTTTTATGTGTGTTTTTGTCTGTGCTGAGTTAATGAGAAGGTTTGTGCATCACTCACAGAATGCTCAGCCGGCCTCCTATCTTCACCCATCCTGCAGAGATCGTGCCACCATGCTTGGACTTGTAACTCTCACCATCTCATGACTGTTTTGTTTATGGCACATGGCAGAGCTCAGTCTTACCAGTCCCCATAATCAGGGCCCAGTCCCCATCCTGAAATAACCACTCTGAGAAACTAGCTTTTCCTTGGATCCTAAAAGCAGATTCCTGGTTAACTAACATTCAATTAAAAATCTGTCATTGTTTTTTTTCTTTCACAAAAACATGGGTTAAATCTATCGCTTTAATAAAATGGCTGCCATTATGTTTAAATGAAGAGAGTTGTTGATGCTCAACGAATTCCATAAACGTGGCGTTAACTTTGTACAGTACATTCGTTTGTGGAGCTGATTTTCATACCCTGCCCTACTTTTCTTTTCCTCCAAACCTCAGTAACAAACGTCTTAGATGTTTTGGAAGCTAAAACAATGGGTTCTTTATTGGATTTGCACTTTAATGTGTTAATCAAGCCAGTAATAGCTTTTGACCAATTGGCTTTCCTATTTTATCCTTCTTCCCAAAAGGCAAGAAATGCATTAAACTGGGAATATCTGTAATAGCGTGACAAAGAATAGGAACTCTGGTTTCAGAGAGTAGTGTGACACCGTGGCTTTGTGGGCACGGACTGTAGAGTCATCCACCCCAGAAACTACTCCTTCCATAGCAGAAATCCTGATTGACTTGTTTTCACCATCGTTTACTCTCCCGGTTTTGAGAGGCTTTTTGTTATAGCTGTTTATTTGCGTGTGCATTTGAAATAGGCCTATATGTAATTTTGTACCAGGGTAAGGAGCCACATGATTGTTTGCCATCAAGGGGAAAGATTTATCCAAAAAAAACAAAAAAAAAAACTTGGAAATGTCTGGAAAAACAATGACATAACATAAGCACCAACTGTTGTTTTGTGTCTTGTGGCGTGGGCTTTGCTGTAGTCTTTTAAACCACAGTAACACACATGACTCAAAAACAATATAAAGGACAAAAATACTGCTATGCTTTTCTGCTGTTATGAAATTGTTGGCTTCCTTGTTTTTGAACTTTTTGATGGGGAGACATTTGACAGTGATTGATAATTCTGCTTTGATGTCTAATTTAAAAACAAGCATTTATATTCCCCAGACAGCGCTAAGGTGGACTTACAGATTCCCAGTGATGCATTTTTTTGCAGTGGTTCATCCATTCACTCAATTCTAAGAGCTTTGGGTATAAACAACACTGCCACTAATTGTTATTGTCACTGCTGAGTCCAGGTAATATTTTGCTCCACCCAGCTTCTTCTGAGCAATCAATGGCCAAAAAACTGCCAACTCAGCAGTAAACTGAGAATACCTGTTAGCCAGGCAGCCTGTTAAATCTCATGCTTAGGTATCGCTATTCGTTGTCTTGCCAAATTGTGGAGAAGGACCTTAGCAGAATACCACTGTTGCAAAGAAGTTACTGGCCTGCATTTGTGAGAAAATGTGATAGTTCTGCTGTGCAAAAGTCTTAACCCACAGTAAGCGAAAATATCCAGCACGATCTGCAGTGGTCGAGCTGCCTAAGTTGATTTGTAGCTAAGGATCTGGCAAGCAGTTAATGTAAGTGAGCTTTCACTTCCTGCTACTGCCTCGGTTTTGCAAGCACTGTTTCGTTTGTATATTCGACCAGGATGTGACAGTGGTCCCGCTGAGTTATGATGGAGAGCTTCTCGAGTGTCAGTGTACTCAGACTCTCCAATCATTTCGATTCCAGTTCTCATTTAGCAAGTAGAGTATGATGGCTCTAACATGTATGGCTGTTAAGTGACATCATCTGTAGCTTGCGCTGCTGAATTTTTGGTGCAGAAATGTAGTTCTCTTCTCTGTGGACTCTTCAGTGCTTGCTACTTGAGGCTGTTGCCGACAGCAACGTCTCTCATGTATAACTGTAACTGAGAATGTTGTTTGCACCTATTTTGTAGGAATTGCGCTGCCAGAACTCAGTTGTGATGTGCAGTGTAAGGGATTTGCAGACTTTTTTAGGGTACTGATGTTTCCCCTCTTGCCAGTATTAGGGGGTCGTGTTCTTTGGAAATGATAATTATTCAGGAGCTCAATTTTAGGATTCGATGTAGCCACAGACAAGTGCTCAGTCATGTTTCTCTTTATTTTCAGTTTCCTTCTTGTTTAATTTCGAAGCCTCTTGCTCTGCTATTCTTAAGAAACGAGCAATGCTGGCTGTAGTTTCTGGGGATATGATGTGTCTTTTGGGTGTGTGTCTGAAAGGGGGTCTTGACCTAGAAAGAGCCTGATGGAAAGCATGCACTTCCTGAGTTCATTTAGCCGTACAGATAAATGTAGCTAAACCCTTGGCTTTCCTGAGGTGATACTTCAGTCATCTGGGGCCCATAACTTTGCACAGACGTCATGTCTTCCAAGAATCCACTTTTCATGGTTTCCTCAGAGCGGGCTAGGTTAAGACAGAGAGTGTGCTGTGCCCCGTAGCAGGAGTGCAGCTCGAAGGGGGAAGTAAGCCGGGGGTGTTCTGGGGAAATTCAGAGCTTGTTTAGGAAGACGGTTCTTATTTTAGAGAACTACATGGGAAGAGTTGTTTGCCGGAAGTGAGACGAAGTGTGACTGGGACTGGGCAACGTCTCCTGATATTTGTTTTGAAAATTGAGGATTTTTTTACCTGATCTTGTACATTACGAGTGCAGCAATATCTAGATGTATGGCCGTCTGGCCCTGTAATTTTTATTCTGTCCTTGATATTCACTCGTAAATACATGCTAATGGCTTTCTGACGGAAGGCTTTCTAAGATACATTCGTTTTACCGCAATTCAAAGCCTGATCAAAAGCTTCGTAGTAACCATTGACTTTGCCTAACTTTCTTTGTGTAACGAATGAAGTCACCTGGGGTGAGATGACGTGAGCAGCAATAGGTCATCCTCTGCAGCAGAAGAGCAGGAAAGCAGGTTCTTGCTGTTTCTCCTAGGAGTGGTAAAATCTGGCACTGTTTAGAACTTTATTTTTTTTAATCTTTACTCTTCAATGGGGCAGGAACAACAATTTCGCCCTGGGATTCTTTGTAGGACACCTGGGTGGCAGTTATTCAATTATGGGGCGGTGCATCTGCTAATGTTTGGATCTACTGAGCACATAAGGCATTCACTGTGCCCGTTGAATGCCCTCACATTTAGAGAGAGGCGTCACACCTGGGGAATCTTCAGATTTTTGTTCTGGGGGGGGGTATATCAGCTGGAGATACGGTGACGTGGCTGGGGTCTGTTTCGACGGCTTCCCTTAGTCTTGGAATGCAGGATTTTTTTCTCTCTCTTGAAAAGAGATGCGATGCAACTAGACCGCACATGCTCGCTGACTCACGGCAGAAGCATTTCCCTGGCCATCGGGGCCCCTCCACCTCCTTGAGAAGCACGTTCCTGTGACAGAGCAGGCCTCTGCTCAGCAGCTCCCCCTGCAGTGCAGGATGAACATGCAACAGGACAAACCTGAGGTCAGAGGTGGATAGTTCAGGTCCAGAATGTAAAAATCCAGACCAAGATTTAGTTTCAACAAACCAGTTGAGTATTATATAACTGTGACTCTTATACTCAGCTGGATTTTGTCTTTTTGGACCTGCACTGTCCCCCTCTGCCTGAGGTCTCTTTACCACATTGTCAGGTGCTGTAAGAAATCCATCTCTAGCAGGAATGCGTGGAAGTGAAAGTGACGGCAGTGGAATTAGGTATGACAGTCACGTCTGGCCGTGGGATGGGAAAAACACCCCAAGAGGCTTCCATTGGCTGGGTTTGGCCGACTGTCCTGCTGTGTTTGGCTCTACTCCGAGGTGCTACTGCATGGCTGATCGGAAGGGAAGTAGTCAAAGTTAGCCCTAGTTGTCAGATAACCCTAAAGGAACCGTATCTCCTCTGTCGTCTGCCACATAAGACTGTAGTCCTCTTTTTCTCACTTGGATCTGTGGAGCCGCTCTGGATATTCTGCATTCTTGCTTTGTTTTGTTTGTAGGATGTCTTTCGGATAGTTTCAGTGGATGGAATAGTGGAACTGCTAACATTCTGTAGCATGCAAGTGGTCTCCTGAGGTGATAAAATGTGCTATATTGCTCTATCTTTTTTTTGTAAGCCACAGGTGTGTCTGTGTACGAGAGAGGCACGGAAGGCTTTGTGTGTTTTTGGGTGACGATAAATTTATCTACTGGACGGAAATTATAGCACCATGGCGTTGTGCTGCTTGGTGTTATGCTATCAGTCAAGTTATGAGACATGGATTTTTTTACTCATTCCATAGAGATACAGCTTTGGGCTGTAAGTGGTTTGCCTCCTAGTGGCTTTGCCCCTCCAGGCTTGTCTCACCCTCTCAGACAGTCCCCCGGCCTGATGGTGAGGTGTGATGGAGGACAGTCTCTATATCTGTGCAGGCTTGAGGCTGGGGTCTCATGTTAGGCCTCGGCTGTGGTGCATCTAGCTACACGTTCGCATACTTGCTCAGAGGAGGAAGTTCGCCAACCTAGTGGCGTTTTACGGTGCCGTGGCAAGACTCTCCTGCCACTGGCAGTGAAGTTCAAGCTGGCATTGAAGGGATCAGGGCCTGGTGACAGTTCCCCTCTCTACATAACAGCACTGCCAGGTTCCAGATGCACTTCGCTGTGCCGCGAAGTCAGGTACCAGCACAGCACAGCACAGTGGAAGCTTTTCAGTGGTGTAATTCTAAACTTCCTCTCCAGCACAGACAGCACTTTCAGAGAATCACAGGAAGGAACTTCTGGAAACCGGAGCTGAGGTTTAAACCCCGAGGGCTTGGGCTTGGAGAACTGTAAAGGGAGTATCACCTACAAGGGGAACCTGTTCTACCTTCAAGGGATTAGAGCTTGATGTGGATGGGGATCTCCCAGGGGGGAATCCGTTACTGGGTCTGAAAGCGGCATTCTGCGCCGAAGTGTGCAGAGCGTAGGAGGACTCCGAGGCCCTTGGGCTGCTGGATCCCTTCAGTCTGCACACCTTTTGCTTGCCACACATGGCACGACAGTGGGCTCTGAACAGGATCTGAGGAAACAGGAACACGTGACTGTCAAATGCAACCTCATAATTAGCCTCACTGAAAACACTCTTTTATGTTTTTTGGTGCAGTTAAATGTAGGTTAAATTGGCGCTCGGTCTTTAATTTCATCGAGAACCGTGTTTATTGAGGGCAGAACAGTCCTGTGTACCGTAAATACACAAGAACATGCCCCAGACTGTCATCAAGGCTTTGGTGGTATACTCAAAGCACAAATTTCTTCTATTTAACCATGGCATCATCACCCCCCTCCCCCCAACCTCCACAAATTTTATCACCATGATTTCAAAATACCAAAAAGCTGTTACTTTAGAAAATAGCATCAATACACCACAACATAATGTCTAGATGGCATGACACTGTGTAAAATTAGATATCACCCAAGTCATTCCCACATCGGATTGTAAGATGCCGTCCAAAGCCTGACCCCATTAACATGGAAGCTTTCCACCTGTCACTCCTCTCCTCCCTGCTGCCAGCCGGCGCCACACTCAAGTTTTCATGCAGGTCTGACTCAGTAGCAATCACCCCAGCTAGATGGGAGCCTCACTGACCCTCTGCTGCTTCAGTCAGAGCTGCACCTGCATTACTGGCCCAGTCGCCATCCTGTTCTAATATCCCCAGTAGTAAAAATACGATTCACTTAAGAATCATTGTGATAAAGTGGAGATAATGCTAGTGCGAGTGTAAGGTGATGTGCAAGAAAAATAATTACTGCATACTACAAATTATAGATAAATATCCATCCATCTTCTGTAACTGCTTGTCCTATTCAAGGTTACGGGGGGCCGGAGCCTATGGGCACAACCCAGGATGGGGTGCCCTCATACAAGCACACCTACAGACAATTTAGCAACTCTGGTCAGTCTCTGTACATTTTTGGATTGCGGGGGGAAACTGGAGTACCTGGTGGAATCCCCACATCGACACGGGAGGACATGCAAACTCCACACATATGGAACTCCAGCAGAGACTCGAACCCTGGTCCCAGAGGTTTGCGGCAACAGGGTCAACCACTGCACCACCACGCTGCCCTGTACAGTACATAAATATACAATTGAAAATGCACATAGTTCTAGGGCTATTATGACCAGTGAACAACAGTCCAGCAGCCAATGACAGGGTGAGTCAATAAGTCAATTTACAGCAAAAGTCCATTAATCCGTTACCGCTGGGAGGAGCTGAATAGTCGTATGGCCTGGGGGACAAAAGACTGCCTCAGTCTGTTGGTAGAGCGGGACAGTATGCCAATGAACATAGTCCTCTGTCTGGTGAATGTGCTGTGCGGACGGTGGCTGACATTGTCCATGATGGATAGCAGATTGTTGACTTTAAGAAAAGTTTGTTTTTTCTTGACCCAGACTGATGTAGGAAAAGGAAATTAGTTTCATTCCTGCATGTCTCTGAAATGTAATGATTTTATTCCCCATTAAATGAAAATATGAGGGCAGTGTTTTGGTTGAGGAATGTAGGGAAGTGGGTGTTAAAGATTTGATTGGTTCTTTGTTTATGATGGTTAATTGTCTTTTGACGGCTAAAATGGCACTAAAGTTTTGGCATGGCTGTATCGCAGGGTAGTAATTGGGGTTAGGGACTCTTGCCAATGTGGTGTTGTAAATGATTCTTAAACACTGTCCCATCTGTAATTCCCTCCTGTCACATACACTCTCTCAACAAGTGTATGGAGAGCAGAAATTTATTCTTTAATAAATAAACTTTTCATATGAAGCAGGATTATTTTGTCAGTCATTCACAAAGCCATTTCTGAATTATTTTTAAACTGGCAGATTTCTGGACACCTAAATGCTAACATATGACACCACAGGATAGGTGGAGCTTGTGTTCTATCTGCAGCATTCCCCTGTAGGTTATCTGATTGTTTCCCTGCACCCGCCCGCCTCCCACCCCTCCCCGGGAGCACTGTGCAGTTGCAGGTTTACAGCTGCACATGCAGGAAGATCTTAAGAGGCGAGGTACAGCGAGAGGCCACAAGGCAGAGAGGAAGTGGGCAGAGCGTAACTAAGTGACAGAAAGCTCCAATTTGGCAGCTGCTCCTCGTGCCCGTCATGTCAGGCCCCGCCATCTCGTCTGTGCTCTAAGGGGCCATCTCAAAAAAGTGTGCCATTGTGAGGAACTGACCGCTTTCATTACCCCTAGAGCACGCGACTGCTTTATGACTTTCACAGGAAGCCTGGCTCCCACCATAAAATTACCAAAAGAATCAAATTTGTAAACGTATCAATATAAATTAATTTTATTTTGTGATTAAAAGTGTTATCTATCACAGTGCTGATCATTTCACGGGAGTCGCCATATATACCAGGGATGGTCAGTCTTATCCTGAAACGGCTGTTGGGTATGCGGTATTTCGCTGCAACTCCCTAATTGGATTACTAATTAGACGCCTGACTGAAGAGTCCTCACACCTGGGTTTGAACAGCTGACCTAAAGGTTATTCCAAAAACCTGCATATACACCGGCCCTGTGTGGATAAGATCCCTGATATATATACGTTAATTTTCCCCTTGAAACCAGGATAAATACAGCCCACATATGCAGTGCTTCAGTGGAAGTCTATGGAAGATTCTTGTACACTTTTTCTAAATGAAGAATTGATGGAAGCCTATTGGTGAACATGCTCCGATTACATGTTTTCAGAGCCTGCCTGGACGCCGTGCTTCCCTGGGAGTCTTGAGATTTGCTGACTTTAGATTTGCGGTCCGATATTTTTGAGCCACCTGGAAGCCAGGCTTCTCTGCATGGTGATTCGGTGATGTCTCAACAAGACAGGATACACTGCCAATAATGACCGGTTTTCCATGCTGTCAGCGGTGGTGGCTCGCAGTTTCCAGTGATTCTGTCATGTTCAGGGCCGCTGAAGCTTTTCATTGCCTCCCAGAGTGACAGTTTATCATTTTGTATGCCATCTCTCACCATTGGCATTTATAAATATTGTAAATAAAGTCATTATCATTGAGTTTTGAATTTGTTTGTATAATTTGCAGTGAAATTTTTAGTAGATTCATTTAGAGCTGTCAGGATTACTTGATTAAACTTGATAACGCGATTATTAAAAAGCACTGTTTAAAATGTTCTTCTGGATTTCTCTGCAATATGACGGAAGGAAGGCGCTGCATAGAGGGTGAGGATACAAATGAAGGGGCGAAAGAATTAGTTCTGTGGAAGCACGTCGCATTAAAAGTGAATGAGCATGCAGTCGTATGTCAGTGTTGCAAAGCAGTATTTAAATATAACCACAGCTGGAGTGCAATGCAAATACATCGTAAAGGAAGACATTCAGGTTTGATGGACTCACCCAGTAATGTGAGGTTAGGCATAGGTAGGTGCCATTTAGTCTCTCGGAGTAGCCTAGCCTGTCTTTGTCATCCCTTGGACTTAAATTATTTTGCTTAAATTTACCTGATTCCACTTTGTTAAAATAATAACTGTTGATGCAAACGTTAGCCCTGGCGCTTAGACACATCATCTGACATAATACAGTACATAAAAACTATATAATATTAACTATTTTTTGTATGTAATGTATTGTATGTTTTGGGCTGAACGATATTTGAAACGTTCACATTGCGATACTTTGAGTATTTACAATATTTGGGAGTTGACAATTAAGTATATAGCCAAATATAACTTATTATCTACCAATATGAAATAAGGTGGTGGTGTTGCCGTGAGTTGTGACAATAGACACAAAGCATCGACAAGAAATAATTCGCTTTTGCTCAATGTCATCTCAACGAATACAAAATATTTCCATACAGCAGAAGACAAATGTCAGATGTTCATGTTCACTGTTCTTCTCTTCACTTATTTTTGTTTAATGTCTCACAAACGCGCCACACGGTCTATGAGTCAGTTCAGCGGCAGAGATGAGAATGGTTATGATTGTCTCAGAGAACGCATGCCGAACTCATGCAAAGGCAGTGGAAATAAACATTAGACTAGACATGAAACATTTTAAAACACATACTAGATATTGTTGAAAAACAACTGCCATTAAAATTGCAGAGCTTGCCAAGTTTTGTTTCCTATGGCAGAGTAAAAATGTTTTAGCGCAACTCATTGATGGTTTGAACCCAGCAGATTATCGTGGTCCTTGCGATGTGACAGTTGCATGTGCGTGAAATGCCATGTCGATATTAAGATCTCACATCGTACAAGTCTATAATATGAGGGCAGCTCAGTGGGTAGCGCTGTCACCACACACTACTGCTTTTGTGTGTGTGTGTGTGTGTGTGTGTGTGTGTGTGTTTGCATGTTCACCCTGTGTGCACGTAGCTTTTCAGAGGATCCTCCAGTTTCCTTCCACTGTCCAAAAACATGCAACTTAAGTGAATCGATTATTGAAATAGTTGATAGTGGCAGCCCTAGACTCGTTTGGTAGTTGTTCACTAACTAAGCTGTCTGTGTGATCAAAATGGTGAAATTACTTGAGAAGGAGCCGTGCTGGTTTCGCAGGATAATAGATAATTCTACAGATAATTCCATACAAAAAGGAAGGAGAGCAAAATTTACATATAAGTGCCTGAATGACTAACATAAAAAAAAATCATTGTTTAACCTGGTATACTATAGAGAATCCAGCAAAAGTGGACATAGAAAAAATGACAATCAAGGAATAAAACAGAATTTTAATAGTATCAATCATCACACAGGATCAAGCACAATGGTATTTCCCCATCTTTACTTTTGCTTATTTTGTTTTGTTACAAAATCTTCTAGCTATAAGTGGTCATTTCCCAGGAGGGAAACAATCTCTGAAATGAAATCAGATATGAACTACTCCCAAGCACACCAGCTGTTTATGAAGAATTAAGCCGTTTAGGATAGATATTTTCAGATATTGTTAATCCTCAGAGTGTTAATCTTCAAAGCTCTGGCATCATTTTTAATAGATGCTGTCTTGAATTGAATCATGTTGCCCTGAGAAACAGACAGAGTAAAGTGGAGGGAAATCGTGAATGCGATTCAAAGGATCCACCCTATCGTAAAGCACAGGAACTGATGTAACCTACATGCTTATTTGGAAATATACATTTGTGTGAAAACAATGGCGTGTTGCGGAATTATGACTTTTTACAGCACCAAATTCTGTTTTTTTGTTATCAAGAAAACCCTGACTTTCATATTTTTTGTAATTAGATTAGCTGTTACAGGCTCATATCACAAATTCAAATGGACTGAGAAGCACTGTGCTGGAGAAGAACCGTCACCGTTCTGGCGTTAAGCATGAGTCAGGGCTCAGCCTTGGGTGTCTTTACACTTTCTCTTCTGCCACTCCAGAAGAACACTTACTAGCACTGCCTGGCTTATTGGTTTGACAATGACACCCTTCCAATGAAATGTCAGTGACCCCGTCCCTGTGACCTCCTCTGTGTCCCATGGGGAGATGGCAGCCATTTCACATAGAACTGTGAACAGGAGTCTTTGCCCATCTGCTGACATGCGGACCTTTCATGTTGGCGTTGCGTAACCCCTTGTGTTACTGTGTTACACAATGCAGATTAGCGCTCACCGGGACTGGCGACGGCTAGCGTGCCGCTAACGAGAAGCCCGGTCACACGAGCTTCTTTTCACAGACACAGTCTGTTGGATGTTTCCAGGCGCTGCTAATATATTTGAGGTGACAGGGACCCAACTGGTTTTTGTGATGGACTTGGCATCGGAGCTGCATATCGGGAGTGCTTTATGACTTAAAATCCCTAAGAAAGAAATAAATTACACTCCCACAATGAGCACAGATCTCGTGTCTTACGTAAGACTGGGCCGGTTGAATGGTCATTCCGATACACTCGGGATCAATGCAGACCGTGACTAATCCGAGATGCCATAAGGGGCTGAGGGTCCTCCAAATTCCCGGGCCTCGACTGGCCCTTCTTTTGTGCACGTCTTCAAAAGACATCAGCCCGGACAATTTATGGGGATGAGTTTCAATAGCAGCTACCCTTTAAAGAGACCTTTGTAATAATGGCTGCTCAGCTTAGTGCTATGACATCATTGGGCATGCCTGTTTCATTTCTATGTCCCTAATAGCTTTGGCATGTCTTTGAAACAGCCTTTTATTGTTTTTTTTTATTATAATTTTAGTAGTTTTGATGTATGAATAAGGATATGACTTTGCCTTGTTTTTACTGTATGTAAGTCATTGTGGCTTTGTTTGTAATAAGCTGACTGCTAGTGACAGCACTAGGGCCACTTTAATGTGGAACAATGTTATAGCCCATTACGTTAGAAAGACACAATCAGAGCCTTTTGCATCGCACTCTGGTCATTATTTTAATCTGCCCAAGTTTTCCAGCAGCATTTGGTCTGTCGGGCTTCCTATTTTTATCTGAAACTGTGGGCTAAAAAAATGCATAAGATAGCCTCGTGTTAATCTGAGTACCTCTCAGCAGTGGAGCCCAGAACACTGTTAATTCACTATCTGTCGTAGCACTTTGCTGTCGCATGATACTAGATGTGATTTTCGTACCACAGAGAAGGTAGTCAAACCTCAGTACAGCAGACCAGCATGGATGGAGCTGGATTTCCCTCTTTGATGTCAGTAGACCTGTCTGTTGCTTGGGTGGCAATTGCCAGGGAAGTCATCGGATTAAGAGGATAAGGATTTAAGCGGTGGTGTTGAAGAGAACCCAGATCAAGAGCATTACTGTGGCTTTGGGGACTATGTTCAGGCAATGTATTAAAAGAAGGCATTTCAATTTAAGATATTAAGATGTTCTTATGAGCTATAGATAGAAGAATGAAAGAGCAGCTAAAAGGCAAACTGCTTGTTCAAATGTTCCTCACTTTATAAGTGCTGCTGGCAGGTGGATTTGTGTATAATTTTGCATAGCATAAAAACGAAGTGTTCATAGAAAGACCCTTGGTGATTCTTGGCGACTGGAGTGAGTGTCTGTCGATTCCCACTCGACCCTGAAAGTGTCTTGGTAGGTATATAGCTGTACCACACACTGTCAGCTGCAGTGGGTCACCGTGCCAGTCACCTGGTTTCGCACAGGAAGCCACTAGCTGTCATTTACTCCTCAGTTATCTGACCCAGTCTGCGCACTCTTACATCGGCATCGGCTTTGCAGAAATGACACTTAACACGTTTAATTTTAATGGATGCGGTGGGGTAGGTGCCGCAGTGGGAAGCTACCCCAGGGCCAGTGCAGACAGAATGAGGTCCTCTGGTTCTCACTCTGCCTCTGAAGGCCCATTGTACTCATACGGTGGTTCCTCTCTGCTTTTCCCGACTCTACTCTGCCGATTTGCTCACTTCGTTTGTTTGCCATGGCAACTTGAGGACGATAGCATGAAGCCCCCGTGGCCCCTGGTTGCCTCTATACTGAGTTGCTATGTGACGATCTGTCACCCTTCTGGTGTTAAATGGCTGCATGATTCATGTTCTGTTGGAGACTCTTTGCAAGTTATGGCAGAATGTGTAGGTAGCGAATTGCTAACAGAGGCATGACTAATGTGAAAAGTGACTGTATGCTCATTTCTGCTCTACATAAGCCTTGTTTTATTTACGTATTTATTTTTTGTAGCTCTGACTGGAGGTTTTACATACCGTATTTCACAGTGTAATGACCCACATTGACATAGAATTCAGATTCTTATTACAGGAGTTTCATTGATGTGATGCGGGTAAATGTTTGGGGAGTAAACAAAGGGCAAAAAAGGTGATGTGGTGAATTAAACACATCGTAACACGTAATAAAACACACATAATGAGCCGGGCAGAGCGGCTGCTGTTGGTGTTGTATGTGAAATGAGGTTTTTATTGATTCCAGATGGAATTTTCAAGGTTCCCAGCCCAGCTCTTCAGTGGGTTATAGGGACGAGACTTACAGACGGGGAAATCGACAAACTGTGTTCAGAAATAACCCCGCTGTAAGACGTGTGGGGTGAAGGATGTCCCGGGGGTTGGGCAGTCACGTGACGAGTCCATTCAGTCACTCGTGCCCAGTTACCAAAAATATAAGACGGACTTCAGATTTGATTCTCAGCTCCAGACCACATGGCCATGTCTGGTCCAAGTTGTCGCCCTTCCCAAGAGCCAACTCCCATTTGGGCTCCTACATATTTCCCATGTGCTGGAGCCCAAACGAATGCATTTTCATTCCTCTCTGCTGTTCATCTAGTCCCATAGCCAGACAAAGTGTCCATTCAGTCCTTCCATCCCCACGTCACATGGTTCAGATCACTGTCCCCACTGGGGCAAGTCTTCCACCCACTTTATGCTATGTTGGGCTGTTGGAATTCATTTTCCCTTGACAACACCGGGAGGATTAGTAAAAGGAAACCTTTGGACTGCTGATATTAATAAATCTTGGCTATTATTCTGCTGCTCATCATCTCTATTCCACTTCCAAGTTAATACTGTCTATTCAGATCCTGCACATTACTGGTTCTTGAAAATTACTGGCCATGTGATTCTGTTTCTAATGCATCGTTTGGGCAAAGGCCTACCATTCCTGTGAATTTGATGGTTGAAATGCTTATCCAAAATGACAGGGTGGAGGTCAGGTTTACTGCCTCTTTCACGGGTCTCGCAGCAGGGACCCTCTGTGGATTTGGACAGGCAGTCATCATTCGTCAGGTCTGTGGCCCTAAGCTGTACACTGTTGACTGTGCTGTACCTCTAGCTTTAGTGAAAGCCGCTTATGCTGTGAAACACGCTTCCTGTACCACCCTAACATGCACCATATCCTCTCCCTGAACCCTGACCCCATCACACTAACACTATCCTTGCAGCTACAATTTCTCTGATTCCCTGAAGTCACCGTCAGACCACAACTCAAGGGAGCAAAGGGGGACTCTTGGCATGGGTCACAAGCACCTTCACCTACAATGAGCAAACCTTTGGGCCACCCCTGTAACTCTGCAGGGCATGAACGTCAGCTTGGCTATGAGCTCATCATCTGCGGTGAACTTTCCAGTAAAAATACTCCACACAGATTTTCTTCATTTAGAGGTCCCATCAGGGCCAGGACTGCTTTCTATGGAAGCTGGGACAGACTTAGATGCTGTCTTAGATGCGTGTGTGCAGATGCGTGTTATTGCTCGTGAGAAGAACTGCAAAAATGAGATCCGGGAATTTTCCTGAATGGGCTTGTACCTGTTAAATTGTATGAAATTGTATTTATCTCCGTTATTTTCAGTCCAGTTTATTTGTGTCTATGTGAAGGGGGGTTGCCTTAAATGGTACCGTCTAAGCTTAAGCGTTACCTAATTTTTTCATACAGTCATACCGTCAGGACATTATACTGCAGTATACTGTATTTTGATGTATTTTGATTGTATTTTGAAAAGCAGCACTATTCTGGCATTATTAAATCTTGCTGATATAATTTGACAAGTTGGAGGGAGGATTCCCACAATAAAATTTGCCAAGGTTCATTCAGCCTCTTATGTCAAATGGAACATGATCGTACCAACATACCCTCTGAAGAGCACCACTGAAGCTTGCCAGTAGACTTTTAAAAGTGTGTCGACTAACTGCATTCTGCGTCTTCTCTCTTCACAGACTCTACACAAGTCTATCCAAAGCACTCCTGCTGTGGGTGAAACTGCCCCAGGAACCTGAGGAACAAGAGGAGAGGAAATAAATTCGTAGGAAATTGTAAACACGGGCAGGATCTTTGACAGCTTATCTCCTACCCATCCAGTCTACCTCCCTTCTCATCCCTTCTCTACCCTGGTGTCATCACTCCAGCGCTGCAGAGCTGAGAACATTAACTGACCTTCAGGTGTATAGGCTTCCTCCTGAACTGATCCATACACAGAAACCCACAGGATGCCCTGGAGGGGGTGAATCGCACTCGATTTTCCCACTCTGGATTTCAAGCTCTGGAATGACTGCGGCGGTCCCACTCTAGCACGGAGAGTGTAGAGACTCAGTTCCCTGCAGTTCTGTGCCCGTGAAAAAGGAGGCGCCATGCCGGCTAAGAGGAAGTATCAGTTGGATGACCAGGAGCTAAAGCAGGAGGCCCTGTACCACAAGTTCTCCTGCATCAGTCAGTACCAGCTACTGGTCATGCTGTTGGGCCTCACCACGCTCTCCTGTATTATTCTTCTCATCCTCTTCTTTGCTCTTAGAATGGTACGTTTGCCGCCGGTCCTTCAGCGCGCTCACCAACTTCTTCTTCAACCTCAGGCAGCTATTCACTCACCTTCCCGTACCGAGGTCCTCTGGGAGAGCGTCACTCATTGTCACAACTGGACCTGTAGTGTAGTGAGGGGGGGGGGGCTGAGGGGGCCAGCTTGAACTTCAGAGGCTGTGAGTTGGAGGGAAGCAGGCAATGCAGAGTAAACAACTTATAAAGCCTAGTGTGACAAAGAGAAATGGGATAATACAAGGATATGTGAGTATTACTGCGACTTCAATGTGGTAGGATTTTGTGCAGAGCAGAGATAGTTGGGTTAGTACTGATGTAGACCAAGACACTATATCATCAGGTGCAGTCTTGGTGACACTTTGTAAAACATTCTTTAAACATTTTTGACAAACACGGACACTCTTAAATAGATTAATCGTTTAAAAATTCATCTTTTCCCTGTGGTGCGCTGTTATTAGACTCAGACATAATGCTTCTTGCTGTTGGGTGGTGTACCAGCAGAAACTCAAAAATCCCTTCCACGGGTAATGCAGGTGTTCTCAGCTAACGGTGCCTCAAAGGACTCGCTAAATGTTTGGTTTCGCTCGGTCTCAATAGCTTTTTTTAACCTTGTGGAATTATCTTACTAAATACAGAAACAAAATGAATGAATCATAAAATTGTGCCACACTTTGCTAAATAATCTCTACCACGTTTGCTTTAGTGGCATTAGTGCAAAGGTGATCCTGCAAAAGAACCAGGCAGTGTTGTGACAGACGCTAGAATGAGCTGTATAGATGCAGGGCCTGCAGATTTATCAGGGTCCCCCATCTCTGGTAGCTGAAACCAGGGGGGGCATGTTTGGTGGGACAGACTTGGAGCTGTGGATCAGATTCCATGTTAATCCAATGCTGACGGCTCCTCTGCTATAGACCCAGACATGGCCCTGTAATTTGGGTCTCTCAGGATCTCTTATAAATAATCCACACAATGACATAATATTTCTACAATCCCTTTTTCATATTCCTGTTGTCTCTGATTATGTTACTGTCTTTATTTTTGATGTAATTCTGGCCCATCGGTGTAAGGGAAATATGGGGAATCTGGGCTTTTATGTACACTGAGCTTGTAGAAGTGCAGAGTAATTTGTTTTTTTTGGCAACAAAATCTGTTTTACCTAATGTCGCACCTCAGACGGAAACCTAAATTCTTGTTTATTGTCTCAGGCTGGTCTTCGTTGAGGTCACCTTAGTCATGTCCACAGCATCTGTTCCAGTGTCTGTGTGAGCTTCTCCTCATGTGCCTTATTGACTTTTCGTCTGTTTCTGCATGTCTGAGTACGCCCATGTCCCCGTCTGCATTTGTTTGTCTATTGCTCTTCTCTCTCTCCGCTCGTGTCTGAGGTCTTTTGCTGTAGGTGTTTGTCAGTCTGTTGATGGTGTCCCTCCCCCCCATCCACAGGATGCCGCCGAACACAAAGCGTTCATCAGCATGGTCAGCTGCGGCCTCTGCATCTTCCTGGCCGCCTTCCTGCTGGTGTGCAGCGAGGCCCTGCCACAGAGCTGGATGAAGCTGCTGGGAGCCCTGGTCTGGGCGACCCTCATTGCCATGGGCTTCACCTTCATCTTCAGCCGGGACAAGATTTGCGCCTGGGACCAGGTGCGCTGTCTTCCTTCTCCTGGTCTCCTACTAACACCTCATCACACCTTGGTGTTCCTACTTTGCTCCTTTCCCCGTACCCTGGGATTCTCAAGAAATGCGGTGTTAGAACCTACAGTGGGTGACACTCCCATGTGCTGTCAGTCATCAGCTGACTTTACCCATTGGTTGCATCTAACATATCAATCAATCACCAGCCAATCATTGGAAGCTCGGGGTTGTCCCGCCCACTGTGGCTTTCAAAGCCTCATTCAGCCATTGTTGCTCCAAACAAGGACACCGCAGCTGTGATTTTTAAGTATTCACATCAGTTTTTCCAGTTTAAATTCAACCGTAGAAAGATTAATTAAGTATAAAACTGTGAGCTGATGTACAGCCCAGGAAAAGTATATTTATAACTATAATTAGAATTAAACTCAAGTATTTCTGGGATTAGTATCCTGCCCGTAGGGTTTTCCCGCCCTGTGGTGTCTGGGATTGGCTCCAGGCTTCCCCTAAAACCCTCCGTGACACAACGATGATGGCTAATGGCCTCCACTAAGTGCTGCCTATGTACCTCTGTGTCCGTGCTGTCCCTCTGTGTCCGTGCTGTCCCTCTGTGTCCGTGCTGTCCCTCTGTGTCCGTGCTGTCCCTCTGTGTCTGTGCTGTCCCTCTGGTGTATGGCTCCACCTCCAGTTCTGTTTTATTTAATTCACATGGGACTATTTCCCCACGGGGATGAATACATTTTTCCAGGTTCCGTTTTTCCTCTTCATCATCTTCGCCGTGTTCACGATGCTGCCTTTCCGCATGCTGCACGCTGTCGTTCTCAGCGTAGTCTCCTCGCTGTCTCACGTCGTGGCCCTGAGCGCTTACCTCTTCAGCACCTCTTCACACTCCACGGAGGTACGGGGGCTGGTAGCTGGTCAGCTGATTTTTAGTTCATTATTGTGTAATGTACCGCTTGACTTGTGACCTAAAACTATGAATGATTATATGCTATAAATGAGACTAGCCAGTCATTCCCATTCTCTTAAATGAGGCATTAAAAAGCCGGTTTAGTTTCCTGATTAAAAACATGTGGTTAGATTTCTCCAAATGTGCTGGTTGTTTCAGTTAACTTCATACCCAGTAGATGTCTGTGATAGGCTGGGGTTTGTGCGGCGGGCTGTCCTCCGCTGTGTCCTGCCTGGCCGTGTCAGTGCTGCAGATCTGTGATGCATCTTGCCTGTGTGGGATCATTGCAGAACCTGTTGCTCCAGCTGTTGGCCAATTGCGTGCTGTTCCTATGCGTCAGCGCTGTGGGCGTCTTCCACAAGGTGCTCATGGAGAGGGCCCTGCGGCAGACCTTTCAGGACATGCTGCACTCGCTGAGGATCTGCGTGAAGCTGGAGACAGAGAAGAAGCAGCAGGTGAGAGGAAGTTGGACACACCCTCTACACCTCACCCTAATCCTAACCACCACCTCAAACCACTACCGTAACCATCACCTCACACTACTACCCAAACCACCACCTCACACTAGTACCCAAACCACCACCTCACATTCCTAACCCTAACCAACACCTCAAACCACTATCCTAACCACCAGCTCACATTACTAACCCTAACCACCACCTCACATTACTACCCAAACCACCACCTCACACTAGTACCCAAACCACCACCTCACATTCCTAACCCTAACCAACACCTCAAACCACTATCCTAACCACCAGCTCACATTACTAACCCTAACCACCACCTCACACCACTATCCTAACCACCAGCTCTCACTACTAACCATAACCACCACCTCACACTGCTGCCCAAACCAGCACCTTACACTTCTACCCTAACCACTACCTCACACTCCTAACCCTAACCACTACCTCACACTACTACCCTAGCCACCACCTTACACTCCTAACCATAACCAGCACCTCACACTACTACCCAAACCACCACCTCACACTCCTAACCCTAACCACAACCTCACACTCCTACACCAGACCACCATCTTGCTGTCTCATTTCTGCTGGACTGTTAGGGCTTATAATAGCTGTGCCATTTCCATACATATTGCTATGAGAATTATTACACAAATCAGTGACATCATCATTGTGGGGGTTTATGGTAGTTTGATAAAAAAGGCACCCATTTTAAAATTTTCGATAGATGCCCACTCTTTCGTTTATCCAGGAGAAAATCTAAATTTAAAAGATAAGAAAGAAGAAATTCTGCAGAATACTGTAGCTATGTGACCTGATATAAAGAGCGTTAAATACAAATGATCCCTGTTTGCATGTAGAGATGATTGGCCCTTCAGTTGAGATGGCTGTGGATTTTAGTGTGTGTGACACCTATGTACCTTTGATATCGCAGCCTAGTCACCAGGACTTCAACATGAACTAAACCTCAAACAGAATAGAAATGGATTTTTTTAGGCATAAAGGTTGGAATGGCTGGTGACAATGTGAACAGAGGCTCTGTTGACCAAGGTCATGGCAGAGTAGGTGGGCATTAGTGGATTAGATCAGACCTGAGATCAAACGGACCTCAGCTGGCCCCCGACCACAGGAAGGACCGTGACAGACGTCAGGAGAAGAAGCGTCCCATTGTTTGCAGCTCTGGAAACATCTGACAAGGTGGACGGGCTCGGTTACTGCTGGCTCGCTCCACATAATTTTTTAGGCTTCAGGGTTTATTGAAAGGGTGGAGGGCTTGAAACTGGAGATGGTCGACTACACTGGAAATGTTTTCCCTGCTGCTGGAGCAGAAAAGTCAGACGTGGAAATAATTTCAGCTGAGGATAAGAACATTTTCAGGAGTACCGTAATATTCCATCCGCTCTGCATTTATAGTGGACATCTTTGTAATTGCTTTGACGTCTTTGTATTTGAGAATAAAGCCATATAAGCCTGAATTAAAACCTCAGAACCATGAAAGCCCTGTATGAACTTGTCTATTACTGCAATCGTAAATAAAGTAAATGGGGTCTATGGCATTAATGTCTGCCTGACAGCCGAGGGCAGCCGTTAGCTAAATGCCTCTATGCGTGTGCGTGTGTCCAGGAAAACCTGCTGATGTCAGTCCTGCCCGTCTACATCTCCATGAAGATAAAGCTGGCCATCATGGAGCGGCTGCAGGAGCAGCAGTTCCTGGTGAAGGACAACAACTTCCACAGCCTCTACATCAAGAGGCACAAGAATGTCAGGTGGGCGGCAGCGGAGTGCCGAGCGCGGTGCCCATTCCCGTCTTCGGCATCTGTGCCTCTGGGCGCTGGGCACATGGCTTTGCTGCTTTTTTAAACTGGAGCTCAAGCTCATCAGCGTTCAGGCATAGAGCTGTTTCTGGTTTCCACCTCACCGTGAAGAAACAAAATCTAAACAATTTTAATAACTAAATGTGTGAATTGAACCGTTCATTAAAGACACTTTACATCCATGGTCACCAACTGGTTGAGCACAATCGATAGGTCAATCTTGAAGGCAGTCATAGTCAATTGATCCTGCACAGGGCACAAGGCAGGGGACAGCCAGGAAGGAATGCAGGTTCATCACAGGGAACACATCTGTATAATATAATCATACAGAATCATACTGAACATGCAATTCACTATGTACAGGAAAAGTGGTTATGTATGCATTGTCTATATTCACTGGTCTGACATTCTTAGACGTGAAAATGCCAAATTCTGTTTTTAAAATGTTGTGGTAACTGACGGCTGCCAGTTTTGCTTGTATTCCAGACCATAATTCAGCTCCGTTGTGGGGTACAAATGTCTGCCACTACTGACAATGGGAAGTGAAAGTAGATCATTGTCAGGCGTGGCTTTTTAGCAGGGCCACAGCTTTGTTCTCTGGTGTCTGTGCCTGAGAGCTTTCAGCTGGCTTACAGTGGTGATGTGGTGAGATAGTTCATAGTGCAGCGTAACTGGTATGAAGTCCTTCTCATTTTTCTGTTACTTCTGTTTGTTTTTCTAATCAAATAAATGGTTGTACTGTTTCCTGCATTTGTTAAAGACTGTATTAGTCTGACAGACTAGAGAGTTGGCAGCTACATACATTGCTGGGAATGGGTGGTCAGTTCGAGTTCTCAAGTTGCAGCTGGCAGTCCAAGGTGCCTAACAGTCACTTATAAGTGTTACCACCAGGGCTGCAGTTTGGCACATAATTTGGCAAATGATTAACAGCACTTCATTACAGCCCCGGTTTCCCACAAGGATGTGTGAGAACCTTATGTATAGCAGAGGTGTCATTCTTTTGTGAGAGACCTTACCTTTGAAACCTCATTCTGGCACATATTACTCAGACAGTCATACATGTGGTAATTGCCCAGCTGACATTGCTAGTATTACTGATACTCTTTGTTCTCAGTAGGCAACTGTTTACACAACAAGCAATAAGTTGGGGTCTGCAGTTGAGAGACCCCTACGTATTGTTGGGTTTATTTATTTATGATCCTTCCCTTTGTGGCAGCATCCTGTATGCCGACATCGTGGGCTTCACCCAGCTGGCCAGTGAATGCTCACCCAAGGAGCTGGTCATCATGCTTAATGAGCTCTTTGGGAAGTTTGACCAGATTGCCAAGGTGAGTGCGGGGAAACGATGATGATCCTCTGTCCTCCTCATGATTTCTCACCAATTCAGTCACGTAAATCTGCTTCAGGGGTAGTGCAGACAAAGGGCGATAGTATATAAGAAAAACTGTTATGCTGGTAAACATTGCCATATTTTTTCTTGATGAATCGACGTACGTGTTTTGTCACTTTGGCCTGTAAATGAATGAAAGCCACTGTTGATCGCACTAGGAGACTCACACGCTGATTCTTCTCGTCTCCGCAGGATAACGAATGCATGAGGATAAAGATTCTTGGGGACTGTTACTACTGTGTCTCCGGACTCCCTGTCTCTCTGCCCAAGCATGCTGAGAACTGCGTCAAAATGGGCCTGGACATGTGCGAGGCCATTAAGTGAGTGCCGGCCTGGGGCCCTTAAGTGAGACACTGATTTACCCTAACAGCTTGAAGTGACAGGCCCAGATATGCTTCTCTACATCTCCATGGTGATCTTTCTAAATAGCAGAGTACAGCCATGCTTTCTCTGCCTCATAAAGCAAATGATATCGGAGTTTATTTAAAAAAATTAAGGGTTAAGAACATTACCTATGTTACTGAAATTGAGTATAAGGGTACAGGATATGGATTTCAATATGTCATGTCATGGCTACCTGCTTCAGGTGACTAGGTATCAGCAAATGCCAAGCATTGACATATGGGCCTTTGGCAATTGTGTGTGGATTTATGAATGTTTTGATTTGTAGATCTAGATGTGGCACGTAGTGCTGCAATGTCAAACAATCAAAAGATATTAACTGGTGATTACTTAATCGCATGACTCTCTGAAATGGCTCACTATCCCTGGTTCTGCCACAGGCAGGTCCGGGATGCAACTGGTGTGGACATCAGCATGAGAGTAGGCGTCCATTCTGGTAATGTGCTGTGTGGCGTCATTGGCCTCCGTAAGTGGCAGTTTGACGTGTGGTCACATGATGTCACCTTGGCTAATCATATGGAGTCTGGAGGTATACCTGGGTAAGACTTCTGTAATGGAAATGTGTAGGTTTGTTCTGCTTTGGAAATTATTTTGTCTTTGATGTCTTATTTGATTTGTATTTAAAAGTTGGACAACCCTGGGAAGAAGGGTGGATGGGTGGTTGGATAATAACCTTTATTATAGTGAACTAGCAAGGAAGTTGATCTGCTGCTGCTGACAATGAGAAGTGGAACTCTGTTTTAACCTTGTTTACGATGTATCCGGGGTGGCGTGTTCTTGGGCAGGCGTGTGCACATCACAGAAGCTACTCTGAAGCACCTCAACAAGGCTTATGAGGTCGAGGAGGCGAATGGGCACTTGAGAGACCCCTATCTGAAGGAACAGAACGTCAAGACATATTTGGTCATCGACCCCAGGGTAAGCCCTTCTTGGTGGTTCTATTTTCAGTACCTGACAATAGCTTTATAGCTGCACAATGGATAAATGGGAACAGTGTTTACATGTAAACCTCTGTTTATAGTCCAAGCAGTCAGCCACTGATCAGCGAAGCCTGCCTAAGCCACGGGTGAATGATGGGCTGAAGATGCGTGCTTCCGTGAGGATGACGCGCTACTTGGAGTCGTGGGGCGCCGTCAAGCCCTTTGCCCACCTGCAGAGTCGCGAGGGCCACATCATGGATGTTCTAGTCAATGGCAAACTGCGCCCCGTGAGTGGTTCAGTATTTCTTCTAGAGAAGACAAGGAGTCTACAACTTAATGCTATGCTAAGCTTACTAATTTTAAAGTCTGGTAGACCAGTCATTGTGTTTGTGATCAAATCTAACGTGAGTAAGAATATATGAAGAATTTATTAATAGCTTTAATTCAGTGAATGGCTTGGTTCTGTTGACTCCCAGTTAAAACAATTTGTGTTGTACATGTAACTTTCTTACTGACCAAACTGAGCTGGCTTGCAGATGAGTACTGATATTGTACGCTATGAATAAAAAAGTTTATGACCCTTCTCAGGATATACCCCTGCAGTCAAACCCCTCTTCAAAGGTAACTGAACGGTAAGGAGGATTTTCCTTCTAGTCAAGACACACCCTAAAATACATGGTTTGAATGTGACATGGCTGTATTTATTATCACCCAGTAACAGGAATTATAAGACTTTATTTAACAATATCACGATTTTAGTCGCGGCTGCACTGGACCACTGGGGCACTGGGGCACTGGAGCATGTATAAATAACAATACAATGGACACTGTAATAGAACAAGAAGTTGAGGTGCGGTGACTCTTGGCCGCAGCTGACCTGAGATGAAGGGGAGTTGTGAAGTGGGTGAAGGCCGGTATGGAGATTGATAATGAAGCTCTCTCTGTTCCTTGTTCAAACGAGGGCATGCAAGTGTTACGGTTCCTAAAGCCTTCCCAGAATATCTTGAAATGCTCCACAACACCTAGTCTAGAAACATAATATCCAACCTGGAATCTGTCCTCCTCTCACAACTGAGCACATTCTTCCTAAACTCGCAGCTTTCTCATTGATTTAGATGATATCATACACAGAAGAATGGAACACAATCGACACTAACATATCTGCATGCACATATAGACAAGCAAACACTCATAGTTGGCCATGTGCACAGAAAGCTAGGGCTGGAATTACTGTCCTGTGATTGACTGTTGATTCAACTGCTGCTTCCAACTGTACCTATGTTTTGCAATGCAGGATCAAGTCCCAGAAGTTTGATGAAGACCTCCATAATATGATGACCTCAACCATTGATGAGATGACCATCAAGTGTGTACTTAAGTACAGATATCTCTGCAAGCCCAGATTTTGAAATCTGAAGTTTTAAATCCACAGTCAAGGGTCTCTGACATTTGTTTCAACATAAAATTTTTGTACATTCTAAAGAAGTTAAGAAAGTACAGCCAGTAGATATCCAGCGTGTGTGCCTGCTTGTAATTTCAAACTTATAAATTGTCATCAGATAAACCAAGTTGTAAAAATTTAATTACATCATGTCTTCTGTGTTCCTATCTTCTTCAGGGACTGGGTAAATTCAGAGGAGTTCAACAGCATAAGTCTGTGGTTCACAAAGAGGGATCTTGAGAAGCAGGTACCTGCACTGCGAGAGGTGCTGCATGATAGTCAGGGATTATTCTATTTGATTTTTTCAAGTAAGGGGTTTTTTTCTAGATCAGAGAAAAACAATGCGGTTATAAATGAAGTCACCCCTACTTCACTGTCCGTCTCTGATTGTGATACTTCTTACGTTTCCCTTCTTGTGGTGATATACCAACCCGTTCCTGTCTTTGTGTTTCCAGTTCAGAACTATTGAATTGCCCAACTTCAAGTACTTCATAGCCTGTGCCTCTTTCATCTTCCTCTCCATCTTCCTGATCCAGTTGTTGGTGACACAACAGTCAGTGTTCTTTTTGACCTCTAGGAAGTTGCTATTCTAGCGCCGTTTAGCACATGCCATTTGGTAGCATGCACAACCAGTTCCCGCATATGAAATAACCAAATCACTGGAACAGTAATGAATATGCATGCTTACAGTTTTCACTGAATTCAGTGCATTCACTAATATAATTTGAGGATAACTGTATGTGTTCATTTGCTAATTATTTTTGTAATTCTTGTATGACGAAACTCATATTCTTTAGACTGACTTTATAGCTGATTCTGTGATTCCCCCATCTCACAGGCGTAAGCAGCTGGGTGTGATTTTTGGCGTTCTTGCTTGTGTCCTCCTCCTGATCCTTGGTGTGTGTTTTGCTGGTCATCTGCAGGTCAGTATCTGCACCAGACTGTGGACGATTATTTTTGTTCATAACATGCAGAGAGCAGAACAAAACTTTCTCTGGGAGGTATTTCATTTTTTTCTCATCATGCCTTGTCCCCCCCCCCCCCCACTCCCCACTTCTCCTCCAATTTTCTCCTGTGGCATCCTCAAACATCCAGCTGTGTTTCCCAGAGAAGCTCGCGTCGTGCCATTGGCTGACCGTGGTGTCTGAGGCAGTGGGGAAGAAACCATGTGTGCGTCTAACTTTGACTATCGTTTCCATGACTGTCATCTTCATCATGGCTGTCTTAAATCTGGTAATTACTGTCACAGACTCACATATCTGATGTCCCCCCCTTCCACTTTTTAATTACACACTTAATTCCAAATTATTTTAAATCCTAGAAACTCTACACCCCTAGTTCTAATTGTGGAATCGACCAGATCTACTGTAATCTCCCACTGGGGCAGAACATCACCTCTTCCTTCCACAACCATCTGGACACAGACTGTGGTCTGTTCTGTCTGCCTGTGAGTAACACAAATAATATTAAGAGCACATTGCAATAAACAGCTTGCGATATTATAGTTATGTCTTTTGGGAAGTATTCTTCATAAAAATATCCAGACTAAAAATATCTCCATTGCTGAAAATCTCTTTACTTGCATGTGCATTTTGCAGGCTGTTTTTTCCTTCTGTTTTGATTCCTTACTGTGGACCTAGTCAGCAGTCGATGTGTTTTTTTGTGTTTGATTGCAGTACTTCGTGTTTTGCTGTATACTGGCTCTGATTGCATGTGGAGTGTTCCTTGGGGTAAGCTTTGAGCTTACAGTGGCCCTAATTGTCCTGGCTTCCGGCTTATGCTACGGAATCATCTTCAAATCACAGAACGACCTCTTCCAGTCTTATGGCTGTATCCTGTACCATGTTAATAGCAGGTGAATTTCTTGGTCACATCATCCCAAGGTTATGTTACTGCTTTTCATACTGAGACTGACCTTAGTGACCATGTATTTCTTTGTGTGGGTAGCAGTGACGTGTTGCTGAAGTCTGGATTAATGAAGCACCCCCAGTCGATGAGCTGTATTTACACCACACTGTTCCTGATTACCATGTTCTTGATCATTCGACAGGTGAGACAGTATCTCTTCCCCCCAGCCTCACACGCTCATTCCAGTGAAGGCCACCTTCTTGGAAATTTCATCTCATTTTTCTCTCTGTCCCACACTAGAATGAGTACTGTTGCCGCAAGGACTTCCTGTTGAAAAATAAGAACCGCACTAAGCAGGATGAGATCGAGACTCGGGAGAACCTAAACCGACTCCTGCTAGAGAATGTTCTACCTGCCCATGTAGCTGCACTCTTCATGGGGGAGAACAAGAAGAATGAGGTATGATACAGGAATATATAAATGGGGCAAAACTGCAGAATATATACTATATATGGACAAAAGTACTGGAACACACTTCTTATTCATTGAATTCAGGTGTTTCATTCAGACCCATTGCCACAGGTGTATAAAATCAAGCACCTAACTGTGCAGTCAGGTGACTGACAAACTTTTGTGAAAAAATGGATCCTTCTGAAAAGCTCAGTGAATTCAAGCGTGGCACTGTCATAGGATTCCACCTTTGCAATAAGTCAGTTTGTGAAATTTCTTCCCTGCTAGATATTCCATGGTCAACTGTAAGTGGTATTATTGCAAAGTGGAAACATTTAGGAACAACAGAAACTCAGCCATGAACTGGCAGACCACGTAAAGTAACAGAACAGGGTTGCAGAGTCCTAAGGCACATAGGCGTAAAAGTCACTGACTCTCTGTTGACTCAGTAACTGCAGAGTTCCAAACTTGCCCTGGCATTAACCCCAGCACAACTGTGCACCAGGAGCTTCATGGAATGGGCTTCTAAGGCCGAGCAGCTGCACGGAAGCCTCACATCACCAAGCACAATGCCAAGTGTCGGATGGAGTGGTGTAAAGCACGCCGCCACTGGACTCTGAAGCAGTGAAAACGTGTTCTGTGGAATGACGAATCACACTTCTCTGTCTGGCACTCTGGTGAACGTGTCTGGGTTTTGAGGATGCCAGTAGAACATTACCTGCCTGTCTGTATTGTGTCAACTGTAAAGTTTGGTGGAGGACGGATAATGGTATGGGGCTGTTTCTCAGGGGTTGGGCTAGGTCCCTTAGTTCCAGTGAAGGGAACACTTAATGCTTTAGCATACCAAGACATTTTGAATAAATCTGTTTCCAACTTTTTAGGAATAGTTTGGGGAAGGCCCTTTTCTATTCCAGCATGAGTGTGCCCCAGTGCACAAAGCAAGGTCCATAAAGACATGGTTAAGTGAGTTTGGTGGGGAAGAATTAGACTGGCCCGCACACAGCCCTGACCTCAACACCATCAAACACCTTTAGGATGTTTAAAAATTATAGAACAGAGATTGCAAGCCAGGCCTTCACGTCCAACATCAGTGCCTGACTTTACAAATGCTCTTCTGGATGAACGGGCAAAAATTCCCACACACACCCCCAAAATCTTGTGGAAAGCCTCCCCAGAAGAGTGGCAGCTGTTATAGCTGCAAAGGAGGGACCAACTCCATATACATGGATTTAGAATGGGATGTGATAAAGGTTACTTCTGGTGTAATGGCCAGATGTCCCAATACTTTTGACCTTATACTGTATGATAAAATTATAGTAGAAATATAACATTTACATACAATGAGGGAAATAATTATTTGACCCCCTGCTGAATTTTTAAGTTGACCCATTAATAAAGACATGAGAAGTCTATAATTT
>JAAGVU020000019.1:637088-651709 GCA_011763525.2 Mormyrus iriodes
CTTAGGGTTGTTGTCTTGCTGGAAGACCCACCCTTAATGCATTTTTAGTGCCCTGGCTGAAGGAAGGAGGTTCTCATGCAAGATTTCACGGAACGTGGCCCCATCCATCCTTCCTTCAATGCGGTGCAACTGTCCCGTACCCTTGTCATAAAAACACCCCCAAAGCATAATGCCTCCACCTCCGTGTTTGGGTGCCAGTTTTTTCTGTTAGCTCTTAAACAACAAATAAACATGAGTCTGCTGGTTGTCAGAGACATTTAAATTGATTTCATGGTTTCTAGAGACTGATGTACTATAAATTCTTCATATTATCACATGAGGGTATTCTGGAAACTTTTTCTAAACTTTTTCTAAACAATTTCTCCTCATTTCTGGGTATTATGGAAAGTGTTCTTAGTGCAGTCAACAGTGGAAGTGACCTACTTGTAAAAGCAGCTCTTCCAGTCACGATGGCCTCTAACGATGCTCATATTTGATGGGTCCATCCTGTTGCCATGTCCCTCCTTTCAGGATCTCTACTACCAATCGTATGACTGTGTGTGCGTGATGTTCGCCTCGGTACCGGACTTCAAGGAGTTCTATACAGAATGTGACATCAACAAGGAGGGTCTAGAGTGTCTCCGGCTGCTCAACGAGATCATCGCCGACTTTGATGAGGTCAGCTTTCCCCAAAGGACAGACAGACTCACATGGAGGCATGGCAGTCCGCTGCATCTGAATCTGTCCCATTGTCATCTCCACAGCTACTGTCCAAGCCTAAATTCAGCGGGGTGGAGAAAATCAAAACTATCGGCAGCACCTATATGGCTGCTGCTGGGTTAAGTGGAACACCAGGACAGGAGAATAACCAGGTCTGTTAGTGGTCTTGATTATATGGGACAGGAAGGGAAAGGCACTTAGCAATGAGAAAAGCTAGCCTTGGTCAATTTTTGCTCAAGCATGACATTCTGGTGATTATTGGCAAATGAAATGTATACTTGATAAAATGCAATTGAAGGACAAAGTTTCAGAACTCACTCAGTCCATGGGATACGTTTTGGACTTACAGAGTTTTTTTTTTATTTAACGAAAGTTCTTCATGAGTACTAAGGAATTTTGGTTCCCAGTACTGTAACATGTGATAGCCTGGTCATTGGCAGTCTCATCTCACAAACAACAGAAATGCACTGAGTCTTGGGAATTTGCTCTTCAATATGTATTTTTTTAACGTTATGCTGTGTGTGACTCATTTTTTGGCTTTTTTGCACGCAGGATCAGGAAAAGCAGCTTGCACAGATTGGGAACATGGTTGAGTTTGCTGTCGCACTGGTAGGCAAGCTGGATGGCATCAACAGGCACTCATTTAACAACTTCCGGCTGCGTGTCGGTGAGCATTTCCTGTCCTGTCCCCTTGCATTTCCATTAGAAACTGCCCAGGATCATGAAGATGATACCTGAAAACATTATAATGCAAATAAGGACCCTGTATCACGGCTATTGCTTGGAAAATCTTCTCATGATCACTTTGTGCTCTGCTGATATGGCAGGAATCAATCATGGGCCAGTGATTGCAGGGGTGATCGGAGCTAAGAAGCCCCAGTATGACATCTGGGGCAACACAGTGAACGTGGCCAGCAGAATGGAGAGCACTGGAGAGCTGGGCAAGATCCAGGTACAACAGAAACACTTTGGAAAAATTTGCATCACATCTTTCACACACTGTGATGTCTTCTGTACCAAATCTGTGTCTGAACATAGAGTCTTCAGTAGTCTCTACATAGACACATTCTGGTTAATGTGTCGGTATTGGCTGAGGTTCAATAAAAATCAAGACTTCAGCATTGGTCCAACATGCCGATATTGCTGGCCGATATATAGACTTTACTTGATATTCAAAGTTAGCAGCACCACAGCCAGTGACGTAACTCAAGGGTGTCAAACTTGCTGGCGCTGTTTAGTGGAATATAGATATTGCATAATTTTTAAATGAAATATGCTGGCTGTAATGTGACTAATTTGTGCAACTCAGAGGTTAGCTGGTTATCGGTAGCAGTAATATTAGACAAAAATATACCGGTACTGGTCTAAATTTCCACCTCAGTGCATCACTAACATCCCTCTACTTTACTCTAAAGCTGATTAATTTTCATCTGACTTTTTATTTTGGTGTAGGGTGTTTTATTATCATTCTGGTGAGCATCCCATATCTTGGGCACTATGTTACTAGGGTGCTGTGCTCATGATCAGAAGGGCAGATCCCAGGGTTGGCAGTGATTTCACCGTTGGGTTCCTAGGCAAGACCCTTAATCCCAGTTGCTTCAGGGACTGGCTGACCCTGCCTTTTCAATGGTATTTCGCTCTGGATGAAAGCTTCTTCTTTATAAGTTGTTATGATGTCTTGGGCCAGGTGACAGAGGAGACGTGCAGTGTGCTGCAGAGGCTGGGCTATTCCTGCGAGTGCCGGGGCCTCATCACCGTAAAGGGCAAAGGAGAGCTGAAGACCTTTTTTGTGTGCACAGACATGAGCAAATCCCTGGGCCTAGGCCTCAGCTGATGGCAGGCAGGGGGGCGGACAGGCAGACACAAACATGGGGAAATGGAACGGAAAATATTCGCTTGACAGAGCATGTGGAAGGAAACTGTGGGATGGCATGAGCTACGGAGGAGGAAGGAAAGCCCCATCGTAATCACGTCCTGAAGCAGTTTCGCTGAATTTTGAAAAGCTAATCGTGGCACAATCCAATAACAAGTGTACAGAAATGCTGCATTTTATGCGCGACGGCCCATCTCCAGCACCGCCATCTTTTATGCAGCAGTGGATTATTTAATAATTACCTTACAGTCTTTACATTCTGTTTCTTTTTTAACCTTTTTACTCTTTAGAAGAGTTTGTTCCAGTGCTGAACTAGGTGGCTGGAAATGAAGCCAAACTCCTTAAATGACCGAGCAGTCAGCTTTTAAACTAATAGGCTGTTTTATTACTGTGTAATGTGCAGATTAGACTTGACGTGGAAAATGTTTCGTTATCAGAAACAGTCTTTTCAGAAATCTCGTGGAATGACATTTCTACATAGAGAAAAGAAAACGAGGGGCGAAAACTCCCAAAACTAACATCGCAGTCTAATTAAACATAAAAGTGTGTAATAAAAAGGCCAGGTCTAATATTTTTGTAATACTTGTGGAATTTTTTTCAGTTTTATTTTGAAGCTTTCCAGTGTTGGATAACCTAAACGTGTCGAAGCCGTGCTGCATTTCAGGGGTATCGGGCTGCCATCCTGGCCACAGGTAAAACGTCTGCTGCCTTTTATACAGCTGCCAGACCAGGAAGAGGCACACATTTCCTGTGCACAACTCAACAAAGGGTGTGAAATGGACCCTTCTGCCAAATACTGTCAAGCACATAAAAAAGATCAGAAAAAGATTAAAGCATGGCAGCTGATGCCTGACCTCAGACTCTCTTAGCCATCTGTCCATTTTTTTTTTTTTTTAGTACCAGCTGGAAATAAAATTTAACATGACAAAGGTATAGAACTCCTGTGTAATGTACAGTAAATAAAAATAAACAGCCTTCCCTTATTTTTCAGCTATACCGGATTAGAAAACACAGCACGTTATTTAAAAAATGGGTTTATTTTGTAAAATGCTTAGAAACATAAAAAGTACCCTAAGTAGCCTCTGTACAACAGCATTTAAAGCTTTCCCTGTTTATAAATGCTTCGTCAGTGTCACACTGCTATGGCGGTGGCCCCCATCTCCTCCCCCGTCGCTGGCAAGGCGTCCGCTGGCTCCGCCGCGTCCGACACTGAGACACAACACATTCTCTCAATCCGGACATTTCTACCGTTTGGTATCTGCACTTGGACTCCTAGTACCGACCATTCTTTTAATGTGTTTTGACAACTGTGTAACAGCAAATAATACATAGAGGAAAATGTGAAACATTAATGACAAATACAAAAAGAGAGAATAAGCACACAGTTTTAACTATGGCTCACTGAAATGTGTGTGTGTGCGAGCATGCGTGTGTACACATACAGGAGCTGACCTGTTGTGAGGTCGATGAGACTCTCCTCCAGTCCACCAGAGGGCAGCGAAATCCCCATGGCCCTCCTGATCCCGTATACACTGCTCACGTCACCTGGCGTAACCTGACTGGCCAGGTGCGTCAGATTTCCCGTTACCTTCTCAGCTGCCGGAGGAGAAGCGCAGGTCAGACCTGGGCATAGACCAACAGCCAGCGTCTGCTGCACCAGACCCAAAGGGCCCCATGAGGAAGGGTGACAGGACTGACAGAGGCGCTCCTACCCAGCTCCACTTCCCTGGCACTGGGGGCCAGCAGGCAGATCATGTTGGGGGGTGGCTTGGCACTCAGACGCTCATTCTGGGCCTCCTGAAGCTCCCGCAGAAGCATGGTGGTCTCGTCCAGCTTTTGCTGGAACCGCCTGGCGTCTGTGACACATGAATGACGTCAACCAACCATAAGTATTCACTGATTTTCTCTTGCATGAAAATATTCCGGGAGTTTACTGTGGGGTTATGACTTCCTAAGGGTCCAACTGAATAGCGATCATGGAGCAGGTCTGCTATGATAATCAGTTTTTATTTATTATATACTTTTGTACTTGTAGACGTTCCCTTTAAATTGCATTTTCTACCTTCTAGAGACTCCTACAATTTAAGTTGACTGATTTTATGTGGTCATACTTCTACTCAATTCCAGAATAGCAAATATAGAAGAAAGTCTTTGTTAGTTTGTTACTAAGCGACTGAATCACTGACTTCGCCCAGGGTTTGACACACTTAACAGTACAGTGAAACAGAGTGCTTATTATTCAAAAGCTACAAAATTTATTGAAGCTAACAGGAAGAAACGATAGTTGACCAAAGTGGACAATCATCTGGGGAACAACAAGATCTTAGCTATTCATACAAGAAGAGTATAGCTTGGCTCCTATGCCCTTGCAATATTCTGCAGTATGACAGCTCTTTTCTGGTACCTTCAGAGGGGTAGGTTGGGGGTTCAAAGTCCAGCCCCAGCACAGAGTTGAGTGAGGTCAGGCTACTTCTACTGCTGGATTCAGCTTCAATTATCTGCAAGGGTGATCGCTATGTTATGGAGAAATGTACTAGTTTTTCAGAATCTTCAAGGATTTAATAGTGACTGTTACATGACGACAGTCACCTCAGTGCTCAACAGTAAAGACAGGCCTAGGAATGGCTGGACAGATGGATGATGGACAACTCTGCCATCTATGCACATCAACTCGGCCTTCACAGCCATTTACCTCCACATCTTTCATTGTTACTTCTCCATCTACCAGATCTTCATCTGCCTGGTTTGTCTAGAGTTCAGGAACACAAAAGGAATCTCAATAAGGGAATAGAAATGTACCCAAAAAGGAGAAAAATGTAAGAAGTTGCTAAGATCCCAACCGTGTCCGTTTCCAGCAATGCCTTTGTATGTTCCCCATGGGTCAAGGCATCCAAAACGTTGTCTGCTAATCTGCCCATGTATTCTTCACTCTTTGACAGAAATTCAGAGATGCTGCCAATCAAAAAGGAAAAAAATAAACATTTTTACAGAAACAATATTTATGCAAAAACTTGGTTTGTTCAGCAAAGCAGTTTTCACTGCTCAGTATGGGAAAGAATTCTCTTTACAAGTTTGAAAATAAACCTGGTTTTGAATTTATCATCACTGGATCAATTATTTATTTAACCTAGATAAGCATGCAAAGCCATGACTGGCTGAAGGGAACCAGTCATATTTCAACTTGGCAAGACAGACAAAGTGTATAGTGTGTTTAAGTAGGAAGGCCTGTGCTAGAGATAGTAGAAGTATTGACTAAATTCAAGCAGCATTTTTTAAAATTTGCTGCTTTTCGGCAGAAAATTTGTAAATATATACTGAGCCAAAACATGATCACTCCCATATGAAGCCGGTAATGCTGACTAGTAGCAACGCACATGTCAAGGTGTGGGCTATATTAGACGTCAGTGCTTGGTGGACTTTTATTATTACTTCCATAACTATCATTAGAATTATGTGATTTGTGCCACAGTAATCCTGATAGCCTTCGTTCACATCTAGGCATCAATGAGTCTTGGCCACCTAACATCCTGTTGGCAGATCATCGCTTTTCCCTCCTCAGACCACTGCCAGTAGATGCTCACTACTAGGAGTGGGACTTGGCACTGACTGCCCGAATCGATATTATAAAATCGATATACGTTTGCCAAATCAATATACATCTCAATTTTAAAACAGATTTTGCTGAAGAGCATTTCAGGTCTACATCTAAGATAAAGACAAAGGCTATAATGGTACACATATTTGCCGTATGCCTTTTGGTTACAGCATTTTCAGTTTGGAACGTGCAAAGAAATGAATGAATACATTTCTTGACACAGGAATAACCTAAATTTACAAGTAGACGTTCAATAAGGAAAATATTATGCTAATTGTGGCTTTGAGTTGGTTACAGCTAGTGCCAGAGAGCACAAAGACCCTCCCACATCACTTACAGTGGTAGTTTGGCAACATTTTGGCTTCCCAATAAATAACACCAACATCAGAGAGAGCAGTTAAGACTAAGAATGTGTCGGCTCTGTTATAATGTTATAGATATTTTTCTGGAAACACATCCAACATGCCAGCTCATTTTAGACTGAATCATCCAAGTGTGTGCTTTTGCCAGTAAATACAGATCGGACTAAAAAAAAATAACTAATGCCAAGTTCACACTATACGATTTTAACCCTGATTTTCCACTTTCCAAACGTTTTTGGCGATCACCAACAAAAGCCCCAGATTAGAGGCAAATCGCTGTTCGCTTGGTGCTGGTAAATTAGCGCTCAATCGCTATTAGTTTTTAAGACACGAACGGACAGTTGCTGATGCGTCACAGATGCCAGTCAGATATCTAGCAGGCTAGATGTGAGAGGTGTTCTGACTGGCAATGAGCGCAGTGACGAGCTACAGCCAATGACAGCGCAAGACACGGGGTGAGGTGAAATTTGAGGGAGGAGTATAAAAAAAGGTGTAAATAGTTCAGTTTGTTTAGAAACTGTTCTTAGTATTCAGGGAAGAGCTATAAAGATACTCAACAACAGTTTACATTTCACACACTTGCAGTTAGTTGTGGCTTTAAACTGAGATGGTGTGCTGCACACGCTTACTCATTCATAACAGCACCACGCCAAACTCACAAATGTCAGTCCCCTAACACAATCAGGCTGTTTGCAACTGGGCAAATATATTAGCAGTACCAAATGTGAACAACAATTTCAGTAAGCCATGTTTAAATTGATGTTTAGAAATCAACGTTTAACTCTCACGGTGATATTAAAATCAGCACCTTGAAGAATTGCCATAATGATTTGGCCTGTATCAAATGCCGTTTTTCCACTGGCATACAGGATTCTGGCCGAATTTGACCTGTGCCGTGTAGAGACACTAGTTACAGTGCAGTTCCAATTAGCTTTGATTTGCCACTGCAGAAGGGTCGGCTAGTTAAAGGTGCTGGATTTGGAGAGTGACAGTAACGTAAAATCAGAGACGTTTGTTTACTGTTCACATGGTGCACATTATGATTTCCTTCCTGCTAATTTCTGCTGGCATGTCTGAAAGAATCACCCTGTTATCTTAGCATTAAACGCTAATGGAATTAGCATTAGCGTGTGTAAATTTGCATTACGAATGCATTCTATTCATCCATTCTATAGTAGTTTTGAGTTATTGGGAATGCACCAATACATCACGATGTTTCGATTCTCTTGTCTCTGTACATTTCGACCAATCAGATGGAGGTGATGCAACCAGCTTCGTTTAGTCATGCTTTTGGTTGCTAGCAAGCAGGGCCGTGTCAGCTAGGGTACAGGTCGGGTACAGCTTGCATAATTTACAATGGAAAACAGTCTCTTCGTGGTTTGGCTCGGGTATGACTTGATTCTTGGTGGCCCTTAACCATTTCTTCCGTATTCAACACCTTCTCTATGAGTATCAAGTGTTAGTTTACTGTCTAATATATCCTGGACCTTGACTTGCACTGCTGTTATAAGATAGCATTACTCGCTTTGTGTAGGGATGGTCATAATTGTTTTGGTTCGTCAGTGTATACTTATAGGTGATAAACGTTAAACTTTGTGGAGTCTATTGCTTAAAATGGTGCTTGGCATTGTCTCCACACAGGGAGGCTGTTTCATGTGCAGAATGTGGTCTGCGTGTCACCAAGTACCACCTACCTTTCTGAACCTTGGAGGCTGGACTCGTCACCGTAAAAGGAGTAGATCAGGTCGGAGTCTTCTTTACTCACGTTGGCGAAGCTGGAGTCGTAAACCGGGGCGTAGGAACTGAATGGCCCATAGTTCATATAGGCCACTGTGGTGGATGGGGTTACACACAGCGAAGCACATTATTCAGGATTTAGAAAAAAACAAAAAAAAACAGTAGTAAACAAAGCCAAAAATGTAAAGGAAGCCGATGGTTTAGAAGACAACAGTCCCAAGTCAACTACTTCAACTAATGTATACCTTTAATTTTAATATTTGAAATAAATTCAACATATCACAGTAGTTCCTCTACCTCATTTTTATGACGACAGTAAGAGAGAAATCACTCATTCAACGTTACTCATTTCTGAACTATTGAGATTGATGAGGGGAAAACAGGAAGTAAAATTTACCGACATTGACACTATCTCTGGAACACAGAAAGGGTGCGAATTGGACGGAAATGACACCGACAGGGACGGGAGATGTAGAGGGACAGTGAATGAACTGGCAAACGGCAGAGGGTGTTTCAGGCACTGGGAAGGTCGCTCATTAGCAGGGGTGCACAAAACACAGATGGCCAGGCCCCTAAAAAATTATACCGAATGCTGCACCCCACCCAACCAAGGCTACGCTCTCACACTCATGGGTGCCCCCTAGGGTCGAGGTCTCTTAAAATCTTACCCTTTCTTCCCCTGTATGGATGGCCCTGCCCGTTATCGCATCTGCCAAGGACGGCTGCGCCTCACCTGGGGTCACCTTGTTCCTCTTGTCCTCTTTGAAGCCTTGCAGAGTGTTGACGCCACTGTGCAGCCTCCCCATCATCATCCCCAGCTTCACCGGGCAGTAACCATTATCTGTGGAGGACAGACAGATGTTCCCTTTCTGCAGCTGCCCACAAACCCGGTGGCCTTTTAGGGTGTGGCGGGCGTGCGTCTGCTCCTCACCTCCAGCCATGAGGTCGGCCGGGTTCAGGATCCCCAGCGTGGTTGTCCCATCAGACTTCCGCCTCTCAAACTCCAGCTTAAAATCAATCAGGAGACAAGGCAGTACAATAACTTAAAAACATGTCCAAAAGCTTTAGGCTTATAGTTTAAATTTTATTTTTAAACACTACTAATTTAACAGACACTTATTCAAAGCAAGATAAGCATCAGGACAATTGGGGGTTAAGGGCCTTGCTCAAGGTCCCAACAGTAATATCAGTCTACCGACCACAGGACTTGAGCTAGCGACCTTCCGATCACAGGCACAGATACACACCACCCCTGATATGATAAGGGTGGACATGCAGTTTCAGTCCTGGACCCGGAGGCCAGTGTACAATCCGGAGTATGGCACAGTACAAGAGTGTACTCTGACGATACATCACCAACACTGGGCAAACACAGGTGGCATATGCGGGGATCAGCCCTGTGGCTCTCAGTAAAGTACAGCAATAAATCAACATCTGTCCTTAATATATTTCAGGAGAATGTAATTTATCATACAAGCAGGCTAAACAGACTTCTATGCTTTCTTAGGCAAGAAGGACATGTCAGCCATTACCAACAGCTTAAAAAACCAAGGGAAAAAATAACATTGGGCTGTGACTGTGAACAGCCATTAACCGTTTTAAATAAAAACAAGATCCGCTATTTTTAACAGATGTATTCCGCTCAAGTTGCCGTGATATTGATGCTAACATTTCCACTGTCAGCATCCATTTCAGAATATTACAAAGTTGTAAGACTGTCCAACACACTAGGTGAATAAACCCCTCCTGTGCCTCACCTCACTCTGAAGGTTCCTATTAGACAATTTGCCGCCTGAATCCTCAATGATCTTCTTGATTTCTTCTAGTTCCTTCTCAGCCTGACTAATGCTCCTCAGAGACTCCTCCTTGGGGTCTTTATCCTGCCTGGAAGCAGAGATGAACAGCTATCACACTGATTACAGGTACAGACTTAGACTTCCCAATATGAGGCAAGCTCCTTGTAGAGGGACCACCCTTAAGCCAATCTTCAGCTGACAGAGTTCTTCACTTAGTTCAAAGAGTATGACTACAAAATCAGTTGTGTAATCAAAGTTAAACATCAAAACACAAGGCCTTGCAGATGATAAAATTCTTCTCAGTGATCAATGGGTGTTTCGTAACAAAGCATTTTATAAAAACAACCTACGAACAATTGGTCGGCTCAGCACTGATAATGATTGTATCTGTGTTCGCATTCTGGGTTCAAATGCTTAAAGCCAAAATAGCCGCTTCAAGCTGCACTACTCTCCCAACTGGTCACGAGACAGTAGGCGATTCTTCAAGTTCCTGAACATCAAAGACATCATCTGGCTGTAGACAGAAGGTGGCAGTGTTGCTCACTTTTACACCATGTGTTGGAACAGCTAATTTTTAAAGAAGGACAATTATCAGTAGGAAAACAAATATACACTTAAGCTAAATCATGTTAGTGTCTCTATTGCAGGTGTGCTGATTAAGAACTAATATAATTTAATATTATGTTAATATGGATGTTAGTCACATGGTCATAACAACAACACAATGCAACTCTGAGGTAATTAAAATGACATCACGCATGTAATAGAACCTTGAAGTTGCACCTTACATTTAAACCACAGTCGGTTTTTTTTTCCTTCTAATAACTGGTAATGATGCATCATTCCTAATACAGGGCCAAGAACAGTTAGATCCGTCAGCACCTGGGTGTGTCCCTGAGAATTCTCCTCGGTGATTGGGTGGTCTCGCTGGTGTCCATGGCCACCTGGCTGTCTTTGGACTGGTCCAGGGTGGGGGTCCCTTCCTTCTCTGGCTCCCCCTCCTCATTTTTGGTGTTTTCCAGGTCAGCCATAAACTCAATGCTTTGTTTCAGGCTCTGTAACCTCTCCTATGGAGTAGAGACGAGCGGGTAACGAGCAGCTAAATGTCCTCCTCCCACTTCAGAAAGATGTACACGTCACAGTTAGAACAAGGCCCTCTGCTGTTTCTACAGAACACAACACCAAGGATAATGACTAGACATAAGAGGTGTTCTACAAAGCAAGTTTTACATACCCACAGTTAACACGATGGTTATGGTATGTCTTTGCGTGTTCGCACAAAAGGGGCAGTGTCAGCATCAGCATTATAAACTAATGACTCAAACTATGAGCTACCCTTTGCCAGGTAGGAGGTAGATAATACTGTCCCGCCTGGCAAACTATCATCAACACCATGGCAATTTTAAACTTCTCTTGGCAACTGTAAAGAGACTGACATCGAATATTGGTATCGGGTTCAAAACATTTAATTTGTATCAGATTGAAAAGAAAAATCAGTGGTATTGCCTGTCAAGGGGTGTTTTATATAGGCTACGTTTTTTTGGTAAAAGGGCTGGACTTATGCCCGTTTCAAGCCAAAAGTTTGCACTAAAACCTGCTCGGAGCAGATTAGGTTGCAGCGTAGGGTGAAGCCTTCGGCACAGTGGAATGGCAAGCAAGGCCCAACAGTAAGCTAACATCCGACTGTCTGTCAATCACTTTGCATGCACAGAGCAGACCTACGTTGAGCCCTGTACCTAGTCCTTCAGGAATTTGATAGAAACAACTTAGGGTTCAGGGACAAAATCTCAGGATGATTGACTAATGAATAGTATGGTGATACTTCATTGATTCTACGTGGGAAAATTCTCTTTTTGCTTACCCCATCTTGCTCTCCATGACACACAGACACATATATACAGGTGTGCGCAAACTTGGCAGCGATGGGCAGCCATCTGAAGTGGTGCCCATGAAGTTGGGAATTAAGGGCCTTGCTCAAGAGCTCACAGACATGTGACTACTCTGCTGAAGCTGGGCTTGAACTGATGACCTACCAGTCACAGACACAGAGGCTTAGCTCGCTGAGCCACATGCTGCCGTCGAAAACAATGAAACAATTATGCCAACCACAGGATTTGAACTGGCGACCTTCCGATCATAAGCACGGCATCTTGTGATGGATAAAATGACTTCTCATGAACCATGCACCATCTTTGCAAACCCACTAGCCGGTACTCTGATCAAAAATGGGCACTAAACTGGCCCCAAAGCAAACAAGGACCGCCATCTAGTGGAGTCAAAACATACAGCAAATGGTTCATGAGGCACCATTTTGTCCATCACTAACAGCATCCTAACCCACTGAGTCACACCCTAATCCAAAAAAAAATCAAGGGAGAGCACGAGGACAGTCCCCCACTTCCAGAAATTATGCAGTCAAGATTCCCACATTTGGGGGAATTCGCAGGGGTCAGCACAGCCGGAGTACAATGGCTGATCCTTACCCTGGGTGAACCACCTTCATGATGGTATCTCCCCTGCCAGGTAAGCATCAGATTATATTTACCATGGCAATAGACCTGCTTTCAAAGTGAGCTATGATTTGCAGTACACTAAACTCGGAAGTCAGCCTCAACAAACCTCCCTAATGGTAACTTTTAAAGTCATCAGATCGCTGTACTGTTCACGCTACACAACATGTCGTCTTGAAATCCGGAGTCTTGAAGTTGTGGTTTACACACTATACAACTGATCAGTGAAAGGGGGTCACACACTACAAGATCTGAACACTAAGAACAGTTTCTAAACAAATTGAACTTTTTACATCCTTTTAAACTCCTCCCTTGGGCTTCGCCTCACCCTGTGTCTTGTGCTCTCATTGGCTATAGCTCACCACCGCGCTCATTGCCAGTTGCAACACGTTTCACACTACACGACTTGGAGTAGCCAATAGGTCCAAATATATAACCTGCTAGATATCTGACGGGCATCTGTGACGCATCGGTGATTCTGTCAAGTGGTGTCTTTGAACAGTTCACACAAAGTGATCAAGAGCTGATTTGCCAGCGCCGATCAAACAGCGATTTGCCTCCGATCTGGGGGCCTTGTCGGCGATCTCCAAAAACTGTCGAAGAGCGGGAAATCGGGGCTAAAATTGTGTAGTGTGAACTTAGCATGAGCCAGAAAACTCACTTCGTAGTATGGCCCTCAGGTTCATTTCATGGTGAACGCATGAGGTAAACAACAGAGAGGGCAACACCACCTCAGGCACATTTTGGCATTTCACCTACCTCGCTCAGTATTTTCATGCCAGAGTGGAGAAGTTTCTTTGCAGCCTTGTAGTAAATGGTCTCAGGCTTGTTATATATCATTGCGTTCTCACACATAATCTTAAAATCCCCCTATCACAACAACAAACACCATGGAGTTATTTCAGAACCTGATGCATCCCAAAAATCTATTTTGATAACAATTTGGGTTTATGCTTAAAGGAAATGTCATACCTTCAGTTCCTCCAGGGACTGATAATAGTCTTTCTTTACTTTCTCCTTCATTGTGCTAAAGTCCATGGGCCTCTTGATGATCATAGAGTAACCTGGAGCAATGAAGTCTGTCACTGGGAAGGAGAAGAACGCACTGGGATCCTTCCTGTAAAAGAACATGGACATTTCTACACTTGTAGGACAGTGACTGGTCTCACTCCTACACCTCACACGCATCATGACATGTCTGGTATGAAAGTAGTCCATCTACCAGTTTTACCTATTCAACACAGAGGTCCAATGAGTCTGTAGCATATCCCAGGATCCCAATCCACAGCTGGTCTAGCACACACATAGGATTACACCCTCAGGGCACTTTGAAGACCCATATTCAGCTAAATAAGTGTTTCCCAATCCAGTCCTTGGAATTCCCCAGACAGTTCATAGTTCTGCTCCCTCCCTTCTCCCAGCACACTTGTACCAAGTATTTGGTGTTCTTGATTGAAGGGAGCTGGGTGGGAGCAATAATGTGGACAGTCTCGGGGTCCATGAGGTGCGAAAACAATGAGCTAAACGCTAGAGGACAGACAAACACATGCAGAACATCCAAGCTCCTTTTGCTAATATGCAGCAGAGCCTGACATGGTTAATGTGCCAGGAGTTCTGCTCCCTAATCTCCCGACCCCCCTCCCCCTGATGAGATGACTAGTGACTGCCAGGTGGTGACACTCCTGAATATTCAGTGTGACATGTGGAGGAAAGGAGCCATGCCTCTGCAGCTGCCGGATGAGCTGAGACAGCGCCTCCTGCAGGGGGCTCTGTTCTTTTTCTGCAAAACCAGAGAGAGACAGAAATCAGACCAACGAGCCATTGTTTTGACGAAGAAACCGGACAGCAAAGTAACCAACTTACCTAGGGGATTTTCAGCAACAGTGTATTATAGTGAAAGTAAGAACGTAAGTGGAACAATAACATTTAAACCCCACCTAGCCTCCGACCCCACCTAGAATATTGTGTGCAAGTTTGGTCACCATACCTTAAGAAGGACATTGCTGCCTTGGAAAGGGTGCAACGTAGGGCTACGCGAATGATTCCTGG
>JAAGVU020000019.1:670265-721087 GCA_011763525.2 Mormyrus iriodes
TGTGTGTGTGTGTGTGTGTGTGTGTGTGTGTGTGGAGCTTGCATGTTCTACCTGGGTTTTGTGGGATTCCTCCCACAGTTCAACGCCGTGCTTTTGGGCTTATTGGAGCCTGTAAATTTATGGTGAGCAGGTAACCCATGCCTTAGAGGACACTTTGAGCTGGGACTGTAAGGAATGTAAACTAACATTTCAATTAAAAGGACCTGAATTTTACTTAAGCCCTGAGTTCTTGCTGTGTTCTGGTTGGTCAGAGTCCTATAATCATGAATGTGTCACTAATGTTAATGTGAAACAGCTGGATGAGTCTTTCAATCAAGCAAGCAAACTAGTCAAAGTACAAGAAGAACTGAACTATTTAGCCGAGCAGGAGCCTTTCACTTCAAGTTTTATGACCATTAAAATGAATCGATTTAAACTCTAGTCCATGAGATGGATCATCTGGACAGCCTATGTAAATTGTCCATTGAGTATGACTGTGTGTGCGCCTGGCAATGGACTGACGTCCTGTCCAGGGTGAACTCTAGCCTTGTACACTGTACTGCTTGGGAAAGACATTGTGGAAGATAGATGATCTTCATGACTGTCCATGTGAAGAGCTGCTTTAATAACATACTAATTACATATAAATACATTGCGCACAATTCTAAAATTGTTCCCTGTTGCCTGCCATGCGCCGACAGCCTCCAGGAGAGGCTCTGGACCCCTGCAACCCTGAATAGGACAAGTGGTTACAGAAGATGGATGGATGGATGGATGGATGGACGGATGATTCTAAAATTGTGCCCTATTCCCTGCCTTGCACCCGTTGTTTCTGGGATAGGCTCTGGACCGCTGTGACTGTACCAGGACGAATGGGTGTGGAAAATGGATGGATTGCAATCCTAATATTCTATAACCAAAATTTCCATGATTCATGTTCAAAATTCCCTATATCATTTAAACCATTATTGCATAAATCACTGTAATGATACAAATCAGCGTATCTTTTTAAAAAATTTATTTTCTGGGCAGGACAGCACACATAGACCTAATTAATGAAGCTGCTCCCCATTTATGGACTAGCATGCTGCCTTAGCAGCCAGAATATCCTTTAACTTTAAAGTTACCTACGTAAACCTGAAAATGTCTGAAAACCTGAAAAAACCTGAAAAAAGATCCCATGAGGATGGCTTTATTTATATCAGATCCTCTGATGGAAGAGCTTCCTTTTGAGGAGTTTAAAGATGATTCTGTTTGACGGTCTTCAAAAGTTACAGCAAGTCCATTTCCACTGTGAAACGAGAGTCTTTATTTTCTGATAGTACAGATTAAAGTGTGTGGACGTCAAAGTGCTAATGGACCACTTTGCTTAGAGGTACCTCCCATCTTGCTTTTCTTTCCTCTAAAGTAATTACAGGTAAATCTAAGAAGCTAAGAATTGAGAATTTCTAAGTGATTTACAGCAGTGTGTCACCTGGAGAAACCTGTAAGGCTGAAAGGACTGGTCTGATTAGAGAAATGGATACTGCCGTCATTCTGTTCTGGAATTGGAGTCAAGGGTAATGATATATGCTAACACTTTCTATAAATGCCACATGTATTAGAATCTACGAGCACATTAATAATGCATTTTAATGCATTTATAAACCTTTAAAAAACTGGCTATAAATATTTAGGTAGCACTTTACAAAAAGACTATCCTTATCATGGGTTTCTGAATGGTTTATAATCAGCTTATTAATTAGGTTGTAACACTTCATTAATTGTTAATAGACAATTATAAACAGGTTTTAACACTGCTTTTTTATTAGAGTGTTACTACCATTTATAAGTGGGACAAGGGAGCCTTATTGTAAAGTGGTACCAATATTTATAAAAAGACGATTATAAAAAGACATTTTTATGCATTATGAATTCTTTATGAAGCTCTCAACTATAATGTACTATAAATACCTTCATAATGCAGTACAAAGCATCCTTAATGCTTATACCCACCATTATAATGCATTATAATGGTATCTATAGTGTATTATACATGAGAGCTTCATTGGAGCTTATGAAGCATTATAATCAACACTATAATGTATTATGACTGTCAATAAGAGATGCTGTAATGCTTTATTAATTCTTATACCGACCAATACAGTATAATGCATTATGAACGTATCTATAATGCGAAATAGATGATGGTTTTAAATAACGTGTTACCAAATATATTTACCCAGTAGGTTTGTAAGCAGTATGATTTTTTGGGCTGCTCGTCAGCCCATCGCAGAGAGGCTTGAATTTGTGCTAAATGTCTTGAATATATAAATTTATGCTTTTGCCCCTGTGCCTATTCTGGATTTCCATTCTACAATTCCCAGCAATTTTTCTTTATACTTCTGTATATATTTAAGAAGACTGTCTCTAATGATAACTAGTCCTTAATGATTCTCCCCTGGAAACACATTAACTGCTAGTCATCTTCCCTGTGAACTTGGAAAACAGTATTAATCACACATGAAATAATGCATGAAGTCAGTGCTGGTTTCCAGCTCATCATTTTATGTGTTGACGCTTGAAAAAATGGATGGTCTGTAGAGATGGGAATTATGCTTTCTGTAATATCAGATCAAATCCACCTCTGATTTTTTTTAAATCTAGAGCTTATATGTTTCTGAGATAAGCACATCCTGGCTCGAAAAGCACATCTTTTCAAGCCAATCCAATTGTCAAGAAGGGGTAGAACATGTGTAATGAGGTCTTTTACCTTCTTTTGAAGTCAGACAAGACTGAAATTCCTTATTTAATGGATGTTCCTCTCTTAATATTTCCATATGGGGGGGGGGGGTGGGTGGTCCCCCAGCTGACTGAAAGGATCCCACTCCTTAGAGCAGGAGATCTGTATCAGTCTTTCTGTCGATGTTCTCTGTGGATGAGTGGAGTCTTTAATTGGGCCAAGTGTGGTTCTTCTTCTGACTCCTTCTTCCAGAACACATGCCATTTGTGTTGCTAATGCTTTTATCTGATATTCCCTTTGTGCTGGGGTTGTGTGACTGGATTGGCACTTAGTTTAGGGCACAAAGACTTCACATGCATCACAGAGATGCTTTTAAAAATGTATTTTTTTTGCTTATATCTGTTTGGAATGATTGCATCCCTCCACAGGCAAACAAAACAACAGACAGGCCCTTTTAGTGGAGTCGGACAAGGCTAACTTGTGTAAGGGCTGTGTTCTGGAACTGAAAAGCGCAGCTCGAATATGCACACGCTACAATGGTGTTTTACACTTCTGAGGCGGTGGAAGCTGTGCCTAAATTATATGGCCTTTTTATCTCTCCGTTTGATGCTGTTTAAAAGGAGAAGGCCCCCATTGTCCTTCATGGCCTAAAGGAATGGTGTAGGCTATACAGAGATTCAGAGGTTCGGGACTCGTTAAATGTCACCCACATAGTTGTTATCACATATTAAAATGCCAGACTGTGTCTGGATGTCCTCTTGGGGTTGGGGGGTGGGGGTTTGATGGCTATAAATTGCATCTTTCTGAAAGCAGACAAAGTGTTTTGTCTGGGGTGCCTATTTGTCTGATTTTATTTTCTATAGGAAAAATGCCAGACTTATATGAAAGGGGATAGTGAAAGTATGGATTGACCCTCAAATACAGGACTCTTAAAGGTTGCTAGTAATTTGTTCCTTATTGAAATGTTGGGATGTTGTTAGTTTTTCTGAGGACTATTGGTTAAAATACGATACTGTGCAAAAGTCTGAGGCAGTCAAAGGAAATGATGTTTAAATGATCTTCATATTGGTACAAAACTATGATATTGCATCTGTAAAAGTGTTCCAACTTAACCTTTTCTAAACCTTTCCTAAAGTCCCCCCAGGTGCAGTAACCATCCAATACACCGATGCATTTCTTAACTTGACCATTACTCCAGATTATATGGCTAATCAATGCCCCACTGACTTTTTAAACTATTTTTTTAACTCATAACTAATCAATTATGAGCTGGTGGTGAAATGTAATGATCATAAGAAATTGCTGAGGTGCCTCTGGGGAGAGGTTTTGGAACCAAAGTGATGTTCTTCTAACCATCCAACAAAATATCAGTGACTTTTTGGAGAACAGAACAAAGAGTTTTTATTTCCATATGTTTTATTGTTAAATTGTATTTTTTTTTTTCTGAGCAAATCTATACACTTAATACCCGGATAAATAACTTTAAACATTTTCTTTGACTGCCTAAGACTTTTGTGTAGTACTGTACATGCATAGCGAATACTAAAACCATTGTAGTCATACAAGCCAAAATTCGCATCTGGCAGATAATCTTCACCCAACTAACTCATGATGACTCATTACTATAGGACACTAACCTGTGAACAGACCAAAGGAATGGCAGCAGTTATCTTCCCTTGTACTCTTATTTCCCCTAGTCTTCATATCTGCTCATCCCTCCTCTGTCAGGTGACCATGTTCCCAAGCATCTGTGGGAAGATGAGGTGGAGTTATGACCTGTGATTTTTTTTTTTTTCGGAGCAGACAACCATGACTCATTTAGTGGAAGCAGGGAAGTGGCAAGCGATGATAGCTGTAGTCCTTTACTTTGAAATCAGACAGTATGTCAAATGCCATGACACAGGGTACTTGTTTGAAGACGTCACAGGCTGAATGGCTTCTGAGATCAAGGTTGGTCCTCGAGTGATCATTTACGCGACGCCTGTCTGACTGACTGTAAACCGTCTTTCTTGGCCCTCATGGTCATAATGAAGAGTGAAGGCTGAGGGGGGATTGATAATCTGAATTTATTTTCTTATTGTCGGTTCTGGTTTGTACAGGTTTTCTGCAGGGAGGAGGAAAAATATTAAGGGAGAACCCCTGAACGTATACGTTCGTTATGCTTCAAGAAAAACGGTAAGATGTTGGGGAGATGATTCTGACTGCATCTCTAGGACTCTGTGAAGATGTCGACAGCTCTCAGAAGAACACCACTACTTTAGAAGGGAATATAAAAATCAGCCATAAAGCCAACAGACATCTTAGCATCATTTGGTAGAATCGATTGACAGATGTAAACGTGTTATAATTTAGCAAACCTATTGCTGCACACAGAACTGAGCTGAGATCATCTTCCGGAAAAATGAATATTTGTCCACTACGTGTATCACACAGCATTCCTAAACGTTATGGAAAAATGCTTTAATGTTTACCATTTTTTTCAAACTCATTTTTCTTTCATTTACTGCATTTCTTGGTGTTTTTCTTGGGTTTGAACAGTCACATCAATAAGTACTACAAGAGCTGTAACTCTGCACTGGGTGCTCTCCGTCGTCTAAATACGTCCATATGTGAGCAGCATGCAGAGGGCGGGAAGGGGCTGAGTTTTGGTACAGGCTCTGCAAGCGGAATGTGCGCAATGCTTTGCTTCAGTGTACGATAAGCCAAAGTGGCTGCAAACGGCACATATGCGCGACTCGGCAAAAGCACTGCTTCGGTTCGGTTGGTAAGCATTTCTCTGGTAAGTTCCCATTTAAAGCAATAAAGCATAAACGGCATGCAGTTTGGGCTGTTCCATGCTGTGTGCCCTTCACTGCATTGGGTAAGCTCTAAGCCCCCTTGTGGCCCTTTCCAGGAGGTTGTATGATGGATATTTAACCTCCTTTTAGATTCCTAAAATACCTTCTTGAAAATGATTTTCTCTTTGGAGAATCTGAGCCATTAATGATCCTGCAAAAAACAGCATTTAACAACCAAGAGGTGATTTCTGCAAGCGTATGTCGCAGTGAAAATGGATTGTATAGCACGTAATACCTGTATAGTGCAGTGACCCCTCATGTTTTTTGGGTCGGTGTGGTAGCTCTCCACCTTCAGGATCTGTCCCTGTGTCTAGGAAGTTGTAGGTTTGAATCCTGTGTCCAGTAGGGTGTTTATATAAGTTTTGGGCCCCTTAGCAAGGCCCCTAACCCTAACTGCTCCACGCTGGCTGACCTCGTGCTCTGCCCCCCCCCCCCACAACCACCACCAGAAAAAGCTGGCGTACGTCAGAGTTCCCCAGTTCTGGTCTTGGAGGGTTCATTCGCAACACAATTTGCAGATTCCCTGTTCAGACGCACCTACTAAACCTGGTAATTATCCACGATGTGTTTGAGCAGGACCAGAAGTGGAGGACGTTGGTGTATGTGAAGACCAAAGGATTGCAGTGTTAAAATGGTAACGTATGTCTTATATTGTGTTTCAACGGAATGTTATATATGCAGTATATTCACATTTTAATGCTGCTGTGCCTTAGGTGCTTTCAGAAGCAATAAAAACCGTCCAAAATACAGCCCTTCTGTTCTGACCTGGTTCTGAAAAGCAAGCTTATTGACAAGTTCCTGGTGTATAAGGTTTTGGATATTAGGCACTGTGCAAGCAGAAAAGGGGTTTTTTAACATTCTGAATGCTCACATGCCTGCTCATTCCTGCTGCGTTCCGTAGCTGTGGGATCAGCAGGTGTGAAATTAGATCCCTTTGTAGGACAAGACGGCCCAGCCTTCAATGTTGACATGCTGGTTATGCAAAGGAAGCCTGAGAGCTACAGCAAACGGAGACTGCTTCCCCATGAGGACAGGTCCACATCTCAGGTCCACAGCTGTGTCTGCAGCTGTTGTCTCATTACTGTCAAGTCACTAGCATAAACAGCAGAGACTCCCAGGACCAAAGAATAGGAATCCACTTTACATATGCTAAATAAATGCATTTCATAATATATTCATTTATGAGTTTGCATGTTCTCCTCGTGTCATAGTGTGGTTTCCTCTGGATACTCCGGTTTCCCCCCACAGTCCAAAATCATGTTGAGACTAATTGGAGTTACCGAATTGCACATAAGTGTGACTGGTGTGTGAATGTGCCCTGCGATGGGTTGGCACCCCATCCTGGGTTGTTCCCTGCCTTGCGCCCATTGCCTCCAGAATAGACTCTGAACCCTCTGTAACCCTGACTAGGACAAGCGGTTACAGGAAATGGATGGATCGATCAATGGATGGATGCTTGCATGCACATTGATTTTTTGATATTCAATTTGAGCTACCTAGACAGTTTCTGTACTGGATTTTTTGCACAATTTTGTTCATCTCATGCAAGTTTGACTTTAATTTGTGCCATCTACAAATTGGATAGTGTAACAATGAGTGGTGTTGTTTGGTAACAATGACTGACATTTTTCTCACAGGACAAAATCGCCATTCTGCATTTCTGATATTGTTATTAAGCAAAGACGACATCCATTTCACATGGTAAAAGTAATTTTCTGACATCAGATCTCCTTTCTGCGTAAAACCACTTGGCAAGCTCAGGATCATGAACAGGTAAACAATAAAATTATTAACTTTGAAAGATACTCTCCAGTTTACAGCATAAATATATCAAGACGTCAGTAAAAATATTTTGTAATGTATTCCACATAGAACACTATTCAGCTATAGGTCGGGCTCTGTTACAGTGGCCCTGAAGTGAAAAACAGACCATATTAAGGAGATGCAAGAACATTTACAAAACACAGTTATCTTCTCATTTTTTGGTGTTTCTTAAATGTTTTTGCATTTTCTTAACGTTTTGTGTTTTGCACTTGTGGGCCGCCCATCTCTAACCCCAATGTTGCACATATGGCCCTGGGATGTTTTTGTTTTAATTGAAAGCCACATAACTCCAACCCTGGGCCAGTTGTTTAAAACTAATATTTAGCAGATAGCTCACTTTCTGAACCGTTGACCCACAACAGGAGACACCCAGTTGGAAGAGAATGGGCTTGTGAAGGTAGATGGCGTTTCCTTTCCACTTGGGAGACTCGCGTCGTGGCCTAACTGCTGACTTTATTTATGTGTGCAGTTTGTTTGCTCCATTATTCTTCCTGTTTAATTTTACTAAATCCTTTTGTTTGACTTCCTCTTGCCAAAGGCCCCTTTTATCCTGTTTTTCACTCTTTATTTTCACGTTCTTACAATTGTTCTTGAGATGACCCCTCCAGTGACCACACGGTACTGCTCCTCTGAGCTCGGTGTCAGCTGGCTATGCCCAACTCAGCCCAAGTCCTGAGGATGCTGCTCTCCAGCCAGCCTATCAAAATATTTTGAGACATCCTACAATTCTGGTGTCAACTTTCACCTCAGTTAGGGACGGGCATGTTCTCCATGCATGATGTGAGGACTCCAGCAGATTGGCTTCAAAGGTTACATCTGTCCCTGAGTGATCAAATAATATTTTACTTTTTGGCACAGTGGGTAGCACTGTTGCCTCACATCCCCAAATTTGGGGAGTCAGATCCTCCGTTTGTGTGTGTGTATGTGTGTGTGAGAGAGAGAATTTTCATTTTCCCTTGCTTTTTGTGGATTTCCTCCAAGGACTACAGGTTTCCTGTGATGGACTAGGATCCAGTTCAGGGTGAGCCTTGTGGCCAGTGCTGCCTAGGAGAGGTTTCAGGTGGCCTTTGCCAGGATAAGTGGTTAAAAGATGGATGGATGGTCACCTGGGGGGGTGATTTTTCGGTATAGCAACCAAAACCTAATACAGGTACGATTTTCTGATAAGCGGAACAGACTTTTATATTTCAAAACAGCATATGTGAATTGCAGAATTCTTTTTGAATTGCAGAACAGATAAAAGTGGATTATGATAAGATAAACTGAGATAAACTTGATCCTATGGGGAATTTCTTGTCTGTAAAGCAGTAAGGTTCATAAAGTTCATACAAACGAGACAAGCAGTGCAAACAAGTAAACATTTTCAAAAATAATTTTTGAAATGTACACAGACAGAATATCCTGAAAAAGAATATCGGGAAATAAGTAGTTATAAATAAAAATAAATAAACGGCAATGAAAAGACAGAGAGAACCGAGTTTTAGCTATATCAATAGCGGGATGCTTGACTGACATGTTATGGCTGGGGGTGGGTGTGGGTGGTGGCTCGTCAGAAGGAGGCGCTGTAGTGCCCGATGGCAGCAGGTAGCAAATGGTAATGAATATTTTAATTGCATGAGATTTGTACTATATCTTCTTGGGAGGTGTCCTCATAAGCTGAATCACAGCACCCTGCTGTGTGGGGAGCACAAGCTATTACAATGGCATAATGACTGTTTATTTCTCAAAGCTAAAAACCCTGGCAGAGTGCTTCCTTTCGTGCACTTCCAGAACCCTCCAGAAATGGTTTACATATTTCAACAAAACAATTGGAGAGGAAGAAGTGACGAAGGGTCGCAGGAAGACGAGCATTAATTGTGATGGTGTTCTTACAGCCAATGCTATAAATGACCATTCATTGCTCTTTTAGCTGTTAGCCCCTCATTTTTAGTTTGGGAACGGAAGGCATGCCTGATCAATTCGGTTTCGAGATAACATCTGGAAGGAACACAGAGACGTTGTGGTCACTGGTCCTCAATCATTATTCAGTAGAATTACAAAGAAACCTACTGAAAGACATCTCTGAGTAACTGGCATGTTAATTAGCACTCAACAATAACAAGATTGTTTTCAACCATAGGCACCTTAACAGCAACATTGTCGTACCCATTAACTACATGGCCCTCAGAAACTTCAGCGTCCGGAGCTCATTCTGATTACAGACTTTTTAGACCCTGATAATGTGCCTCCATGCTTTGTCTGAGTCATTGTTTCCGAGAGGTTTCATTAGTGCTTTGCTCTTTGTGTCATTTAAGTATCCAAATCAAAGTACACTCAACAACACTTGATGAATTTGCAAGCTATTCGGCTTTTAAATTAGTAATTTTATCATGGATCGTTTAATTTTTATCTCCAATTCTATTTTTTTGTCTGGTTCTTCCCTGGGAATCCCTTTGAAATTCAGATTCTTTAAACAGCAGTGCAGTGCATCTTTGTCTTTAAGTTAAGGTGTGTTGCGACAGCAATTTATTTACCACATAGAGAAATAACGGCTCTTACCCAAAGCTTTGAAATCTGAAGCCATGAGTCATTAATTCAAATGTTTCCCATTGAAAAGAGCAGCCATTTAAACTCGATCTGTGGAAATATTCCATCAGACTTAAGTTGATGGTGTCTATTTTATAATGCAGGGTTTAATGTACATGTGATGAAAAATTTATTTGAGTTCTCTCTCAGAAGAACCCGCAGATATGTTTCAACAGATTTTCCTGGCTTGTTATATGTGTGAGGAGTGGATGATGAGAATATTTTTGGCGATTATTATGTTTTGTTTATCTTTTATTTTTGTTTCAATGGATGGGATCATAATCAGGGGCTAAGATAACTCAGGTCCAGCAAGTAAAAATTAAGGCCAAGATTTTGTTTCAACCAATCAGTTGTGACTGCGACAATTTATACTCAACTGGCTGGTTGAAACAAAATCTTGGTCTGGATTTTCACTTTCTGGACCTGAACTATCCACCTTTGAGTATGAAAATCAAAATATCAATTATAGGGCTGCCATTTTTGCGGTTTTTAGGAAAGTGCTAATCTATACTCTGAGAAGATAAGGACTTCTTAATCTCCCCAGTTTTACATAGGTTGTCTGCAGAATGCTATGACCAAAGGTAGATAGTTCAGGTCCAGGAAGTAAAAATCCAGACCAAGATTTTGTTATACAGCTGCAGAGTAATCAACTAGTTGGTTGGAACAAAATCTTAGTCTAGATTTTGACATTCTGGACCTGAACTATCCACCTCTGGCTATGACCAGCCAGGGAACCTCACTTTTCAGTGAGCGCTCGTTGTCTAAATAGCAGCACTGCAATCCCACCCCCCCCCCCCGCCTCTCCAGTTTGACTTTGGGAAAGCATCTGTAGAATTTCAGAAACAGACATTCTCTGCTGTTGGTGATTCTTAATCAGCTCAGATGAAGTCCAGGCCTCTACAGAAAATCAGTTATATTCCGTTTTATCTCTGAGGAACAGTCAGAGATTGAATTGCATCCCGCCGTGGCCGTGAACTTGCACATCTTAAAACTGTGAGGTTCTTTGGATTTTTTAATAAGGATGTCCTTTGAATGATTTCCTCACTTTTTGAACTAGGTCCCCTTAAGTATAAATGAAGTACCTCGGCCTTTTGAAAATCCAGACTTTAAAGTCTCTATTCATCTTTAAGATGTAAAGTTCCCTCTAAAGATAAATAATTTTGATGATGCTAAAATCTGAGTTCTGAGACAGATTCTGTGTGGTTGCTGATCGTCAGAATCAGAATAGATATTTTGAGACCATATTGCTGACATCAAATTAATCAGTTTACTTGTTTTTGGTTGCTGTAATTGTTACTGGTACCTACTATAGTAACGATTGTGTAAATGTACACCTTAATCATTGAGTAACTGTCTCAAGTTTTCTGTTTCGGTGTTCAGTGGTTTACAGCTCAATGCATTGCCAGCTACTAATGACCACGTAATAAAACGGCTTTGTATTTATTTAGGGAATGTTTTCGTGGCATCCTGGGGTCCTCAGGCACACACTCAAATCGGACTATTGTTGCCTTGCCCCAAAATTTCAACACTGGCCATTTGCAGGGCCTCTATATGGAACTTACCTTGGAATGTGCATTTAGACGTTGATGGATTGTGCTATGTACATTTTTCCCTCAAGATTCTAAATCTGAAAATCCCTTTAAGGCCATGTCCCTATGCAGGTCTTGTTGTGCTCAATCTAACAGCTGCAGTAGGTCACTGGTGTTGCACCAGTAATTCCGCTTACTGTTAAAGTGCTTCAGCGTTGGATGTGGATGTGATTGGATGTGGCCATAGCTGTGAAAGGCATTGTGTGTGTCTTTACTGTAAAACATGAGTGATGAACCCAGACTTATTTGTCTGCCGGACTGTACACTGCTGAATTGTCAGAGTTACATTTTTTATGTTTGAATCTGTGTATATTGTGAAAATAACCCACTGAATATCTGCTCGCTGCCGTAACATGGGGACACGGGATGATTGGCTACGTGGTGTGAGAGAGTTTTTGTGGACTCTAAGGTCCATCACACTGCCCCGGATCTGGAAGCACGGGCTTCTGGAACTGTGAACCACTGCTCGTTTCATCTCCTGAAGCTGAAAGGGGGGGGGGGGGTATGGATGGACAATGAGGGAGAAGGAAAAGGATTAACAAAGGAGTGTCTGAGAAGCCAAAATGCAGGGCTGCTCTCCATCCAGACACATCGCCGCTGCTTCTGTCCTCTCAACCTTGGTTTCATTTATGACAAATTTGTTGGAATGCCTCAGTGTAGCTCCTTGTATGCCAATAATGTATGCCAACAGGCTTCAGTGTATTTAAAGCTTGGACTCTGTTCAAAGGAAATTATAATTCCTCTCAAACAGGCCTTCTGAAGGCTTTGCATTGTTCTTTCTCTCCAGCTAATCTTAACGCCCCACAGGACGCCAAAGCAATTTTCTAATGCCGGTTAAGCTCGGCATTTGCATAAAACAACTTTTTAACCAGTTTTTGTAATTAGAAATGATATTGAATGATCCTTAAGTTTAACGAACACTTGTTATTGTGCTGTTTTCCTATTGACATCTTAAGTGTAAGATTTAGTTGTTTTCATAAATCATGTGTTGAATTAATAATAAAAACATATTAAAAATATAAATGACTACAAATCAGTGGAGAGAGATCATCTTTCTTCTCAACAAAGATTATGTTATTCATACAGCAGATGTTGGCAACCTTGTATATTTCGCCCCAGAAATCTTGTAATTGCCATACAGTTGTCTTAGGAATTAATTAATTACAATTAGAGCAGCACTCCAAAGCACAGTGAAATTATGCCAAATGGTTTCATTACCGACAAATATGACCCCCAGGAGAAAGTGGTATTCTTTACAAATTTCTTGTATGTTTGTGTGGAAGTTGAAAGCGTCCATTGCCTCTGTAGTGGAGCTGGGAACATTCCTCTCACCAGAAGGGAGTCGACCAGAGGAGGACCTGCTGTGGGAACCAGGGAGAGCTCCTTCCCAGGATCCGCTCCGGCAGTGTCATGGTGCCAGATTGTTCGTCACTGATCTTTAATGACTTCATCCACTTAAAATCTTCATGTGTTACATGACCAATTTTCACAAAAACAATAGAAATCCCTGCTTTTATACTTGTACTGTAATTATCCCTATGGCTACTGAAGTCTTGAGTGACTCATTTATGGAGAAGGACTGAAATGAAACCTCTGACTACCCTGGTTTGTGATTTGTAGGTGAAATTAAAAGAGGAAAACAACCAACATCATTGTGGTGGTAATTCTGATTACTAATATTTTTGTAATTTTCAGCTATTGATAAGAGTACCTTGATGTGCATGAAAGCCAGAGTTGGACATAAGGTGAAATTAACTGCTTATAGAGTACAGGGCTCATTAGCACTGAGATGACTTACAGTGTCTGTGCCAGGGTCTCTGCAGCCTTACTGCATTGGCAGTGCCACTGAAGCCAACACCTTCATCACTGATGCCCAGTGCGTCACAGTGTACTACAATGGAGAAAGAAAGCATTCACACTAGAGGCTCTTACCCTCTCTGGATTAAAGCCCAAAGTAAGTGAATAAACAGTGTAACGAGCAAACCTCATTAAAAAAAAAAAGAAACAGAACTTTTTCTGAAGTCAAAATAAAAGATTCATGTCCTCTACAGCACAATACCCGTTAACTGCACTCCTGTAAGATGCATTTCGATACATTTTTCACAGTAGCCATGACAGCTTGGAAATATTCATTCAAGATTTGGAAACTTAGCAAAACGCTTGGGTTGGCAGCACTGAAATCAGGTTGACTTTGTCATAGAGAATCTGTGAAAGGGGGTTTTATGTCTTATAAACTGCACACCGTGGCAGTCTAAAAACAGGCATATTTTGAAGTGGAACAAATATGCAATGGTAACCTGAAAGGTAGATTAACATTCTGCAGCATGGATCCCATGCAAAGACGCAAAATCAAAGCTGCTTCATGCTTTGATCCCCTTTTTTGCCACCTTGTTTGTAATTGGGTGATATCGACAAATTCTTCACCGGTGTTTGGTGAAGCAAAAATTATACTCAGGGCTCAAACTGTCATGGGATTCATGTGGATGCCACCCCCTGTGGGAAAAAAATGCTGATAAACCATCACCTCTCACCATTCCCCAGAACTCTTCTATCTGATTTGTCAATATACCGTCTATATCAGGGGTACTTAACTGGCAGACTTTGGACCAAAACAATTATAACCCTGGACCCCCTCTGATACATTTTCTATTTGGGTTATCCCCTCCCCCCCCCCGAAATATTTTTTCAACTTGACTGGTGATTATGCTTCTTTAGAAACATAAAAATAAAAAAAGCACTGATGTTTCTGTGGAGAGTTCCTCTAAATGCTAAGCTGTGCCCCTTGTTTTTTAATTACGGGGATAATTGACAGTTATTTTGGCAGGCCTCCTGCATCTGGGGCAGCAAGGATCTGGCAGGTGAGGGGATTCTGTGTGGCGAGCGGCCCAGCGGATGGCCCGGTGCTCCACGGGATCCGCCCTGCGTGCCCACAGCAGCATTCATCCTCTAACTGTTTGCTGCACCACGTTTGGGACGGGAAGCGGTGCAAGGCCGCAGCATCTGCTCCCAGTTATAATGTTACACGCTTTGGGGGGACAGCACAGGAAATGCTATAATGTGCGGGCCAAACAAAAAAAACCCTGGAACGATCAGGAAAACAAACCACGGCTAGACCTCCTCATGCCCCGATATCTCTAAGAACTTCAGACAGGCCCTCTGTAGTGACAGGTCGCTGCAGTATCAGAAACCAGAAACAGGGTGATTTTATTTTTGTCTGTGACAGTTTGCAGATTACGGGCAATCGCTCATTTCCTGTATGCCATGTGGCTTTGGGAATGCAGTCTACCCAAAGACGTGGCCCATTGTATAACTGTGAATGCGTTCTCGACATAATGAAGCAGATGAATAGCTCATGTTGAATAGCAGCGTTACGATAAAAGTAAGTAACTCCATCCTTGCTTTGGTTATACATTAAAACAGCTGGTCATAAAAGTTATATATGCCACACAATGGACGCTCAGATATGAAAAAGATGATTGCTTGTTACGCAGAAGATATGCAGAGGTGGGCAATTCAGGTCCAGAGAGTAAAAGTCCAGACCAAGATTTTGTTTCAACCAACCAGTTGAGCGTAAAGAGTCACAGTCACAGAGTACTCACCTGGATGGTTGGAACAAAATCTTGGTCTGGATTTTTTCTCTCTGGACCTGAACTACCCACCTCTGAAGACATGTATAGGGTCTTTTAGAAATTATATTAGTGGCAGGGTTTTAAGAGATATGCTGATGTTTGAACTAGACATCCAAGATATTGTCATTGTGTTAAGGTGTGTAACAATGCTTTGTCCCACATTCTGTAATAACTTGACAATGTGTCAGTGTAGACATCCATCTTGGTTGTTTATTATATAAGGCACAGTATTACATTTTCATTATTAAAAAATGCAGCTCCCGCATTTAGTAATAACCACCACAATGTGTAATAATTTATTATGTATTGCATGCAAGCTGTCTGTTACAAAATGAGACAGATTATTACAAAATGCAGATGCTGATACATAATGTAGTGAAAATTTGTTACATTCTGTCAAGTTATTACATAATGTGGCATTATTACATAATGCGTTGCTACAAGGTGTCTGATTCTAATGGCAAGATACTGTTTAGACAGGAAGGCCTTGAACACCACTTCTGTTTTATAAAATGCTGTCTGGGCAGCTCCCCCCCTGAAATCTACATCTTACTCAGATTACAATTTGAAAAGACAAAAATTGAGAACTGCAATCTCAGGGTAGAAAACAGGCAACTTTCAAGCAAGGAAGGCATGAGACTGAAGTGAAAGGTTCCGAATCCTGCATTGAATTTTTGGAATGCAGTATGTTTCGACTTGGTTTGCATATAAGTTTAGAATGTTTATGACTCTATTGATGTGTCTTTATTGTTTATTAGAAACCTGAAAGTTTTAATAGAATGCAGGAGATGCAACTATGAGCAATGTAACAGTGCAGGTGACTGCTTTTGTGGTATATTGCATTCAGGGCTCGTTCCTGCCATGTAGCATTTTAGGTAACTGGTCGTTCTGTAGAGACTTGGTTTACTGAGGGTTCTCTTGTACATTTGGCACTTGTGGCTGGCCTGTGTAAACAATTTGGAGGCTGAGTGTGCAGTGAAAGACATTGGCAGGTGCGCTAGGCAGCTTAATTGGCCTGGGCAGCATCCGGAAGCTGATGGGGCTAATTGATATGGGGGCACACAGAGGTAGTTAACATTCTGTGTTTCACAAACGATAGAAGAGATTGTCAGAGATGATGTTGTGGAACCTATGGACTCACCAGATGGCTGAAGACATCCAGGAGAGATGATCTAGAGGCAAGCCCCTTCTCTTCTTTGCTGCCACTCCCCCCCCCCGCCAATGTACTTTGGCACAGATGAGCTGACCAGCTCGCCAGCTATAAACACTAACAGTTGTCAGTCTTTTTATAGTGGCCTAAAGTTCCTATACTTTAATGTGAATTAATCATGCTTTCAGAAATCCTAATTAAATTAAATAAAGTATGTCACGTAGCACAGTCTGGGTTTGGGGGCAAAAAAACGAACACAGCAGTAGGTGTGACATTAATCATGTTGCCTCTTTCATTTCTTATCATGTGTTGCTGAATAGTGCTTTTCTAGCCAAGCTTGTGCAATCAGGAGCTGTTAGCCCTGCTCGTGTCGGAAACACTCCGGGTAATGTTGAACTCGTTTCACACGACCTGGCAGGTGTCTCTTTCGAGGATATGATTCCACGCTTTAGCTTTGTGGCATAGTCTCTAGATGGAAAAGTCTTGTCACTTGAACTGAAAGTCATTCCATATATTCACAGGTAAAGTTCCTCTCTTCCAAAAGCTGCCCTCCCTCCATCCCCTCCATCCTTATTCCCACCAATCTCTCCCTCTGCCCTTGATCTCAGCTGGAGCTCTGCGCTCTATGTCATGTCAGGCTGTTAAATTCAAGTCAAGTGAGCTACACTTCTCTTCTAACTTGTTCTTTTATTTTGTTTTTATCGCAAACATTATCGGACAACAGGACGGTCTGTCACCCCCTTAGATATTTTTGGCATTTCAGGGCATCGCTGTGACCTCAGTTCCGCCCATCGTCTTCCCTCCTGAGCCACATCACCACAGTGCAGATTTTCTTTTAAGGGAATGGATGGTTCCAGAAAGAAAAAGAGAGGGAAAAGAGAACTGTACTGGGAAAGCACTGGTTACCAGTTTACAATACAACTGCCCTTCCTCAACAGTTACCTAAAGATCTTTAGAAAGGAACCCAAGCATACTATATTTGCGAAATAGTTTCCAGCACAAGGAAAGCAGCTTCCCACAGTGCTGCTTAAGAAGTGATGATGATGACAATGACGACGACGATGATGTTATACGAAGAGCCTCAGCCAAAAGCTAGACTGCGAAGCTGGCATCTGGAATCCCTCAGGCTAACACTGAACAAGAAGGCCTGGTGAAATGGGGCTTTACGCGCTCAGAGCCGCCTTCCGATACGCCCTGACACTGGCTGCCCCATGGAATGTGCTGTTCTCCCTTTTGATATTCTGCTCTACAGATGTGCATCTTGCGGTCAAGTAGAAGCTCGGGTCCCCTCTTTTGGTGGGGTGTCTCTCAAGTGGGATTCTGAGTTTCTGCTTATCTGGAGCAGTGAAAGTGCTGGGTATCAGTCTGACCTGGGCCTGGGAGACATTTAGGAGCCTTTCCACTTGGTCTTGGACTACTAGATAGGGCAAGGGCCATAGAGGGAGCTGTACTCAAGATCCAAGGCTTGCCGGTACTGGCATACTATACTTAAGAAAGGCACATTGGCTTGATAGATCGAATAAGTAAACAAGTGTATCACTGTGTGAAATTTAAGCTATGCAACTTAATTTATGTTAATACCCCAAGATCCTCATTTACCATCAAACAGCAAACTGTCACTGTCCAGTGAAAGAAATATATGTCCAATATTCCATTTTTTCTGGATCTTAAAGAACAAAGTATTTTTAAAAATAAGCCTAAAAATGTAATGTAGTAAAAAGTCAGACAGCAACGAAATGCATTTTCTTAATTCTGTCCTGTATCGACAGCTTGCATTAACAAAGCCCTATCTATCTATAGAAACCGATCAGAAAAAAAACATGTATTGTCATTAATGGGTAGGTACAGCTAAGCTGACGAATGACCGACTTCAGTAACTCTGTCTCCCACAGTTATTCCCCAAGGCCCTGAGTGTGTGCCGTAGCAGCTAAGAAGCTGGACCCAGGAGCCTAAGCGTGAGTTGTGTCAGAGCTGCAGTTACCTTTGGGGGGAAACGTCCCTTCTTCAAAAGCCGCGCTACAACTGAAGACTACAAAGTTAAAAGTTACTATCAGTTTTGGTGAGACTTCGGATAAACGACAATCGGCTCTGCCTTCTTTTTATTATTCACTGAAGGCTTTCTGAAGCGTAGTCGAGATGGGAAGGCAAAGCCATTCAGACACAGCTGCCCTTTTCCAGGCAGAGTGGTGAATCGCCCTGACATCTTGGCCTCTAGAAGTGGCAGCTTATAATAGGAGGTGGTCATGGTGTGCCTTACCCCCTACTGGCGCTGTGGGAGGGGCCTAACTGGTCACTCACAGGTCACCAGGCAACCCCGCGGCCCTCTCCGCCGCACAAAGCCGCCCTGCTTGCTTACGTGTTGGTGGCCGTATTCAGCGAAGGCCCTTCTTTGAATTTCAGAGCTCGCCTTCCACCTCCTGAGCCGAAACGCCTTGTTTACGACCTCATGGGCCCGGCACTGGCTTTAAAACAGTGTCTGTGGTGCAAGCTGTAAAGCGTTCAGGCTCTGGGGAGCCAGTTCTAGGGGGGGTTCGGAGCGGCTTGGAGGGCCTACCGAGCTGGAGGCGCTGGCGTGCCAGCAGGGGGGGAGCCTGGGAGTGCACGTGGAAGGCCTGATTTTCCTCTGATGGTGCAGGCAGGGTTTACAGGGTACTCCCAAGAGACTAGCTTGCACCCTTTGAAGCTCATGTCCTGGTAGCTTCTCTCATCTCAGCGAAGGATTATGTTCTCTCCTCCCTGTTCCCTCACCCTCTCTCTGATTCAGTTCTTCCACTCCATCCACGATTCCTCCCTCTATCTAATATGCTTTCCCCGCTATAATTTTCTCCCTCTGTCGCGCCCCCTTCTCACTCCCACCCTCTCTTCTTTTTCTTGCTCTCCCTTTCTTTCTGTTTTGCCCCCCATCCCTCTTTTGTGTCCATTCGCCACTCCGCTCCCCTCCCACTTGCCCGTGACATGCCAGGTAATTAATGAGCATCATAAACTTCGCTTTCTATTAGACACCCATTAGTAAACCTAGTAAGCCTGTCATTGTGGGCAAAAACACACAGCCCCTTTATTTGATCCCCACATCAAAGGGGACACCCTACTGCTTGCCGTTGAATACGCTAATTGTGAGTTCATCCTGGAGACAGCCACATCCTGGGCACTTTTAAAGAAGTAGTCACTGCCTCTTACAGATAGCGAAGGAGGAGAGTGAAAGCAGAAAGGGCCGAGCGAGTGCTGTGTTTAGAAAACAGGCTCTGCTGTTTTGAAACAGAAAAAGGAGAAAACCACGTTACAAATAATGAGAATCGTTGTTTCATCCAATTTTGCTAGCTAGCTAGCTGGATGGGCGAAGTCAAGACTCTTCCAAAGACTCCATCAGATAAAAAGGAATCGTAAAGTGGGGCAATGGTGTTTTTCCTGCTAAACTCCACAAGCCAATAAAATAAAGTACAGTATCAGCAGCTAATTAAGGACACTTTAAAATAGCGCACCATCAGGTCTACACTTTCATTTCTAAGGTATTGCATATATTACAATTTGCATAATCATTTCATGTTGCCTGCTCTTTTGATGTCCTTTTCATTGATATGGTAAAATAGGTGGAAACTTCATTTTAAATGTGTTTCACTGCTTTATCATCAGGATTTCTGAACTTGCATCAAACAAGGTGGGAAACTCTGTCTAAAGACTCATGGGTCACTTTTGGATGGTATCACATATGAACTGGAAAAAAAAACGTGAAATCATTTACACAGGCATGAAGTCAAATACAGTAGTGAATACAGAAGGTTTAATTAACTATGTCCTATGTAAAGCTAAAACGTGCTACAGAATATCCAACAAAACTTTAATTGACATGTTTTTGTGCCAATAAGAAAAAGTGAATATCCACCTTACTATGTGGTTATCCTGGAAACTTTGTCATTTTGAAAATTTGTAAGCGGATTTGACTCTAATATTGGGAGTCTGAGCTGTTCCTCTAGCCATTAATTACATATCAGTTAAAAGTTAAAGGTAACCAGGAATGTGTGCCGTGTTGAAATGCTAGGGTGTTGTTAGTTCTTTCTGAGGATTATTGAATAAATGTCACAAAAACAGAAGTTGGGGGAGACCCAGTGGCGAACAACTCAGTTTATTTGCCCCCAGGGCAACAAGACAGGCAAACATAAGGCAGAATTGTTGTCAGGGTTGCGGCGCGGGAGGTTCGACAGCCGTTGGTCGGTCCAACACAGAAAGCACAGGACAGGAAGCAGGAACGCCGGGGTAGAGTTGAGGAGTTGGGATGGGAATGGAGCACAGCAGGCAGGGTGGATGAGGACTGAACAGGAGACACAAGTAAGAGTGCTCAGTGAGCGCCTTGGCTTTTCCAGATACAGGCATGAATATACCGTGTTAAAATGCAGTTCCACCAAATGGGGTGTGACCCTTATAGTGACTTACAGTTGCATACTTTCAGGATGCCCTAAGCTTTCCCACAACACACACTGTCGCTGTTAGCTGGCACATTACGTCACGCTCCTCGAGTGTGTCCCTGACCAAGAAATCCACACTCCAATCTCATTGCTTTCTGCATTTCATCTCTCTGTTTGTCGGGAGAAAAACTGTCAACAGCTTTGCTTTACAGCTGTTTTGTTGTTTATTACCCATTATTATTTTTGGTGACCTCTTTTGGTTACAACATATCCTTTCCATCTGTTTTCCCAGTAGTATTTTTCTCAAACAGAATCACAGCAAGCTTGGATGCTATCCCAGGATGCAAAGGGGGCAAATCAGGGTCCACCTTCAATAGGGTGCCAATAACACATACAATCAGGAGTGTAGGAGAGTGTTTGATATTGGGGGGGGGGGACATAACTTAATAATTTAAAGGCAAAGGTCTATTTATTGGGGAGGGTGAATGACTGGGTGGGGGCATAACTTAATAATTTAAAGGCAAAGGCCTCTTTATTGGGGAGGGTGGGATGAATAAAGGCAAATTAAGTATTACGGGGTACACTCCCCCCAGCTCCTATGGCCCTTTAGTGAAACACTGGAAACAATATATAGACACTGGTTTACCTCGTTATGAGGGGAGGTAATAAACATGAACTTGGTAGAATACACCAATGTAAGATATTAACCAGTTACTTATAATTGCACTTTCCTGGGAATGAATCTGGCCTTGAATCCAGTAGCTAAACTATTGACCCCTTCATACTTTCTGTCTGTATTACTCAGAGCTCTTTGTCCTCTGCAGGTTTCACATTTGCCTTTCCTTCTGTGGGCCTTGCTGGCCGGCCTCTTAAGAGACTATTGTTCCAAGGACATAAACAAAGCGGAACAATCAGATTCCTTAAAGGGATCCAGCTGAATGGCGTGATTGTGTGTTTCCAGGTGGAGTGCTGATTAACGCTGCGGAAAGGCCTGCCGCCCTTTCTGCAGCACGGCCGCCAAGCCAGGTGCTCTGGCGCGTTGATCGATAAGCAGAGGCTCGCCCTCTGAACCTCTCCTATGGTGATTGTATAACTCTCAGAATAACCGAATAACAGTACCCAGCTGGATGGCTCCTGAAGTCTGCTTTTTCATTAGTGCTCTTGTGAACTAAGGACCCTACCTATTCCGTCATGGCGATGTCAAACAGCAGGTGTACGTCTTTGAATCTGCATCATATAGAGTTTAACCCTTTCAGCCCTCTCGTTTCTTTACTAGCTGGATTCCTATCTGTAAAAATTATTTTTTATCATCCATGCGTCCATCTTCCATCCACTTATCCAATACAAAGATGATCAAAGTCATTGCAAAACAAAAAGAGCTGACATTAACAGTTCTAAGCTTATAGAAGACGCATTTTTCGTTTAAGTGCTTTCGTCTGGTTGTGATGTTTGTCTTGTGTATGTCTTAAGTCGCATGGTGTCTTTGCTCCTTACTCTCCACAAATGACCGGACCTCCAATGTGCAGTTGCAACACACTTTGAGGCCACAGTTATTGACATCCTGTCTTGTTCACTTGGGTTTGCATGTTGGGGTGCAGCTGAATGAAACTAGGCTGCCTTCTTGACTTCAGGCTGAGGGATGTGCACTACTGCACTCTGCCTGCTGCTTTCGTTTCCTTCTGTTGGGAGAGATGGCACCATAAACTGCATCTGGAGCATGTCTGCAAGTTAAAGGCTAATCTGAATGTTCTTTAAGTCTGGTGGCCTTTGTTCGTCTTGCACGTCGGTGCCAGGGACAGCTGCTGGTGCAATGTGCTAATGGAGAACTGTCTGAACGCCTGAGAGCAACAGATGAACGCAAATCTCTGGCTTTAGAAACTTCTAATTGCTGGATAAGCTGAACACTCCCTTGGAAATCATGGGCGCCGCTGGAATTTGCATCACATCCTAGGGTTTCAGATGGTCATCCAGCCTGTCTACATCGCAGATCATTTCACATTTCATTACCCAGCGATAAAAAGGCAGTGAGCTGCACTGGCTTTCATGTAACACTTTAGATATTAAATATACATGTCACTCAACACCTTACTATACATGTCTGGGCAGGATATAGTTCTTGATCTATAGTCTGTGGAGGTTAAATCATTAATTCACCATAGCGTGGCAGATTAGTGGATATTCTCCTCTTCGTGTGCCTGGGCTTCATTTAATTTTATCATTTTTAAGGGACTGGATTAAGAGGGCCATTATTATTAAAAAGACATTTAAGATAAGTTGGTTCACTCCCTAAGAGTTGAAATAATGTTCTAATAATACTTTATCTGGCTTAATTATGAGTTATGGGATTCTTATAGAAGTTTTACAAACCATAAAGTATGAATGGGGGTGGTGCAGTGGTTAGCACTATTGCCTCACACCTCTGGGATCAGGGTTACTGGCTCTGCGAGGGTGGAGTTTGCATGTTATCTCCATGTTGTCATGGGGTTTCCTCCAGTTTTCCCACAATCTGATAACATGCTGAGCTTAAATGGCATTGCCAAATTGCCTGCGGGTGTGCATGTGTGAAGGTGCCTTGCAGTGGGCTGGTATCCTATCCTGGGGTTGTTCCATAAGCTCTGCAACCCCAAACAGGACAGGCAGTTATAGAAAATGGATTGATGGATGGATGGATGGAAAAAGTGTGAATGATTAATAGGATTGAAATATTCCTTTTCAAGATATTTTATTTGTGTATCATGTGCTTTTTATATTCGTTTCATGTTTACTTGTCTGTACTATGTGTGTGGTCTTTGTGCTTGGTCTTGTTTTGCACTGTTAATCTGCACTTTATATACCTTGCTGCTGTATGTACAAGTATTTCCCCTGGGATCAATACGTTTTTCATATCTTAATCATTCAAAATAATTCGTGAAACATCTTATTTTCCTTTGGGTTTGCATATAGGTCTAAAACCAGTATGATAGTTGCAGGCATTTTCAGAAAATTCTTGCGGATAAATATTTTTATAAACCTTTATAAAACCTTTTATAACGGTTACATAAGCATAGGATTAATATTTAAGCTCTATAAATTGCTGGGAAATGTAGCACATCGATACAGAAGGAAACCAGGTGTTTTATACATTGATTATTTTGAACACTGGGCATACCATAAAGTTTTATAGCACGGTGCTGTAACTGCGTCCTGCCAACTAAGAATGGTTTGTGGGGGCAGCCGTCTTTATATTTGGAGGCTCCAAAACCATCTCGGCTCCCTTTATGTGCCGCCGCGGCCCAATAAAACAGAGGGAGCGCTTGCAAAGCGATCTAATCTCGGAGATGTGTCAATCATGCCTCTGTGGAGACTGAAGTGCGGGGTTTGGTAACCGCCTCCCCCCGATCCCTGGGAGAGACGGCAGCTACGGCTTGCTTTGAAATCAAAGACTTCCAGGACTTTGTCATCGTAGGATGTACTGACTCCTTTTTGCATAATACAACCGTAAGCGCGAGGACGTATTTGATTTCTGGATTATTAGTCTTATCAAATGGTTTTTAATCTAAACCCAATGCGGAGAAATGGGTAAACTTCATTCAAAGCATGGTATGTTTCACTGCTTACCCCGTCGAATCAGTTATGTCTTTCTAGACTGCTTTATGTTTTATATTCGTTTAATTCATTTTCTTTATTTCTTTTATTTCTGCATTTTTCTCCCGAAAAGCTGCCATTTGTAAACCGAGAGAGAGCCCTGAAGGTAAGATCGGCGAGGAGAAGGAAAGTTACTACAATGATCGTGTAAAGTAACTTGCGTTCAAAGTCTAATGGATCCATGGGTCCAGCCTTGTTTGCGAATAATCGGGTCGCTCTGCCTTTTGCAGAACGGATTAACTTCATAAAAACGTTATGTTTCGCGTACATAATTGGCGATGTGTCTCTTCGGCATGGTTTTTAGGCGATAGCTTTGTAGTGAATGCCTGTTTGGCGAGGAAAGGGATCGACGACTGGATCATTAAGCAGAAATACTACTGCACCGGATCGCAAACGGAGCAGCGGGACGGCCGGCAGAGAACCGTCTGCGATCTGCCGACGAGAGTGAGTATTAACAGATCTGTCTGCCTTACACATGGGCTGCTTAACCATATTACTGCGGGGTTTGGGCTTATGTTAATGGCAGGGATATCAATAAGCCGTCTTTTGCCCAGTCACTTGAGCATTGGAAACGGCTTGATAGTGATTACAACTTTCACGTGTGATAAAGTGGCGTAAATGGAGTCGCATTTAATAATGTTTCAATTGTTCAAATCAGTGTTTTCAGACCTTTGCAACTGAATTGTATAAAAATGACTTTAAGTATGATTGAAATCGGACCGTTTTCCGTAATTTCATAATTAATTCAGTTCAATGCAAATCACTTTATTTATCCCCAAGGGGCAATTAATTACACATTAATCATTTTATAATAATTAATAATAATATCGGTTCTATTTGCTGCTCCCCGACATTCTCTTTAGTAAAATCTTGGTCTGGTATATTTGATTTGACTGTTTTAGGCTAAAATGGCAACTTTTCCTCCTCATTGACGGGGACAGGACCGTTTTTGCGCACCCTTGCTGGCGAAACAACGTTTTTGAAAGTTAATGCTTAATTGTTGTATATCTCCTACTTGTTTACGAAAATCACTATTGTAATACAGTCACGTAAAGACATATTGCTGTTAGCTAGGGTAAATTTTGAGGGAAAATTTTAACCAGAAATCATGGGTGACCGTTGTAGCGGGGTGTACCTTAAGTTTACAACTGAGCTGTACGTCCCACGATTACTTTCGACTGCGGTTATAATTACATTTTTAATTTTTAACTTAAGCTGATAAATAAAACTTGGAAATTTTTTAAGTGGCATCACCGTCGTTTTTTAAAATAAATATTCAGCATATGCGCTTTCTCACGTTATTTATGATGTATATATTTTGGGTGTATTGCTTGTTTGCCTGAAATCCCTGTAAGTGGTGTAGCATTTTGTGTTCCAGGAAAACGTAGTGTTTAGGGAACAGTACAAGGTGTTGCTTTTTTTTTTAAGTTAGAGCTCAAGAATACAAGAGGGTTTGATACAGTGCATGGAAAATGTGAAGTATAATTTTATATACACTGTTCCAAAACATTGAGCAGTGGTACATTTTAAAGGTTATTTTGAAGGACTAATATCTCCGTGTTAATATACCGACCAAAATTAATGCAGCCAGTGTTATAAGGGTGTGTTTAGCTGAGCTTGAATGTTTTATGGTATGCCTGTATACCACTGATCACAAGTGGGGGGTGGGGGCGATGTCTAGTCCCCTAGCAGCTCCTGATTAAAACTTTACAACACACATGCTCTGAAATCCGACTTCAATATTTATTTAAGACTTCCTGGCAGCAAGAACCAAAGCAGATTTTGTGGGCTTCTGAGGATGATTTAAAAAGCATCATGTGTATAGGTTGGCCTTATACATTTTATGCAAGAAGTGAATTATGGTACAGTCTGTATGGTGTGCAGGGAAGGTCATCTCTGGAGGCCTTTGAACGTCGTGTGTGTGTGTGTGTGTGTGTGTGAGAGAGAGAGAGAGAGAGAGAGAGAGAGAGACCCCCTTGTTTTATCTACCATTATCAAAATTAACCTTCCAGTCCCCGGAAATGTCTCCCCGTACTGATCCGTCACTGCTTATTTCAAGAAGTGTGACCATTCAGACGAGTTTGAGTCAGGAAATAACTCACTAACTACTGTTACAGAGAAAGGCTAACAATGCATATCCTACACCCAACATCCTGTATGTTACTCCAGGTCATAGATTGGTCTGTCTGTCAATTTCTTTCAAAAACATTAACCCATGAATAAGTTGAACAAAGGACCATTGTTATGCACTGAGATGTTACTGCACTCTGTACTTTATGTAAGTAGTAAAGTGTCTGAGTGTTACTCATCCTCACTGTGCTATTAGTTCATTTTTGTTTTATCACACAGTGCCGTCCCTTGATGGGTCTATGGCTGAATGAGTGTGTATGCCAGTGCGCTTGTTGCAGTTGGTCAATAAAACGTCTTGAACCTTAAATATTATTTGTCATATAACTTGTGATGCCAAATGTTTTCCTGAGACTGTACCATACCACCTGGGGCGAGTCTGGGGGAGCTGTAGTCCTCCTTTGCTTTCACACGATAGGGGAGATGGGGGTAGAGCTTCTGCTATGGAGCGGCCTGGAAAAGCAGCCAAAGAGGAGCTGTGGTGGTGGCAAGTAGTTACAGGACGCAAGCTAAGACCAGCTTGGCTTTGCCAAATCAACCATTATTACTAAAGACCACTGCTTCCCTGAACTGGATGAGTGTTTATAACTGTATGATAAGGGTGTCTGACATCTACAATTTGAGGTAGCGTCCGAGTGGAAAGGTGTTTATCCTAAATGGTTTAGTCTTCTTGCGTCTTTTTGAAACTGAGATGTCTGGACTTCAGTGGGTTTTGCTGAGGTACATCCCCTCCCACATTATGCTTTTGGTTTGTTGTCAAAGCGCACAAGCTGAACATTGCAGATAGAGATTCCTGACGTTGGAGAACTGTTGAAATACTGTTTATAGTTTCGAGTCAAATGCTGGAGTTCAATATTTTTAGTATTAGTGTTATATGCTTCTGATTGTCTGCTGGAATTTTGTAATAAAGTATCCTTTTTCATTTCCTGAAAAAAGGCACTGTTATGAAACTGATGGTCTTTATGGAATATGTTTGTTTTCATGTACTTGGTTACATTGTCCAGAATGTTTTCTTTAGCTTTCAAAGGAGTGTGTTAAGTAGTGGTTAGGGAGTTGGGTAAATTAATCTCTGGTGCTGAACTGCCTATATGGAGTATAAACAAGGCGTCTGTGATCCATTTCCAAGTGAGGATAGCTGTTATCCTGGAGACAGAGAGTCTGGATGCTGAACTAGGGTTCCTATGCTACCATTATCTGCCATTATTCTGCTAAGAAATTAAATACAATACTGATCGATTTATCATCCGTCTTCTAATTGCTCATTTTGGATGTGGACGGCATGAGGGTGGGATATGTCCTGGATGCGATGCACTTTTGAATTTTTAGTATTTTATTTGCTTCAGATTTGTAATTCCCTGCCTTTGCTATTAAGTTTGGACTTTTTGACATTGAAAAATAATGAGCACAAGTTTTAGTGTTTGGTGGTGGGGTCCCTGTGTGGGGCTTCCCTGTTGGAGATCCTGGACTGTTCCTGTCCCTCTGTCAAGCCCTGTACCCCACCCCCCCAGCCAACCCCCACTCCCTGAACATGCGAGGAATGTTTTTGCACCCTGAGGAGGTCTCCGCTCTGGTGCCTGCATGTCGCGCTGCCCCTGCCGCCAGGCCGGAGTGGGTGCAGACGCCATGTGCAAGGCTTTGCTGCCTGCGGTGTTGAATGGCTCCCTGCAATGTTTCCCAAGCCCTGCACTCCACCTGTTTGCAATTCATGTCTGTCCCCTTCACGCCAGCAACCCAGGACCTCTGCTGCCTCTTTGCTCCTCCTCCTCAGCTCCTCATTGTGCAGTTTGCAGCTCTCCTGCTCCAGCTTCACTCCTGGAATCTTTTCTCTCTCAATGAATCAATTCCTTCATGCTGGCTTTTGGTTCCTAAGGCTGGTATTGAAGCAGGGGATCCGGCATAATGTATCTGGCTTACGTTTCCCCACATAAATGTCTCTCCATTTCCCAATAGATCATCCTAAAATCTACCTATCCTTCCAAATCCTCCCTCTTCTCTCTGTCCCTCTGACTGTTTCTCACAGTCACCCACAAGCTGTGCAAATCACTGCTGATGAAATAAGACTACATTTGAAGTAGGTCATGCAACTGGATGACTTGAAATTCAGTAGCTGTCCTCCTTGGAAGTTGTTAAATGTAACACCTCCACACTGTTGAGTTGACCCTGCAAATTTCCTCGCTCTTCAACCTGGTAGATGGAGCCAGTTGGGCTGCCACTGGTGGCTCAGGGGCACGAAGGGAAAAACCTATCAAAAAATGATATAAACACTGTAGAATAATTTACAGCGGCAGGGTGAGGGGAAAGCACCGATCGGCTCTCCTGTCCCCATGTTACACTTGGATTCTTCCACTACCTTAAGCTGAAATGCTACTGTAAAACTTTCTGGACTGAGTGAAGCCTTTAAAGGATCTCTTGGTACCTCGTATGAAAAACACAGCAGGTTTTCATTCTCTTTTCCCTCCGTTTTTTTGAAACCCTCACAAAGCTCTGGCTGTTTTCATTGTACTGAATGCGGCATTTGATGTTGGCACCTCACCCACATTCTTGCTCGCTTTTTTTTTTTTGTGTTTGCGGTAAACTCCTAGGCACATCACCTTCATGAAACAGAATTTCCTATTATCCGTCCCCCTTCATGCTCCATGGCGTCGTCTCCCCACTCCTGTCATGCTGTTCTGCTTTCTCCCCTTGCCGAATGCTCCTGTTGCTCTTTGAAGAGACTTTGAGAAGTTTGTAGTCCTCAAAGAAAATGGCTTGCCTTTGGGGAGACTGTCTTCTGGTCAAAGGATAGCTTTGTTTTTTTTATTATTATTATAATTTTTTTTTCTTTCTCCTGAGGCGAAGAGACATTGCTACAGAGTAAATGTGACTCTGGGGCTGGCATGGATTGGAGCTTCGTGATGTGTGGTTGCCGTTTTCATCCCACCGAATTCATTGGCCAACAGCCACCACGGCTGTAATAAGGAAGTAGCTTCTGCTGAAATTTCTGTGGTTCATGGAAACGCATCCTGCTACTAAAGAAGCTCCATCACCTTCCTGCCCTCTGCTTTGTGACAGTATAATTTGACGACCTCTGCCAGCCCCTGGAGGATGGGCTCCCCCTTTGAGTCTGGTTCCTCCCAAGGTTTCTTCTAGAGTTTTTCCTTGCCACTGTCGCCTCTGGTTTGCTCACTGGGGGGTTTGGGTGGGGATAATGTAAAGTGCTTTGAGACAATGTAATGTTGTGAAAATGCGCGATACAAATAAAATTGAATTGAATTGAATCACTTACAGCCAGGTGCTTTGAAGGGCATGCTGGGAGCCATCGGGGCAGGTGACCACCTTTTACCCTTTTTAATGGCATGTCCCTGAGGTGGTTGTAGTGTCCTACAATGAAGAAAAGCTTTGGCTTGGAGAGTTTCGCACAGCACTATATGTACATTTGTCATGTCAGCATATCAGTTTTTTTGTATGTAAAACTATGGGTCCTATCATTTAGGCTTTAGTAGACTGTCACAAAAAAGAGTACCAGTTTGTACCTTTACTTGTCACTGGGGCTGTACCCTCAAGGCTCTGCCAATTGTACCCTAGCTGTAGGTAAATGTACCTTTTATGGTACAGAAATTGACTCTGAGGAACAGTTTTGTACCACTGGGATACATTAATATTGTTTTTACATTGGGGATGTTCCATTTCGGTACCTTAAATTAGACTAAAAGGTACATTTAACTACAGCTAGGGTACAATTGGCAGACCCTACACTGGGGTACAGCCCCAGTGACAAGCAAAGGTACAAATTTGGTACTCTTTTTTTTTTTTCTGACCGTGTAGAGATTTTTCTGAAACCTAGAGTTGACGTGTTTGATGCGAAATAATTTTATCTGTGCTCTAAAATCCTTAATATTCTTTGCCTGTCTAGCGGTAGCTGTGCCATTGCTAATTTAACATCTAATGCTGGGAGGTGCTCAAGGGCTGCCTGTGACCCTGGCTGGGATGAATGATTGGAAACTGAGGGTGTGGATGCAGAAGGCGGTGATGGCTTTGTAGGTAGCTACAGGAGGTGGCCTCACACCTCGAGGGTTGGCAGCTGCCCCTCGGTATGTATGGAGGTGGTCTTTACGCCATTTGGTTTTCTTCCAAGACTGCAAAAACTTTTAGCCTTTTAGCTGAGTTTTTGGTCAGCATGTGCCCTGAGATGGAAAAGGAACCGGTTCAGTGTCCTGTGTCACATGCGGGTGCTTCCTGGGATTGGCTGGAGTCCTAAATTGGGTAAATAGCTATAGATGATTGGATGAATGGAGACCCTCATTCCTTTCAGGTGATTTCCAGGAAGTGGGAGAGGCAGACTGCTTTTAGGCAAAGCTTCAAAATATAGCTGAAGTTTAGGGTGTTTTTTTTTTTGTTTTATTAATTTATTATTATTTGATTAATATGAATTTTATTTGATGCCATTTTGAATATTACTCAGGGAGATTATTTAGTAGCAGTGTACTTAGTTTAACTAGTTGATCATTGTGACCATTGCTGTTTATACATTTTTAAACCATGTTGCTAACTTGGCTCCAGTTTGATTTCCTAACTGAAGTATAAAAACTAGAGATGCACCGATTGATCGGCCAGGGACTGGAATCGGCCAATTTTCGGCGCGCCCGGCCCAGCCCGGACACCGGCTGGCCAGTCTCATGTATTTCCGATACTGAACCAATCCGTTTCACACACGCACCACACGTCATGCGCACAGCGGCGCAGGCAGTAGCCTCATAGCTGCGTGTACATTCACAGCCACATGCTAACACGTCGTTAGCATGGAAGTTCTTCACTGTGAGAGAAGACGACACAAAGACTGCAATTTGCAATACATGTAAAGCCAAAATAAACTGTGGGGGAAGCACCAGGAAACGTGATGAAACATCACAGAGGTATACTCTAAACTTATTATTAAGCATATATTAGATAATCTTGAAAAGGAATAATCATTAGCATTGCATAGCTGGCTAAGGTTTGTTATCTTTTTTCCTATGACAGAGTAAAAATGTTTCAGCGAAATCCCCTGCGCTATAATGTCCATACAGTATAAAGGTATGAAAAAGCCTGAACTTAACCTAGCTTACTAGTAATGTGAGCGTTGTATGTGCATATCATGTGATGATGGTATTAATATTACCTAGCACCTATTATTATTTGGAAGGGAGTAGTACACTTCAATTTTATTTGGAGGTTTGTAACCTGTGGACTTTATTTTAACACGACAAAACACGACATTGAACTTCTCTTTTTTTATCTGGCAAATTTAAACATACTGGAAAATGACATAAGTCACATTTATTTTGTCTAATTCTGTTGAACCTGTTCTTGTTTGGTAAAGTAAAATATATTGTTGGGTGTACAGCAGCTCACTTTCAGTTTATTATTATTTGTGTCTCTTTTCAGTCACAGAGCACTTTTATTTTGAAACTTGTTCAAGCGAGAGAAGATCCTGTAGCTTAGTGCAGTTTGCGGGAAACTAAAGTTTAGCAACTTGTTTTATTATGAAAATTTTGCATTGAAGAAAAGATGATTTTTGTTTGCATATTCTGCCAATTATAGTTCTTGGAAAGAAAATCAGGAAATATTGGTATTGGCTGGTCACACTTGCAAAAAATTGGAAATCGGAATTAGCCAAGAAAATTGCAATCGGTACATCTCTAATAAACCGTATTTAAAAATCCTTCCTGGTCCAGCCTTGATAATCCTCATTTGGGCTGATTTTTGCTTGGCATGATGATTAAAAAATGGCTTTTGTATGCTGTCATCTGTTCCCCATCACAGAATGGCACGGGGAACCATGTTAGTCGAGGTGCCACCGGATTTGCTTTTGTGTGTGTGTGTGTGTGTGTGTGTGTGTGTGTGTGTGTGTGTGTACGTACACGTTTGTAAAAATAGTGATGAGCCATCTGAGGCCCGGGAGGTTGCGGGGAAGCTGTGTGGTGGCGTGCGTCTCGCCTTGGCTCTGCGGATGTGCTCTGGAGATCAAAGCCTTCCCAGAGAATGTGCACAGAATCCCGAAAGGATTAGCAGCTGAGATTTCTGCTTCATTTTCCAAAATATCTTCACGCTGTGGCATGATCAGGAGCAGTGAGTAACCTCTGAGTCTCACTGTCCGGCAGACTTTATGGTTTAAGGAGGTTCTGGGTTGTCGATGTTAAAATAATCAAATTGAACTGTTCTGTGTTCTGTATAAAAGTGCTCCACTCAATTTCCAATTTTGCATTGGTTTCAGGACTGGACTCTGAAGGGAATGTTGACCACAGAATTAAGGTTGATGGACAAAATTTACTTTTAAGCCCACGTTTTGGAACCTTACAAAACTTCTAATGATTTTGCCTCTAGAAGCAGTCTTTAAATGGCACTCACACTGAGATTTATGGTTTCAGTATATCTGCTCTCTCATGTTCCTTCAGTGGTTTCATCTGCATGTTGTTTGGTTTGGCATCAGCTGATGAAGGGGTCCCTCTTGGTGCTTATCTTAATATTTCACACCGTAGTTGAACGGTAGGTCAGGTCGTGGGCACCCAGCGATCGCTGGCAGTCACTAAGTTGTGCTCTGGCGTTTCAGGACCAGCCTCCCTTTTGACTGTTGCATCTCAGTTGCCTCTGGAGCCTTCAAGAAGTAGAGCATGATGATGAAACAAAGTGAGATTTCGGGTCAGAGAGACAGAAGCGTGGTGATGAAGGGAACGGCCTGCTTGTGGTTCCCTTCCCTTTGGCTTAGACCACATCGGCCAGTCAGTGTGGGTCGTTAGTGGGTTCCATCCAAGGTTCCCATTCTTGGAACCTGTCAGTAGTTACAACTGGGGTGAGAACCTGATTTAGTTATGGTTTAAAGTAGGCCTGTCACTATCGATTTATATCAACAGTCGAGTGATATCATCGATATAATGAGATATATACACTCACACCAATTCAAGTAATTGTTTATATTATATTATAACATATTATATATATTGGTTCCTGCCTTACGCCAAATGCAACTACCCATTGCAGGGTCACACATATGGTCAGTTTAGGCTCCAATTCATTTAAAGCTGCATGTTTCTGGACAGTGGAAGACCATCAGAAAGCCACGCCCACACGGGGTAAACATGCAAACTCCACACGCACAAAGCGGAGGTGTGCAGCGACAGCGCTACCCACTGTACCACTGTGCCGCACAAGAAGGCTTGCACAATGTGCGATGTTAAAATTGACATGGCATTTTATGGACATTCATTTGTGACATCGCAAGCACCGCAATAGTCTGCTGAGTTCAAACCATCAATACGCTGCGTTAAAAGATGTTTGGTCAGTAATAGAACATTTTGCAAACTTTGCAGTTCTGACGATGGTTCCCTTTTATAATTATGTAGTATATGAAAAAGAAAAAAAAAAAAATCGGTGTAAAGTTTCCCGCTTTTGCATGAGCTCTGCATGCATGCTCTGAGACAATCACAACCATTCTCGTCCTTGCTGTTGATTCACTCAGACCGCGCGGCACGGTCGTGAGAAATGAAACAAAACGCGCAAAGAGGAGAAAAACGAACTAGATCTGATTATGAAAAGACATTCGCTTTCCGTTGTATGGAAATATTTTATATTTGATAGAGATGATATTGAGCAAAGGCAAGTGATTATCGGCACTGCTTTGTCAGTTGGCGCAACAAAGGACATCACCACTAACTTATTTGACAGACTGTTGATACATAAGTATTGGCTATATAGTAAATTTTCAACTTTTTAAATAACGCAAAAACTTAAAATATTGTTCAGCCATGCTAAAGACACACAATATGTTAACAAAAATTATATGGTTTACATGTACATTATTATGATGCGGATACGCAACAAAGTTAACATTTGTTTTAGCAGCGATTATTTTGACATGGAGGAATCGTAGAAAGTAAATTAAAATGATTTAAAGTCAAAGAGATGACAATGACGGTCTAGGCTACTGAATGGCACATACCTATGGCTAACCACGCATTATTGGGTCCGTCAAACCAGGAAATCTTATTTTAGATGTATTTGTATTTTAGTCCAGCTGTGGTGATATTTAGGTTATGCTTTGCAATACGTTCACTTTTAATGTGAAGCGCTTCCGCACAGCTGATGGTTTTCGCTCTCTATTTTCACCTTCATCGTTATGCGCCGTCTCCCTTCCTCCAGATTGCCGAGTAATCGATAAGGAAAATTTTAATCGATGCTTTTAAGTAATCAAGTTTAATCGAGTAATCGTGACAGCTCCAGTTTAAAGTGCCACTATATGTTCAAAATGTAAAGCACTAAAAGTTTAGGACATTCTTTTATAGAAATATATCAAAAGTAAGCATTTGGCTGAAAAAGTTGCTTTGATGTGAAGCTATAGAGCCAGCCAGATCTGACTGGGACACTAAGCTGATCCTGGCGTTGCTAATCCGGTACAAACCGCCTGTGAATGCCGTCATTTCGAGAGCGGCAGCTCTGTGATGTGGCACAGAGTGTAGATGTAAATATAACGAGCGTGGCCGCTGGTGACTAATCACGCCCCGCCGTACGGTGTCCGTGTGCTCACAGGGGCCTTGAAGGGGGCTTTTGAGGGACGGAGGGGGAGGCGGCTCGTGTCAAGGGTGGGGGAGAACCTACCCCCCCCCACCCATTCCTCTTGTAACTTTAATAATCGGCTAAATGTAGAAGATAGATTTGATTTATTTTTTTATTTTTTTTTTTTTAAATGAAACTTATGTTTGAAGTCTGCTGACAGGATTACATGTCATTCCCTAATAATTAAATAATGCCGATAGCGCTTGTAATATTCCATCTATTAGCACCAATTTATTTTAACCCCCCCCCAACACCCCCCATGGTGCCTTTGGGCTTCACTCCATCCACCTGCACTGCTCCATGTCTGTCATGAAAGATTAGTCCAGGTGAGTAGATGCCTTTTAGTGGGATTACATTTTGCTGATGGTATAAAGTTACATGTGCCAGGGGGGCCTCAAAAAAGCCCCCCCCATGTTGATCGAGGGAGCTCTTCACCTGAGCTGCCTGCTGGTCATCCGGCCCGTGTCCCTGGTCAGTGGACATGTGATCCCCCCTTCCACTCCTTGGAGTGATGTCATTCTCTGAAATTAACATGCAGCATGGCTTCTCTTTTTCCTCTGGCAGTTGTGTTTGAGTTTATCCAGCCTGCCTTTGTCACTTTCCCCTAGCCCTTTTTATTTTGCATGACAAATCTGTGGCACTTTTTAAGGCCATATTTTCCTGTTTATCGGTGCTTTCTCTTTCCTCTACACTTGCCATTTGTTTTTGTCGCTTAGCAGCTGTGTTGACCGTAATGCTCTCCCTTTGGTCACATGGGCACCCCCCTTCCTTACCATTTCCAGAGTGTCTGGGGCACCAGTGGACCGAAGCCTCCTAATGGGATTCTGTAGACACCGCTGGGATTAAATGGCGGCTTTGAAGAACATTACAGTTACACTTCATGCTGGCTGAGCATGAATAAACTCAAGCCGGGATAGAGACATGACTTCACAGCCTTTTGGGGGATGGTTGTGAAAGAGTGTAGTCTTCAGTACCTTACACACACGTGGCTTATGTCGCTGACCGTGTGCAGTTTGGGACGTTTTGAGAAGCTCCTCTTTTAAGACTGGTATAAAAATCCGCCCTAGTGGTTTGTAGGGGCTGAGAACTTTTGAAGTACATGATCGAGGTCCACATCCTGTCACACGGGCCACACCCCTGTGGTTTTCGGCCTCGGCCGCAAATGGCCCTCCGGGGAAAATGAAAACTGAGACATGCAGGAGATGTGATGGTGCATTTTTGAGTTTTTGCGTCAGTGCAGAAAATTGTGCCGTCTGTGGAGGAACACTGTTGGAAAGGTGGTCAGGTTGTTAGTTGTCCTGGGTATGCCCAGGTGATCAGCTGAGCCACGCCTGGAAAAATGTCTGCTGGAAATTGTTTCTGATCAGTCTGCTTCTTTGGAAGGATGTAGAATGAGCCCCGAGTGTTGAGGAGGCATAGTAACCTGTAGACTTGTGCTTTAGTGAGTTACGTGTCGACCTAATTAGGTATTAAAATTAGCTTCCCAGAGTCCCATTGTTTTGACAAACGGCAAAACGGTTTTGGTGTCACCCAAACAGCTTAATTTAGCTGAATGGTGTGTCTCTCCTAATGAGGCATGAAAAATTATTAATGCCGGCTGAGACTGTAATGGTACAGTCTTTTTCGCTATGGACTGCAAGAAACCTCTGCAGCTTCACTTTGGATTTGCCAATACTGACTTGGAGTGAATAATATGTTGCAGCAAAACGGTTCAGGATGTAACTGAAGATGCTGTTGGGTGTAATAAGAGACCGAAGTGTATTTTTGCCAGGATGCTGGTGTCTGATGATGCCCCACTCACTGCCTCTCACCATAAGGAGAACAGTACAGCTGATGGTTGGATGTGGGTCGACCTCCGTAAACCTGCATCACTTCCCAGGATGCTTCAGTTAATTATCCTGGGGTCCCTCATGTCCCCTCCCTCTGTCATGGCCTGAGGAATGAACTGCTTTCAAGCTTCTTGGTCATAATTGGGAGTTTGATGTTAAAAAATTATAATAAAAATAAGCCATCAAGCTGTATTGAGATTGAGAGAGTGAGGGAGTCTCTCTCATATTACAGTGCTCACTGATGGACTTGTAAAGATGAAGCTCGCCAGTCTTTTTGAGACACTCCCTCCACCATGATACTTTTTTTAATCTGTAATGAACTTCATGTATCTTAGCAGGCTAATAATGATGATTCATGCCTTTTTGGCTGACCAGGAGGAACCGTCAATCTACTCTGACGGAAACACCCAATTCCTGTCCCAGTCCTCATGTCCTGTAGGACAAAGAAGCTTCCAGACTGGATTTATAGGCTGAGACTTAGATCAGAAATGTCCAGGGCAATTTCTTATTTAACCCTTTCAAGGGCTGATTCCCGAGATTCTGTCAAATGGTAAAACCAGGCAGCTATCAGACTTAAAAACTCAGTGCTCCTGAAACATTAATTGTCCCCCTAACACCGGTTAAGGATTATGAATACCTTTTAAGCAATGGAAAGGTAATGGATCCCGGGTGGTTGGTGGAATTGTAAAGGATGATTTATTTATAATGAGTAAAAAGCTAGAATCAGAGTTTTCTGAGGTTTAGAAGTAAACTTTATAATGCAGTTTTTCTCTGCTTTGAAAGGAGTGTGTGTGTGTAATTTTATATGGATTGGTAGGAACCTGCAAAGGGCCACAATGTTATTTGCATGACACAGATAAGCAATGCAAGTCCACACATGGCATATCCTATAGGGCTATCACTATGATGTTAACTTCATGGATGGGGTACATTTTCTAACACTTCAAAAGCTGTCTCTCTGCTCTGCCCGTCCATTGTCAAACTGCTTGTCTGGGTCAGGGTCACTGCGGGCCTGGAGTCTATTCGAGGCAGCATAGAGTAAAAACGTAAGACAAGGGGTAATTTTATAGGTACCAATTATCATAACTGCATGTCTTTGGACTGGGGCAGGAAACACGCCTGACCCAGGGAGAACATGCAAACTCCACACACACAGAGTGCAGGTGGGATTTAAACCAACAACTCTGGAGGTGCAAGGCAGCAGTACTAGCTACCTGTTTCTGTACTCCAGTAGCTCAAAATGCATCAGATGAGGAATTCCCATAGCGCTCTTTTTAGAAAGAGGTTTACTGGGAAGGTGATGGAAAAACACAAATAGTGGGGGGTGGGCAGGCAGTGGGGGTGGGCCACGCTGCACAAGAAGACCTTCTGACAAAAATAGGGGTGTTGCTTACTTAGCCAAACCCAAGGTGCTTGGAGGGTTGGAGTTTGTTTGCGTTCATGTGGAGGGTTACTTTTGCTTAATGACAGATACTTTTATAAACTTGCACGGGGTCGGCTGTCCGGCTGTCCTGCTGAGAGTTAGCGGAGCTGGAAATGGGAATCTCAGGCGTACTTTTTACCGCAGAGTACCTGTCACACTATAATCTTGCTGTGTTTGGTATTCGTGTTTTAATATCCTTCATGAAATGACAGCATATTTATTTAACATTTGTAGCATATTAACCGATTTACTCTAATGGAAGTAAATTAACTTGCCAGGTTTTGCCGAAGCTTAACTTGTAAAGTCAAGTGCGGTTCCTGCAATTCAGCTGAACTAAAAGTGTAACCTATTAGAATTAATTGCCTGAGATTATAATTTCTAATGTGGCCCAAGTTATAAGGAAGTATGAACTCGATATTTTAATTCTAAAAAAGACGGCTTGAAACTTTATCTTTTATCTTCAACTTTTTTTTTAAATGCCAAATCTGACTAAACGTGAAGAATTAAAGAGTGTATTTTTAAACTAAGCACTTCAGTCATTTTCACCTTGAGCTGTTAAAAGGACTTTCATTGTCTGCCTCTATGCAGCTTCTCTTGTGTTGTCTGTATAAACAGCTGAATCAAACGCCAGTATCCTGCGGAGTCTCAGTGGTGTGTTTGCACAGTTCCGGAAGGGGGACCTTGTTGTCAAGTGGAGATGACTCGCTGAGTCTTTTGGGAATGGGGGTGTTTGCCCTGGGAACGTAGGCGGAGCTTCTGTGTCTCTCTGTCGTCATGGTCGCTGTTTTATCAACACACCCTCAAGGACACTGGATTGTCTGATCATCCATATCCATCTATGCACAGCCAACCATGTGGGACCCTGCCAGCGGTCATGGCCGACAGGCCAAATGCATAGCAGCTCAGCCACCTTTACTCCAGATAATGGCAGCTACCGTTAGGGGTGGGTGATATGGCAAAAATGTCACAATTTTTTTTTTTCTTTTCCAGGTCTGTTCACATTCCACTATCTTATCACAATTCTTTTTCATGTGGGTTTTTAACACTGTTTTGCAAGTCACTGAACAGTACATCCAAACTAATTCCCATATTTTTTAAAAAATATAGCCCTATAAGGTAACAAAAATCTAAAAGAAACTCTGCACACTTTCAGATGTTGGAGGTGGTTAAAAACGTATGTCGTCTTGCCATCCAACATGCAAACGTTATCTTTGCAAAATTCGCAAGTAACTGTTGTTTGCGCCGTGTTGGTTTTGAAGAATCTGAACAAGTTCCATATTACTGTGTCGAATAGTTTTTAGGCACTGACTCCTCCATGTCGTCCGTGCCGCTATGATGCCAAGCAGTGACTGTGTTGCTTGTTGTGCATTGCATGCTGGGACAAGGGTATGAAAGGGAGAGAGAGGAAGAAATCCAAGGCACTACCTACCATTTGCTATTACTGGTTTATCGGTGTGTCGAAACTAATTTGGCTGATGGAACAACATTACATGTGTCTATGAGCCGTAGAGCTGCAACTGATAGTGTGCCGGTACTAACGAATATGTGGAACGATACTAATGATCTCTGTAAAGGCAGATCATGTTGACATTTTATTCATTCAGTCTAATAGTCAAATCGCACACCCACAGTTTCACTCTTGCCGGGTTTTAACGAGCGGAAGACGGATCACTGTGCGTGGAGGGAGTGACATGGCAGGGCTCCGACTGGGAATGCCCTTATGTGACTGTTATACTCATGACACTGTATAATGATGGTACACATAAATTCATTTTTTAACACCCATAGGCTATGAGTATCTGTGAAATAGGCCTGGGTGCTGTCTAATTTTTCATGATGTAACACCTTCCAAACATTATGCCATGCTATACAGTATTTCGACGGTATTTCGTAAAGTAATGCTTTTACTGCTATTTTGAAATCTTGGTGTAGGGGGTAGTAAGTCACCCGCATAAATTTCGCTAAACCACCACACCCGTTTGATGAATTTTATCACCAAGATTTAAAAACATTGCGGTATACCCAAAATACCATGGTACACCGTATTACCTTATTGAGAACAAATTGTGTAATACATTTATGGATTTTCTGTGCTTGCCAAACTTGTAAGACATCGTTTAACACTAATTCGCTGGATTATCTGCCCTGGGTTATCTTGATTCCATGTCTGCTTACTAAAGATAAGTGATGCTGTGGGCTGGATCTACTAGGGCGCGTTCTTGTTGAGCTAGATCATGCTTTCTTGGCTGTCACCGCAGAAGCCTTTAGTATGAGGATGCAGTTGTTGAAATTCATTTCTAGAGGACTGGGATTCCTTCGCCAGTGTGCTGTGAGTATGACATCATGGCGTAGAGCTGTTGTAAAGACCTGACTGTGTTCAGCTCCCTCTACAAAAATGTGCGGGTGTCGAATGTGTTGGACCGAAGCCGTTTAAAGCTTTTGTGAAGAACGTCCAGGTGGCGTAAAGGGCAGTGAAACTGACAGCTAGGCCTGAATTTGGGACATACTCTGCTGTGTCTGTGTGTGTGTGTCTGTGTGTGTGTGTGTCTGTGTTCGTTCTTTTCCCTTTATGCTTCCTCCATGCTAATTCTCTTTTTAATGTGGTGCCAGTTCTCTCTGGTGGTATTCTTTAAATGTCAAATGTGTGACCCGTTTTCCAGTCTTCAGGCAGAGTTAAAGGTACGAAACGTATGAGCGTGTGTGTGCTTGCGCACGTGTGTGTGCGCGCGTGTTTTTTATTATTTTTTTTCCCCTCTCCCCTGGTACCGTTCTGACTAAAGTGAGCGAGCAGTGAGTCCTGGCGAGAGATCAGTGGAGCCTGTCGTCGGTTCTCTAAATCACCGTCCTGTGCGGCGTGGCTGAGCGAGACGGTGCAGGCTTTTAGGTCGACGGGACCTGTGTCGACCGGCACACGCACTCTCGTTGTCCGCCCCCCCCGGCCCTGTAGGTCTCTCCGCCATCCCCGGGACTGGCGCCTTGCCGCCCTTGATATCTTGGCGCTCTGTGCTGGCCTGCTGTAGCCAGGCTGTCCCGTCAGCACTGGGCTTGGCATCAAGGTTGACCTAACTCCAGCTGGCCTCCCTCTATGCCCCTGGCCTTCATGTTCACACCGAATGGTGCTCGAACCTAAACCGCACTCTCGTCGGAAGTTTTTATTTGCTTATTTGTAAGCAAAGGCTTCCGCTGTCTTCTCATTGTGGCCCTCTTTACTTCATTTGTTTGTATCTCCATCTCTCTGCTTGCACGGCTGCTTAAGGACGCCAAATCAAACAGGCTAGGAGCAGGTCCAGGATTTACTTTGTAATAGAGCACATGGCGTTCTGTGGAAGTGAATCACCTCTCGTTTATGAAGGGACTTAAAGAAGCATATAAGAGAGAGACAGAGCCAGAGCTTTTGAAGGGTCTGGCTTCAGCTGAAGTTCTAATATATTCTTCTTGGCTCTCCAGAACCTGTTAAATGTCATGTCTGGAAAATAATTTTTAGTACCTCCGATGTTAAGGAAGGTGCCTTTTTTTTTTAACGTGTTAACTGCCCTTTATTGTACAGTAAAGTCTGAGTCCGACTCGGACGCCTCTCCTCATGGAGAGAAATGAGTCCTTCAGCTAGTATCTGAACCCTGTGAAGTAGTTAATCCCCCCCCCCCCACCTCCATTACACTGGTCATTTTTCACCCGAGGGCATATCATCAAAGTCTGTCTGTGTGGTACTCAACTAAAGTGAACAAATCTCCTTCTCCTCGGAAACAGATTTAAGGAAATTCATCATTTAAAAAATGTATTAACCTTTTTTTTTTTTCTCTCAATTAAAATAATTCTAGGAATGTACAGTTATTACTTTTTGGAGGGAAGAGAATAGTCTCATCTTCCTAGTTTGAATGATACGGGCATGGAGCACTCTGGGTGCTCATCTAGCTGTCGACTGTCAGCTCACTGAGTATGGTATTGTGTTTCCTTATCTTGCTAAGTTTTCCGGCACTTCTGGTTCCCTCTCTGCCCCGAGATCAGCCCGCTTCCTTGTGTCCCGGCCCATGACGTTCAAACGGAGCGCGCAGATGTTTCAGCTCGGCTCCAGAGCAGTGCGGAGACAGCTGCCCATTTTGCCAGCGCTGTGGATCTTCACCCCGGGTTAACAGCAGGGCGCCGTGAGCCGTGAGCAAATGATCAGGTTTTATTTGCACTGTAGGGAGGCCAGTGGGATGCAACAGAAAAGCTGTAGGTGTAACTGCTGCAGGTGCCGCGTCTGCTCATCGTGCCTGTCAGCTCTGTATCCGAATGTTGTACAGCTCAGTGGGAGGACTGAGAATGAGGTGTGCGAGCTCACTACAACACGGTGTTACCCCCCCCCCCCCCTTGTCAGACACAGTCCAAATGAAGGGAAGGCTTCCTGAAGCCAATTTCCCAAGGTCTCTGTTGTTCGGCTTTAGCCAGAAGTGCCAGGGGAGAGATCTCCTTGACCCCGTGGAAACTGTACTGGAGTCGCTAATTATTCTGCTGCCATCCATCATGGCTAAACATCTGTCAAACGAGCCATTCTCATACCCCCCCCCCCCCCAATTTGGGTTCATTTACCTAGAACAAATTTCTGCCGCCCATGTGGGTGGGGCGAGATCACGTGTTAAAAGGAGCCATTTTCCTCTTTACATTACTCTTGGTGATGTGTGATGTCAGGAATGTTGGTTGTATTTGCAGTTTTTGGGTAGAAGTAACTTTTTTGGCCACTGGTTTGTACCTGGCTGGCAGAGGCTGGTTACTCATCCAGAGGTTGAGTGGCAGGCTCACCGAATGCCTCGCTGTGTAACGTGGCCCCTCAGGTCCAGGGCACTGGGGCTCCTTGATCGCTTTATGTCTTTATCTACAGTGTGCTGGTCCATTTGTGGTATCTGTACCAAAATGTTCCTGTTCCCCAGATGGTGGTTCGTGTGGCTATATTTACGAGAGGGTCAAATAGTAGCCAGATAAGGTATCTTGATGCTTAGTACTATATTTACTGGGAGACCTGGAGGAGATGGACTGCAGTGGTGATGATCCTATAAGAGCTGACCTTGGCTTTTCCGAATTAATAACAGTTCCATGCTAGAGGTCTCATTCAGAGGTTCTGTGAGGAATGCCGTCCATAACGGGTGGGTGGGGAGGGGGAATACGGCAGCTTGCATATTTTCTCCTGCTTACATTTCTTAAGTCCCCATGCCAGATTTTCATCACAGCTCGTTGTTTAATAAGAAGCTGTTCGGGAATTTTAATCACATAAATGTCTTTATCAGAGTGTGTGGTTATTAAAGGATCTTTTCTGTTTACTTAGACAAATCCCAGAGTTTGTCTTTCTCTCCCAAGGCAGTATTTCAACAATTCCGTGCCTTTTAATTTCGCAAATATTTCCTCAGGGATGGGTATACTGAAAGAAAGCAGTTTGTTGGGGGGGAGGGGGGGCATATTTTCCCTTGGCTTTCGTATTTTAAGCGAAACCAAAAGGAAAATGTTTGTGGAATATGGCACCTTTCTTTAGTCTTTGTGCTATTTTTGGGAAATGTGAGTGGCTTTCTGTATGTACAATGTATATAGTTTTCAGCTGCACATACAGAATTAATCTCTGTGTGTATATATAGGATTGAGACTTATACCAGTAAGGGCCTTTTCTTGTCTCTGGAAAAGTGTTTGCCAATGTGGTCATGCACTAGAAGGCTGGTGACCAGCTCTTGTGTACTCTCCAAGATGAACATGGTTCGTAGGAGACTGCCAACGTGGTTTGGATCTGGAATTTGTGGGAGGGGGGGCAATGGGGGTCCCTAGTCGAAATCGGGTTTCAATTTCAGAAGTGTGGGGCATTGGGAGGGGCTGGGGGCTGTAATGGTTTTTCACTTGGATTCAAATGGGGTGTTCGGAAGCAGTGAAGTGGACGCCTGATCCAGTTGATCTGGTTCCCACTTATGTGTCCTCCAGACGCAGGGTCCGACGCCCCCTTCAGCATGTGTGTGCAGGGTCCACGTGGATCCGAATGCCCTTCAGAATATGGTCACACCGGCTGCTGGGACATGAGACTCGTGTAGCCTGCAAACCTGAGCCTAGTGCAGTATGTGAAAAGGGGCAGTAGGACTGTGCCATGGTGTGTTTATGTGTATTGCACTAATGTTGTAAATTGGACTTTTGCTCATTCAGCATCTGCTGTAATGTCGCCCCCTACAGGAAGCTGCGGTTGAGGGCTGCGGAGAGGGGATCAGCGAAGCACACTGCAGCTTAGAAGGTAGGCCGTCCTCAGGGGCCCTGAATGTGCCCTGAATACGGGGCAGATCCCTCTCCCGGCACCTCGGCTCCCCCCCTCTCCCGGCACCTCGGCTCCCCCCCTCTCCCGGCACCTCGGCTCCCCCTCTGCTGTCATTCTCTCTCCCTCTAAGCCAGTGTTTCCCGATCCAGTCCTCCGGGACCCAGAGACGGGCCACATTTTTACTCCCTCCCAGCTCCTTGCCAGGCAGTCCACAGTAGTGATGGAGCAAAAATGTGGACTGTCTGTGGGTCCCCAGGGACTGGATTGGGAAATACTGTTCTGAGCCCTTGTCATTTAATCTGGCCCACTTTTTCAAGCTTTCTGCTACGCCCCTGGATTAAAGGCTGAGCGGAAGGATGGGCATTTGGCATTGGACCCCTCTTATCAGTCCTAGCAGAGGCTGGTTTGTGGTTAGGGTGGGGCTAGTTAATCTATCATCCAGCCACTGTATGCCCAACTCTCCCCCCCTCCAGCCTGTGTAACAATGGCAGGGTGTTCAGACTCAAAATTCTGCTCCATCACTGAAGTAAGGTCTTTCAGCAGTTCTCACCAGATCCAGGTGCACGTCAAACTAACTTTTCTCTCCCAGTGCATCCTCACATGCTGGTCTAGCAGGAAGTCACAAAGCACCACTTTTCGCTGCCATGTCTTTGTTGTGGTCCACGGCACCTGTTCAGTCCTCGAGGCATGCTGGACAAAGCCCACAGCCACCTGTCAGGAGGGTATCTCTATCATCGTGTCCGCCAGATCCACTGGCACGAGTCGGTACACTGATGCTGGCCTGATAAAGAGTCTCCCGTTTCCAAGCGGACTGCGATCAGTCTCTTTCTGGAGAGAGAGCTGTTGCACCAAAGGTGCATGATGGTCCACTTTCATTTTCCCAGAATCCCTTGGTCTGTTCAGGGTTTACTCGGAGCCCGCCCATAACTGCTTAACGAAGCAGTGTGCATCCTCAGCAGGATGTCTGTCCGTCACTGGGCACAGTTTAAGGACACCAGTTCATCCGTATTAAGCATCTCTGGACTGTGGGAGGAAGCCTGCAAAAACTTTATACATGCACCTGGGGATGGAATCAACCCTGAGGGTTTGAAGCTGATGTCCTCGCCCCCAAGCCAACACACCAATTCTCAGTTTGTTTCTGCAAGCAAATGTCTGTATCTTCAGTTTGGGGTTTTACATGCTGCACTTGTAGGCTCAAATTTACAGGACCAGTGTCTGCAGTAACTTGTGCTGTAGTCCTACTGGTTGTAGGGAGCAGTGCTGGGATGGGGGGGGCATTGTTACCCAGACACTCTGTTAGCTGCAAATGAAAGACCTCTCAGCTGGGGACCCGGAAAGACTGAGCATGTGTCTGTATCTGTGGCCCTGGCAGGGGGGGCTCAGGTTGCACTTCTGAAGGGTTGAGTGAGTTGGGGCGGGGGTATGGTGGCTTTCAGGCTGAAAGAATGGAAGGAGGGGTGTAGCTGAAAGAAGCCAAGGCTGTACGTGTTGTTCTTTTGGCTCTGACGTGCTAGTCCATCTTCCTTTCTGTGGTTAATTCTTAAAGCCAGGAGGTGATGTTTTGAAAATCAAAATGCAAGAGTGTAAATATAAACACAGAAGGTCTTGTGGCTTTGAGAATGGCTTCCTAAGTAAGTAGTAGAAGAAAAGAACATACCAGAAAAATATCTGTGGCTTTGCCCTCAGCTCACCTGGACTCATATGTGCTTTGTTTCTGTATTTTGCGTTAAAAATTTTAAATGTATTTTTTAATTTGTATTTCTTTGAGATTTGAACTTTGGCCTGGGCATTGGTGGCCGAGTGGTAAAATTCTCCCCTCCTTGAGTTCGATTCCCAACCAATGCAACGCTTTATATTTTGAGGTGGCTCAGCGAGTTTGGATGCTTTGCCTGTGATTAGAAGGTCACCATTTTAAATCCCCTGGTCGGCAAAGTGATGTCACTTTTGGGCCCTTGTTCAAGGCCCTTAATGCCCTATTATTTCAGGGACTGTCTGACCCGGCTTTTCAGTTGTATGTCACCTTATATAAAAGTGTCTTAATTCAAAAAAGTTAATGGTCTCTATTAGAACGATAGTTTTAAGATTTGACCTTGTGCTAAAATGGCACTTTGGTCTTGGACACAGTAAACAAAAGCAGTAGAGACTGGGGGGGAACACATGTTTATGATGCCAGAATCTTGGGCTCCATCTAAGCAAAAAGCCTTGAGCTTTCGTGGCCTCCTAGTGCTGATGTCTTTGCACATATCAGAAGGAGGGTCTGATTTTTGAAATGTAGATATTTGGACTTTTTGTTACTGCCAAAATCATTCTTTCCTAAAGTAGGGTTTGCGGCATGGGGCATTGAGTGTGAGCAGTATTGCATTGCATGTTTTGTGCCTTAGATGATTAAGAGAGGACTTGGGGCTGTTTGCCTTGATTTTGATTTTTGGTGAAGCTTTCCAAGAAGATTCCCCCCCCCCAGACTTTCTGTTGAGGGAAAGGACAAGATCTTTGATGTACAGAGAGCCGGGCAAGGGGATGAAATGAGGCGGTTTTGCCTGCCCTTTTGGCTAACACAACAAACACGGTTTAAACTTCGCTAATTAATTAGCGATTCTGTTTCAAAGTTGTCAGATCTTTATCCAAAAGGCGCAGTGGAGCTTGAGAACAGCTTCAAAGTGCAACAGAGGGAAATCGAGAGGGCAAATGTGCCACTTTTTACCTGCGGCTGAAAAACCAACCTTACCGCTTTGCAGAGCTGGTCTCCATTCGATCTCCGCCAAAGTGGAATTCTGAAATTGAACGGAGACATTTAAGTCTGACACATTCCCGCCATTATTTAATTTCATTTTTTTTCTCTCTCAGCTGGCAGGAAGACTTGGACGGATTAGCTGAGCCAGGCTCGTCAGCCTCCCTTTGCTCGTCCTGGTTTCTCTGTCTGAGATGAAACGGTTTCTTTTCACTGGCCAACATGCAGTCTTTCCTGTGCAGTGGCGTTACCTCCAGAGAAGATGGACAGCTGCTGCGCTGAGGACAAGGTGCAGGAGGACAGGAAGAACCCTGTGCCTGGGGGGGCCAAGAAACAGCTCAAATTTGAAGTGAGTGTCGCTGAGGACTGGAGGGTTGGCTCATGGTGGGGATGTGTCTGTGTGTCTCTTGTCTTTCTGTCTCTATTTAACCTGCCTGCCTGCCTGCCTGCCTGTCGTCTTTTTTATATATCTAATATCTGTCTGGCCATCTGTATTTTTCTAAGCTGTCTAATCCACCTAATCTGTCTAATCTGTCTATCTACATAATTTTTGCTGTGTCCTCAGGAGCTCGAGTGTGCTGTCTCTTTGGAAGATGACAACAGGCAAGAGTGGACGTTCACTCTGTACGACTTTGACAACAGTGGCAAGGTCACTAGAGAGGTGAGCGCCCTCCTGGACACACCTTTGCTAGTGCGTCGCACGTTAACATGCTCAGCTGCCCAGAACCGTTACTTGGGCGAGTTCTGGCTGTCGATACGACTCGTGAAAAGTGCCCTGATCGGTTGTTCTGTCTTCCATTACGGTAAAGCTATGAAGTGCTACTTCTCACAAAGCCTACTTACTGAGCTGTGATTGACAAATCCTGTGCATCGGTGATCTGAGGCTGCAATCGGAAGGTCTTGTTTCACTGGGAAGTGGCTGAAAGGCCGTGACGGGAGCAGAGCTGCTCCTCTTCCCAGCCCTGCGCTTTCCCTGGTGTCGCCTCTGGTCCTACGGCACTTGAAATAGCGCTTTTTGTACAGGGAAGGGGAGATGAGGCAAACCTGGAATGACAGAGACAGTTCATGCTGCTGTTTGAAAACGCATCTCAGTTCTGTCCCCAAAGGCCACCTAATGGTTCTTCATGCTGGAGGTAGCAGGCCGAGGCAGTAGGAAAGCAGCCATATTGAAGATACATTGTTGGAGCTAACCAGGGCAAAACAGCTCTTCCCCGTAATCGGCCCGTGGAGCCGGGCTCTGAAGGGACAGCCGGGGGGTCTTGGGGCTCGTAGCAGAGCTGGTATTACTTTGGTGGTGGGTGGGGGAAAATGAGCCTGGAAACATGTATAATTAAAGCTAATGCTTTTTTGATCTGGGGAGTCTGAAACTCCGTTTGTCCCCAAACAGGCTTGCAGTGTCTGCAGATTTGTGAAGTCTCCTCCCTCTGTCTCGGGTGGGGTTGGGGGGGGGGGTTGCCGTGACGAGCCGTTCCTGACTGTGTTCTCAGGAGCGTGAACACCAGAGCCTTGCAGTGTTTTTAGCCACACCGATACCCCTCAGAGAGTATTATGTCACGCGCTTTTGAACTTCAAAATGGGGAAAACTACCTCTGTCAGCTGTGTATGAAGGGATCAGCAGGGGGACGTGCTCCAGGTAAATCTGATAAGTAAACTAAAGCTTCATTTAAGCTGTCAGTCAAAAACAGAAGTAGCCTGAATTCCAGTTGCTTGAACTCATTAAATACGCTTTTTTAAACATCAACTTCGTAGATACCTATGGTATGCTGGGCCGGAATCTAATTCTTCATGCCATCCAGACATTATACCACTCTATACGGTGTTTCGCTGAGAGAGAGAAAAAAAATTCCAGAAAGTTCCAAAAAGCAAAACTTGAATTTGCTTCACATCCATGTGTGTGACAGCCTAACCCTGCAGTACAGCCTTTTTACTTGTCATTATTCCCCAAATAATACAGTATAGCAACTGCTTACATGGGGGGGGGGGTCGGCACGCTTGGCCCTCGTCTTCGGTTGTCCCGGTGGTTGTGATGTAGTTGTGGAAAGGGCCCCGGGGCTAGCTTGAGATGCACCGGTCTCCCCCATGATAAAATTTGCTGTGGGGGAGTCCCCCACGATACAAAATACCACAGTATACCGTATCATCATGACACCACCCAAGCTTAACTGTCAGGGTATTGCAGCAGTAACCTTCTGGGGATATGAGCGGTTCCATCTCTATCATAACCTCCTGCAGGACATCAGCAGCCTACTGCACACCATCTATGAGGTGGTGGACGCTTCCGTGAACCACTCGCCCAGTACCAGTAAAACGCTACGCGTCAAGCTCTCCGTAGCTCCTGACCCCAGCCAGACCTGGAAAAGCACTGCACTGCCGGTGCCAGGTAGGACCTCAGTACCACGCCGACGGCCCGCTCACTGCAGAGCCGGTCATATTCATCCTGTTCCTCCTTCAGCGCCGGTTCCAGTGCATTCGTTTTCCGTGGCTGTGGTAGCGAAAGAGCTGGTTTTCATTTGCGTACAGATAAAGGAAAGTTTTAAGAGCTGAACACGATCCTTTTGATAACAGCAGTGAGTTTCCAAGAGCTTTTACCTGAGAGGGTAGCAGGAAAAGGAAAATGCATCTCAGTTACTCAACTTTTAAACTTATAAGTTATGTTTCAAAAAGCTATGCACAAACTTGTTAGTTTACCCGCTATTCTGGGTACCTTTTAGCCTTTAACAAAGAGCAGTCATCATACTTTCAAACTACGTCTGCCATCTTTTTATAATAAAAACTAGAAAAAAAACTGCCTCGATGATGATAAAACCCATTGTTTATTCTTCTTTTCCTCTTGAATTCATCTTCAAAGTCAGTGCCTTTGAGTGCAGGTTCCTTTTTGTAGATGGTGCCTCTGTGCCGAGGATTCTGGGATATGTGTGTTCGTCAGTGCTGTGCAGAGTGTGTGCGCGTGTTAACTTTGTCTTCTAATGCAGACAACAGCCATGGCAGACAGAAGATTGACAAGTGTACCGAAGATCCTAAAAGCTCTGACAAGAAGTCCCGAGCTCCTCTCAGGTATGGAGCATTTGACTCTTGCATGTGGGCTCAAAACCCATAAGGTTATTGTGCTACTGCCCTGGCAACATGAGCAAAATCCCCTTACCGTATTAACCCCAGGCCTCTGTGTGCAGGGAAAAATTTACTTCGGTTTTCCACTAAGCAAAATTATGATTTTGACATTTAATGGGAGACGGTAAAATGTGCAAATGATGTGCGAGGTGCAGCCAAATCAAACACCTTCGGCAGTCTGCCATTAAATGGGGACCACCTTTCCTGATGATGAACAGACCTGAAAGGTGCTATAAAATGTTCGGTGGATATTCGTGTTGAACAAAACAAGGCTAATTTGCACACTATTTCCTGGCAAATGGAATTTGAGGGACAGTGGCCCTGGTTAACCAGGCAAGAGGTGTCTGGCTGTGGGCCGAATCCCCATGTTGATGCGTTGAGTACTATGTTGACTCATAATAACAGCAGCGCCACAAGGCTGTGAGGTTGGAGCCCTGCAGGCCAACGCAGCAGTTGAAAGA
>JAAGVU020000019.1:721187-739745 GCA_011763525.2 Mormyrus iriodes
TATGTTGACTCATAATAACAGCAGCGCCACAAGGCTGTGAGGTTGGAGCCCTGCAGGCCAACGCAGCAGTTGAAAGAGTTTAAGTGTTTCCTGGAAGGGAAATGTTTCCAAATTCTGAATCAGAGCACGATTGTTAAGGAATGTTTTGGAAACCTTTCGGGTGGTACGTGTGGCCTGTGTCAGACTGCTGAAATGAAGGGCAGGATTGTCCCCAAAGAGATGCCACCCGCCTGATATTGATAGTCACACAGCTGTTCTTTGATGTGGCCTGTGTACCCGGGTCGCTGCCATGACAGAATGCTTGTCGTTTATCCCGTGCAGTGGGTGTCTGGGCCAGCCCGTCTGCTTGCAGCAGCTGTTGGGAGACGAGTGAGAAGTGGCGTTTATTTTATTTTTTAACAGTTTATAATTCCTAGTGCCGACTGGAGCGGACAAGTGGAAAAATCCCCTCCCCCCCAAGCCGCCTGCTCTCTGACCTTTTGTGGGAGAGTTTACCAGTGAAGAAAAATTATGTTCCCCTCTAGGCGTCACTGCAGTGACCAGCATGGGCAGCAGGGTTGCCCGCGCCACTGTGTGGACGAGAACCTGGAGCGCAGGAACCATTACCTGGACCTGGCTGGAATCGAGAACTACACGTCCCGGTTTGGCTCCGGTGGGTCCCTTGGCCTGCTGGCCTCAGTCTTGCCGTATTCACTTAAGAACAGCTGCTTTTAGTGTATTTTAATCTGAATAAACCAAACATATTACATATTAAGAATTCTTTTTTTTTTCGTTCGTGTTCACAGAAACCAAGTGGAAAAGAGAACTTGTCTAACCTGTGTGCAGATAGGCCTCCTGACATGATTAGTATAATATTTCTAAGGATGCAGTATTTGATTCTGTTCAGTATATTGGCCTGGGGGGTTGGCATGGAGACTCACTGGTTAGTGTTGTTGCCTCTTTCCTGCCTCTTTATAGGAAGTAAATCCCATCCAGTTCTGTGTGGAGTTTACTTGTTTTTCCCATATGCAGGTTTCCTCAAGGTACTCTGGTTTCTCCCGAATCCTGAAACTTTAATTGCCAGTGGTGTGAGTGTCTGTGTGCCCTGTGATGGACTGATCTCATCCAGGGTGTACCCCAGCCCAGTGCCTTATGCTACCTGGGACAGGCTCCAGGTCCCCTGTGACCCTGACCAGGATAAGCGGTTAGAAGACAAATGATAGTGGGCATTAGCGGTGTTAATTATACCGAGCTGTGCATGTTTTAAATATTGACTTTTCCCCTTTCCAGGCACAGGCACAGAGCCAGCCAAGGCGGAGCCCCAGGCACGGGCAGTCAATCAGACGCGGTCTCGCTCACATGAGCCGGAGAATAGCCGTTCTTACTCTCACCATCGCCGCTCGCAGGCCATGGAGGGCGCATGTCATGGACCCCCGGTCTTGGAAACTCCATGCCCCCGCCCGCGCCCCCAGGACCCCAGCAAGCACCCACTGCGCTCTCCCAAGAACCACGGGCGGACACCCCCCACTCAGGCCACCGGGAGGTCCATGAGGAACCGAGGGGGCCCTGCCCCACTGGCGCTGTTCTGCCAGAACCCCCATCAGCAGCCCTCCGCACCCCACAAGAGGCACAAGCAGAGGGCCAGGGACTCACAGCCGGTGTACCGGGCCCTGGGCTCCCTGGGGCTGGCTGGGCCCGTGCTGGAGAAGGAGCAGGTCCGAGAGCTGTCCAGTGGGCTGGCCGGCCATGCGGTGCAGAGGCACGAGCATCACCACCACCACGAGCACCACCATCACTATCATCACTTCTATCAATCCTGATCCTCCAGTCAAACTCTGTATAAGACCAACTGTGGGCACCGGGGGGGGGGTGGGGGCAGGGAGGACTAGCACCCCCAACAGAAGGGTGTGAGACCGCACCGGCAGGGATCTTGGGAGGTCGGCACGCTTGGCTCTCGTCTTCAGTTCTCCTGGTGGTTGTGATGTGGTTGTGAAAAGGGCCCGGAGACTTAAGTTTAAGATGTACCGGTGTGCCCAAAGTTCTGCCGCAAACATCACCCTCGGGTCTAAAACCCCAGCAAGTGGGCCAACTGCCTGCTGGCGGGACCTTGCGGGGGCTCTATGGCTCAGTGTGTGGGGTGGGGGGAAGGCCTGGGGGTGTTGGAGAGAGAGGTGAGCCTAGTGACATCCCATCCCTGGGAAACATCTGCAGTGGGTCGATTGGGTATATTGGTGACCCCATTAAAAGTGTCAGAAGTGAAGGTCACATCCGGACTGGAACACAAACTAGAGAGTGGGGATGATCGAATGAAGGAGCCCCCAGATAGCTGCTACCTCATGTATTACTATTGCTATCACACTTACTAATATTCAGAAGTAATTTTGTGTAATGTTTTATGTGCCTCGTTGTGGGTCACCTTCCTCGTTTCGCGATTGTGTCGCCTCGTGGTCACCCGTCCTGTAACTATAGACTCGTGTCATGGGTGCCGTGATCATTTTTATACCCGCGCTTCTAAGCCTCTTATTCAGTTACCTTCACTTCTCAAAGCCGACGAAGCTGCTGTTGAAGACCACTTCTTGCCTCAAAGTTAGGTGCAACTGTACAGTCAAACTGTTTATGATGCCTGACTCTTTCAGTGTTGGGAGCCTTTGCTCAGGTCTTCTTAAGTTCCCTGTGGTTGAATATGGCTGATGTGAGCTATACAGTCTCAGACTACAGTATATGCTGTTGTTTTGTTGTTTGTGGGACCACTGGCCTGCTGAAGCGGGCTCGGCCACATCAGGCTGTCCAGGGTGCCCTTGAGGGACATCCCACTGACTGGTGGGCCTGACCTCAGCTCATTGCCCGCGACCAAGAGAAGGGTAAGCCAGGCCGACAGCTCACTGCTACGCAGGGCATGACTGAGGCCGCTCCCGACCATCAGCTGTCATCGCTGCCGTCACCGGGAAGCCATGCGCTGGGCTCTGCCTCTGATTGGCTGGCAGGGACGTGGATGCACTTCGCACGCCAGCTGTCTGATCCCGTCGGTGCTACAAGCCGCCAGGTCCCACGGGCAGCCTCCTGGGGTGGCCCTGTCATGTGTGCCCTCCAGTAATTCCCCCCCTTCCCTTGTCACGTGGGCCACGTGCCATTGGCACCACCTTTGATTTATTATCGTCCCCGATGCCCGGATCCAAGCTCTAAAAATGGACTCAGGGGCTGAATGAGCCCCCAGTGAGGCCCGTGTTTATGGCGCACCCCCCTGTGGTGTCTGGTGTCCTGCACCCCATGGCTTCAGGCGGAGAACAGGTGTGCGGCAATCCAGGCCAGGTGTGGGGGTCGAGCCGCCTCGGCCGGGACAGGAGGTGGGGGTAGAAACATGGCCGTTTTTCCCCCCATAGGAATCCCTTGCACGTCCCACCATCTGTGAAAGTCGACGGCCTCCCGCAGCTGTGAGCTGTCGGTCATAGAGACCCCTATGGGGGGTCTCAACTGCAGCCCAATACGGTCTCCAGCTCCGGATGCCATCTCCTGTCGGAATCCGCTCCCATTTATTAATAGCCGTTTTGGGAAAAATGTAAAACAAATCACCTACATAACATGCCATCATCGGGGGGTTATAGCCACCACCGGGGTGAAGACAATGAAGATGGTCGAGAAATTTGGAGGGAAACTGGAGCTCCTGGTTAGCAGAGAGCATCGCTGGAGGAGAACAGGCCACACTTTGGCTCAGGGCTTCCATCACAGTGTCAGCTGTCTCCCTGGGCCATGTGAACCCAGTGGGTTAGAAGTTCCTCCATGTCAGCTGTCCTGTTAGAAGCCGGTGAGCTTTCTCCTTGGCGGAGTCCTCGATCTTCTTCTCACCATCTCAGATTGTTCATTCAGGGGTTAAACTGACATGACACGTAGGGACAGCCAAGGCCGGAGTCTCACGGGGCCACGAGGGATTGGAAGCAGACTCTGCTGTTCTTGTGTTCCCATAATACAAAGAGAGACCTTTGTAGTCTTGTGGGGGGAAAAGAAAAGCCAAGCTTGTTTTCACGCTGAGATGCTGTACTGTTACCTTGGTAAATATTTCACAAAATCCTCAATAATCCTTCGGATGTACAGCACCACTAAGCTACGTTAACCTGGGTTCATGTACCTACAATTTAAAAAAAAAAAAAGCTAATGTAAATACTGTATTGAAGCACTGTGGAAGGGATGTACACGAATCTTGTAGGAAGTATAAGCTTATTTATATTAATAAAATAACAGATGCTATGTATACAAACCTGTCACCTGTCTGTCACTGCCTCAGCTGGTTTCACCGTGTCAGTCGAGGCTGCCAAGAATAGGTATCTTAGTGCTTTCTAGTGCAAATCGTGAATTGAGACTCTTTAACGCTTGTCAGTTGTCATCCTCAGAAGTATCTGTTTATTTGGCCTCTTTTTATATATGCTGCTCGTATAGTAAATATAGATGGTTTTGATTTTAATGCTTTATTTATTTCATAACAAAACTGTGCAAAGAGAGAAGCCCTTTCATAAAATTTTTAGCCAGTTGAAAGTTGTTTAAATCTTTTTTCGTATTTATTTTCAAATAAATTTAATGCTAGCCCACTGTTTGCCTAACTTGCTCACTGTGTCCTAGTTAATTTGCCACCCATAGCAGCTGAGCGTTGTTCCCAGCATATTACAAGAACCCAGCTATCTGGATGACAGTTGAACGGTTTTGTGTGACTGTGAAAAGACTTTCCCCCACATGCCATGACGTGACCTGTGTTATGTTTTAACACTGTTTTTCCTGGGGTCAAACCACTATGGACAATAGGGGTCCTAGACTTTAAACGCGATAGCAGGAAGACGCTTTATGCTCCAATTCAATGGATCCTTTCTGTTTCCTCTGTGCTGGCTGAATGGCCCCAGGGTCACGGGTGTTAGACACGGATTAGCGTGGGCCGTCATGGGGAGAACTGTAAAGTGAGCACTGCTTTTTTGGACGAGCTGGGATGAAGAAGTGGAAAAATCGTGGATGGGTGAACCCCCCCCCCACACAAACACGGCGACGTGTTGTGACGTTCACCAGCCTTTTGAAGCGAAGGTTCATGGGAAGATGGGCGGAATGAACCTTGTTAGCTGGGGAGAGGGAGTCACTCTGGTATCCTACCTGTTGTACTTAAACGTTGTTGTAACATTTATTTAACACTGTGGTTATCTAGCAGATGCCTTTCTCGACATACTACTGAGGAAGTAGAGTCAGCCGTGGTGCAATTGCAGTTAAGGGCTTTGCTAAAGGGCTCGATGGTGAAATCACTCTGCCACCCACAGGATGTGAACCTGCAAACCCACAGAGCCACACAAGCCCAGCCTGGAATATGCACTGAGAGTCCCACACTGTCCCATGCTGAATGTAGATCAGTGCTGTACGTTTGAGATGCTTTGGGGGAATGCTGTAATCGCTCACAGCCACCATGACCCCCCTGCGTACCATGTATTCTAATATTTTACATCTAATTAGTTTTACTTGAAATAAAATTAATTTCAAGATTTGCTTCATTTCTTCTTAACCACCTTGGTTGTGAATGTGTGGGAAGGTGCACTGTCCGCACCCATTAAGACAGTACTAAATGCTCGTGACTGTGATGTTCCCCAAATTGGGAATTCTTACCCATAAGAATTAAGGCCGCCGAATGTGCATGCAGTGTGTAATTTTTCGTACCGCGATGGTGGGAGGTCCCTGACCGATCCCACATGTTTCCTGTTGTTCAGTTCCTCAGCATTTCCTCCCTCAATAACATACTTCAGATAAAAGCAACTTTGCTGCGGCCATAATATATAATTCTAATCGCCATGGTTTATAGTAAGATGCGCAGTTCAGACACTAATATAATTAAGAATACTTAAGGGCAGTATTATGCTTAATTAAGGCTGAACGCAGACCGACCAACCAGACAGAGCAGTTCTTTTATGTGGATTCCGGTGCGGGCAGGCCCACACACAAGCGCCTGAGTGCGTAATGTGGACGAGGGAGCACCAAAAAGGCAAGTGTTTGCCTTTCAGGCCAGATGTCTGCAATGTATCCCCATATTTGCTCCTTAGAGAAGGCGCTGTTGCCCCCTTCAGCAGACCATTTTTCTTGTGCTACAGTAACATGAATTCCTTTGATCTGGACTCTTTTTTTTTTAATTTTGTCTTCCTCTAAAGTTCTGTTCCTCTCCTAAAAACGAAGGATTACCCGATCAGAGAAATGACCCCCCCCCCCCAACACCCGGTGTGCCATGTTCCCCATTATGAGATTTTGTGCTCTTAATGGAGACAGAGTGGAGATTAACCATATTATGTTACCGCTGAAAGCAGAGAAGCTATGATATTGACTGAAAAATGTGGGAACGTGAAAATCAGCCATATGTTTCCAGTTTGCGCTTTGTCTCCTGTAGATAGGCGGAGAGCTTTGAAGTGTGGATTGGCCCAGTAGGGTGCTAGCTTCTCTTGGAGAGAAGATGCTAAAATACTAACGATGAGGACACAAGGTACCCTGTTATTAATACAGCAGCACAGTGTGGGGGGGGGGGGAGCGAATCCAGTGATATTCTACATTTGTTCCAGAGCATTTTTACGCTTTGAACATTTTTTAATGTGCAGATAAGTGGTTCCTTTTCCTTACCGTATCTTAAAACTTCAAAGCAGATTCATAGAGTAATGCCAATGATCGGAATGTGCCTGTCTTTGGCGGCTCGGAGTATGAAGAAGAGAAAAGGGAATTAAGGCTAATTGCTGTGGTGGTATTTTATGTGCTGTAAGGATGGCGCTAATAAAGCAGCAGGATAATTGGTAAATTCCTTAACTGTGTAAAGGAAATCAAAAGTGCTAAAGATTGAATCTTGCTAGATTATTAAAGTTTAATGGGAGAACAATTTCACAAAGCTTTGCATAGCCTAGTTGATGTGTATCCCATCGGTCTACTTTTGGGTCTGTTGATGATATAGGAAGGTTCTGGCCAACTCCACCCACCCAGAAACCTAACCAGGGTAAGCGGTTAAAACCTGGATGAATGGGTTAATAGATTGATAGATGCATGGATGAATAAATTACAAAAAAATCCTTTATTTGTGATTTGCTCAAGCATACATTAGTGCATGAATACAGGTTCATTGGAATTCTTCTCTTTACCTACCCCTCCTGCTCTCTATAGCTTGGGGGCGGGAGAGGGTCACAGCGCAGGGTAAGCCAACATGCGGCACCCCTGGAGCTGGGGAGTTAAGGGCCTTGCTGAAGGGCCCAAGGACATATGACTGTTCTGCCAAGGCTGGGGCTTAAACCAGTGATCTTCTGATCACAGGCACAGAGACTTGCCCACTGAGCAACTCGCCACCCTCCCTTAGTTTTTGGTGGAGGTCACAGCATAGGTTCAGCCAGTGTCCAGAGTCCCTGGAGCAATTGGAGCTAAGGGCGTCGCTCAAGCACCCAACGCTAGAATGGATGAAGTTGCTTGATTCGGGGAACTTTGAGCATACCAGTAATGCAGACACACATTTTTACTCATGTAGGTTGGCATGAAAATGTCTTCTTTGATGTCTCCAGCATGACGAGTCTGATGTTGCAGTAAGAAGAATGTGAAATTATCAAAAGAGATGGTATTTGGGGTGTCGGGGTGGAATGGTGGTACAGTGGCTAGTGCTGGTGCCTCACACCTCTGGGACCAGTGTTTGAGTCGCCGCCCCAGGTCTATGTCTACAGAGTTTCTTCTAGGTTCTCCAGTCCCCCCCCCCCACCCCAGAACAATCCCAAAACATGCTAAGGTGAATTGGATTTGCTAAACATTGTGTGTGCACATGTGATGGGCTGGTTCTCCATCCTGGGTTATTCTCTGCCCTGTGCCCATAGGTTCTGGACCCCCACCACCATGAATAGGCCAAGCAAGTATAGAAAATGGATGGGCATGATATTTTGAATTTATAATGGCCTCCTCTAAAACATGATTACAGACCCAGGACTCCAACAAAACCATACCAGAAAGGTGTCCCCTGTGGCACGGGGAAAAAAAATCAGATTTGAATTACTTAAGTATTTGCCTTGGCCGTCCCTACATGGCATGTCAGTTTAACCCCTGAAATTGTTTATTCAAGTACTCAGATTTAGTATGATGAGAGGAATTGTGCAGTGTGAGTAGATGCATCAGTAAACGTTTAACCAAAGGTTAGCATCCACTGGTGCAGGTGGCCCCTTTAAAGCAGTTTTTGTCAGAATAAATAACCAGTCTGCTAATAACATGAAAACATACGTGAACTAGTGAATTATGAAACGGAACTTGAATCTTTGACTATACTGACCTAGAAATTTCAGTTTAAAATGTTCAGGGATTTTTTTATGGGTTAAGCTAATGGGCAAACAAACATGTGATGACAAGCTTCCAGTGCAGGCTAAATGCTCCTTGATTTGGCCCGTATCCCCTGGTTCTTACAGCTGAGGATCAGAACTCATGCCCTTGCTCCGGTGAAGTGCAACCTACTTTGGCCAGAAAACAAAGAAACAAGTGAATCCACCTTTTTTTCAATATAAACATTTATGTATATAACATACAGCTCATATGACACTTGTAAGCTCATTTATGACTCATGAGACGGGATGTTAAGGACTAACATTTGCACCTTTGTGCACAGTGTAGTGCAGGATGACAGTGCAGTACTGTATCTCTGTACACGTACCCATGAAATGATTGTGAAATCATTGTATCTCTTATTAAACTAATTTGAAAGAAGGCCCAGGGAAAAAAATGTCTTTGTAAGAGTGCCCTGATTCACTTGATGACTTTCTATATGTAATATCTCAATCGGCTAGGACAGGTGCAGAGGAACACACACTGACACCCCTCCCTAGGTGGAGATACAGACCCCTGTCAGCCTCAACATTCATCGTGTCCCCTCAAATAAACAAAGGGCGACATCTGCATTCCTAACAGATCTACACAGCGTCAGGACTAGGACATATAAAAAGTTTCCCAAACTGCAGGTGGAAAAAAAAGTGGAGGTTTTTTTTAGAGCAGGAAGAGAAAAGAGCAGCCAAAAGTTTCATTGGTTTTCGGTAAATCATTGGCTTCTTTCTTTTCTGTAACATCAAAGGCGTCTCCTCCTCTTTGATGTCGCAGGAAGCTCTTTAAGGTACAGCATGAATGGGGAGATGTCAGGCTGCAAGGTGCCAGTGCAGAGGCTGAAGATGAAAGCAGAACAGAGGGGTAATGAAGGTCCGACAAGCCGGTGGCCCATAGCTAACAGCCCACACTTTTAACCGGGCCGCCAATCCAGCCGGCGCACCAATTTGTTTCCTACATATTTAACGGCCGTCGCTGGAATCTCAAGAACGCGGCGCATTGGCCGGCTTCCTTGATCGCCATTGGGCACTGATGTTCGGCCCTGCTCCTGAAGGTCCTTGATGTGGTCACGGAGACATTTTTGTGAAAAACCACGTGAAGTGGTTTTTCAATTAGCCAATTAGCCCAATGCTTTTCAGCAAAGTAGTAATAATGATGCTGACAATGATGATGATTAATAATAATAATAATAATAATAATAATAATAATAATAATAATAATAATTTACTTTTTGTTTTGGGAGAATGGTTTTGTCTTTATTTTATTACAAAAGAATGAATTTTTATAAGTATAAGCTGCTCATTAAAAAAAGATCAGATCTTTACGTTATTATATATTGCATATAAAATTGGATCATCTACTCCACCCCTTGTATTTGGGCAAAGATGACTCAGAAAGTTGTTTTGATTCTAAGATACATCCACCTTATTTCCATGTTAATTCACATAATAATACATGATAATCTTCCTGTTAATTCAAATCTATGAAATGTTTGGTTATTTTCATGCACTGTGTATTATAAACAGGAAATGGGAAGCAGGGTGTGATTTAGGCCATGCAGTGAAGGTCTTAGCTCTGACCTTGAGCCCAGGCAAAGCAAACTGCCTCGGCTTCTCGCGGTTGCTGGGGACAGACTGATTCCCAGCCTTAGTGTTTTGTATGCCATTATCACATCTGTGCTTTTCATCCTTCCTCCGGGGCTGCCTAAAAAGCCCCTCCCCCCTTCTGAAAAAGGGAGCCAGCAGTGATATGGCCACATTGCGTTTTCCCCCGTTGCAAAGCGCAACAATTAACTTGCCAGTGATTGCTGGTAACACAATAGCCTGCCTGGTTTCTATCAAACGCCGTCAGAGGCTGCAGCTGCGGCGACACTGTAATGCTGTTGGCCTCTCGTTAGGCTCGTATCTGCTGCCCCTTGCGAACATCAAACGAAATTACGACCATGTAAAGCAGGGAAGGGTCCCGACGACTTTTGGAACTGTCGTCTTTTAGATGCTTTTAAAGGGTGAAAAGATGAGGGGACCAAGTATAGATGTACGGAAAGGAAAGAGGGACAGGCTACTTTCTCTTATGTCATGTGCCCTATTTTCTATAGCAGCAATGCTCTTTTATCTGCAGCTAAATAACACGTGGTCCTGGCTGATTGTAGAGCCCCTACTGGTATTAATCAGTGTCCATACTAATGAGGCCAGCGGCTAGCCAAACAGATGCAGAAGCGCGCTGAGTGATAGCAGAGCCGCCCAGCTGCAGACCGACCCTGGATCATGCCCCTGGTTATCTGGACGGAGCCTGGCATTTGTAGCTCATACATGTTCAACGAGAGATGGGTAAAGTACTGTGCTGTGATGGACAGAACCGCAGTCACGACAAAGAGTGGTTAAGACTTTCTGCACACCTGCATTATGGGTAGGGGCCACAGTAGGGGTGTGGATACTGTGACAGATTCACGGGGCCCAGCACTTTACAGGGGCCCTTGAGTATGTAAAATTATATGTAAAACTGGACAGGGGAAGCCATGGTGACATTTTGTCAGGGGGCCAGAATTTCTAGTTACACCAATGGGGCTGTCCTGAACTTTAGAGTTTTATCACAAGTACATGACTAATAAATCTCAAGGACTCCAACAAAACCGTACCAGAAAGGTGTCCCCTGTGGTACAGGGGGAAAAAAAATCAGATTTTAATTACTTAAGTTGTGACCATCTGGATAGCACTTAGAGATAATCTTGATGGATGTATTTCACGGCCTGTGGCATTTCTGGTGTTTCCTTATTTAGAGGAAAAAAACGTGGATGTCTACATTGTTTTGAAAAACACTCGATTGATAACCCATTTACTGCATGCGTGTCAAGCAAGCCAAATGCTAATTTCGACACTCTGCTGCTTATTACCAATTACATCTCCTTTCCTTTGTAGCATTACCTCAACACCAGAGATGTCTGGTCACTGAAGGGCTCATAAATCATAACTGGTACATCTCCACCTCATTAGAAAGCCTGGTGTCATGGAATCCTAATGAATGCCGCTGCATGTGTTTTTAATATAATGAAATGAAAGATGCATATGGTTGGAAAATCTTAATGGGAAGGGTGGAGTGACATTTATTGGCTTGTCTCACCCTTGGGAGTTCTAATGAGCCCAGATGGGCTGAGAGATTGCCTCGATCTGAAGTCAACCACATTTTAGAGAACATTTTCCCCACGTTGGGAGCAGGATCTGTGCTGCATATGTTCGGTAGGAGAAGAGAAACGATCTCCCTGTGGAAGCACATATGCAGCTCCATCTTCCCCCCCGGGACGTTTCTGAAGACCCATTTCACATGTTCGACGTGGGCTGGTACAAAATCAAGCCTCATTTTTTTTCCTTTTGCCTTCCTCTTCATCTCCGCACATCTGTGCGAGATAAACACTGGTTGTGGTGGAGAAGTTCCTCCAGATGCCTGTCAGCTAGCGCTCTGGGTGTTGGAGCTCAATGGGCAGCTTGTTACCATGTCAAACTTCATGGAGGAGAAGGCGAGGCACGCTGATTGCCCCCCACACTGACTCTACAATGCAGGAGCGAGCCGGCAGATCTTATGTGAGCCGTGGCAACTATCTGGTGATGGCGTGATCTGTCCAAAGCACTATGTTTATTAATTACATCAAGACCAGAACAACAGAATCACATACACCACTTGTCTCTTTTGCTGTGGGGCTCAGTGAATTAGGATGTTGTGTCTGTGATGAGGAGGTCACTGATTAAGGTCCCATGACTGGAAGAGTGATTTCACTTTTGAGCCTCTAAGCAAGGCTCTTAACACCCAACTGGGACTGTCTGACATAAAAAATGTCACTTTGGATAAGAGCATCAGCAAAAATAAATTAAATGTCGACGTCTCATCCTGCCCTGGTGAATTTCAGTTTATGCCTTCAAATCACAAAAACAAATATTTAGGAAAGTTGCCACAACAACCTGTCCTCCATTTGCTCTTTTTTCCCCATTAATGCCCTTTGGATTTTCAGCCCTACCAAGAATCTTAAGTTTGACCAGGCCTGGTTTTCCAATGGATGACCCAGAATCAAGAGTGGAGCAAAGTTTTAAAGTAATTAGAAGTACAATTTTTGTATCTTGTTATATATATCAAAGGTTCACAGCTTAAAAGGAGACCCCATTTAAAACACCTATAAGCATCTTTAGGATTCCATTAGACTTGATGGCGCATCTCCAGACTGAGCGCTCGAAGGGGGCCAGGACGCCAGGCGCTGTGTATGACTGGATGAAAGAGGGCGCTTGTCTTTGCTCTTGGTGGGTGTGACGGACAGAGACCCGGTCTCCCTGTGCTCTCAGTGATCCCACCGGCCCTTAATATGGACTTCACAATGGCACTGTTAATCCACGCTTTTCAAAGGCTGTACATTTTATTAATTTCTTTTTCAGCCTCGGGTCAGCAGCACCTTTGACGCTTCGGAGGTAAACCAGCGGCGCGCCGGCGCAGCGCGGGCAGGTTTAAGAGAACCTATTTACAAATGAATTTCCGCAAAAACGAGACAGCCTTAAACTTACATCACTTTAAAGCGATTTTATGTAATAAGAGGCACACGCTGAGTGCGTGATTGAATATAAAGCCATTATTTTGCGGACAGTATTACCATATTCTCCGCAGACGAGGGGGATGAACTTAAGGCGATCCAGGTCTAGCCATCCTCCCGCATATTATTATAGTACACATTTATCTGAACAAAAAAGATGCGATAATGCCAGGTCTCAACCAGCCCCGTGCCGCCGGCTTTATGCCTGCAATGCTATCAGACTGCAGCCCCTAGATCAAATGCAGAGGTCCGGAACTGCCGCGTATTAAGCGCAACCTAATACCGATTGCTGCCTTTGCTTCTAATATTGGCGGACAATGCGGATGGACTGCTGCCACACTGGAGCGCCAGAAGTTAGGTGTCATTGGGCCGGAATTCGTTTTTATCTCCCTCCAGGCATCTCAGTGGCGTCCTCTCATACTGCAGTCTCCTTTTAAAATGCATGTCTCCGTGAGTAATGCACATGCCGTAGAATGTTCTAGATCACAAATAGATTGTGTCAGTGTTATTGTTTCATTTGGTCCCGGAGACTAGCTAAGTATATCGCGGGTGTGAGTGCGACCAATGCGCAGCGAGCATTTTCGGGTTTACACCCGGCCACTGATCAAGGAATCCGTAGCAGCAGAGGACCCATCCTGGGGCTGGTGTCCCGCTTTCGGATCCCCCCGCCCCCCAGCGTTCTGCCATCCGCGACACGTTCTTCATCACGGCTTTTCAAGGGTGTCTTCTTAATCGTGGAGGGAGGGGGTGCAATAATCTAATCACACGGACTGCTGTTGGAAAAAAATACACAGTCCAAAAAAAGCTCTCAGATAACATTTTATTTTTCAGATGAAAGAACGCAGGAAGAGGAAATGGCAAACAGAATGACCTGCATTTCCACTGATGTGCGTTTGATGAGCTCTTTTAAGATTTCATCAGAAACGCTGCGTGCTGGATACAGACCCCTGAAGGCCAACCAATTATTTTTGCCTGTTTTTCTCTCACTTTCTGATGTCTGACTTCCACCCCTTTTCAGCTCTGTTCGTTCCCAGGTAGTCTGACTGCTTATTTAAGCTGACAGAGAATGACAACTTGCTGGCAGTAATTCTACAAGGGCTGATATAAATAAATTCACCGACAAAATTCTAGTGTACAGAACCACTTATTTTTCAATTGCATATATACACATTTCATCTGAAAAGAAAAAATTCTTCAGTTGGAAATCTAAAATTTATTTAGTCGTGCTTTTGTGCTTTTAAACGGGTGGGTATGAGAAGCGATCGACTGAAGGTAATCTGGAAGTTTAGGTAAACGTAATAGCCCCCCCAAGTGGTGGTTTCCAGACATTGCCGCTGACTCGTAGTTTTTAATGTTTCTTTTGACTGTATAGCGACGGTACTGCGGCTTTAGTGAGCCTTTTGGGCAAGCCACCGTCATTACTGTTCTAAGTGAATAGTGAACAATGATACTTTATTAATCACCTTGGAGAAACTCTTTTTGCCAGATTCTCTTGGTTTTCATGGTGCGTAGGGACTACTTGAAGGACTAGTAGTTTGAGTAAATGTGAAAGACAATTTCTCTGTTCCAAAGTCCCAGAAATAGGGAGTATGGGTCATCTGGCTTAAACACATTTGCTTTCTCCAGTGACACGATTGAAAAGATCCTGTGTGTAATTAATCATCTTACTTTATCAGATGCTGTTTTAATTCCGCGTTCCAGGTCATTCGGTAAACTCTTGCACCACCAGCTCCTTGAGGGTGAGCGTTGACACCAGGCCTCTCTCAGCGTTCCTCACTTGAGAAAGCTCATCCTGCAGTTGGGCAATGGGCTGGCCCAGCTGGTAGCCGAGATCCACCAGTGTGGCCAGCAGGGGGCAGCGGTACTTGTTGAGGCCGTATCGGCGCACCAGAGGCATGGCCCGCTGGCCAGTGTCGAAGGCATGGGCGGGTTCGTCTAGGTCGCGTTGGCAGACCATGATGGCGCACAGCGTAGGCACCAGGGGGAAGGGTGAGTGCTGTGTGAGCTTCTCCTGCAAGTCGAGGACATACAGCAATCTCTCAAGCGCCTGGCCGTACTGCCCCCCCCGCAGGCAGCCGTGGGCCAGCCGCAGCTCTGGCCTGGTGAAGAAGTCGAGAAAGGTGGGTGACTGACGGACGCAGCGGATGGCATACAGCTGTGCCAGATAATCTTTGAAGGCCACGCGACGCTCGGCGATGCTCTCCTCAGCGAAGTTGCCCGTCAGTCTCTTCCTAGGAAGCCCCACATCCTCTAACTCCGCCCTGAAGTCCTGCTGCAGCCGCTGGTGCAGACGCTCAAAATCGCTGTAGCGCCTCTCAATGAAAACCTGTTTGGAGTCGTAGCTGCCCGACCTGATTAGCACGATCCGGTACACCTGTGTGGAGAAACGCCAGGCCGCTCTGTCCTCAAACGTGACGCTTCACATTACTCTAACATCTGATGCTAGGTGATATTAGACAATTTTACCGGGGTGCAATTGCACCCCCTACTGCTCAGATGAAAATGCTACTTGAACATATTACGTTTAATAAAATCAAATTGTATTATGATAAAGTTATATCTGAAAATATGGCTTGTGTTAGTCATATTACTATGTAATAATTAACAGGTTGGGCTCATTCACCATATGGCTATGTCGCCTATGTGGGTGATTAATCACATTTAAGGACTGTTTCTTTTCACTCATCTCCCTTGTAATGTTAAGTACTAATTAAAGGGGCGCCGTTTGGCTCTGTGGGCTGGGCTTCGCATCCCCTGGCCGGCAGAGTGATTTCACCATTGCACCCTTGAGCAAGGCCCCTAACTCTGCTCACTTCAGGGCCTGTCTGACCCGGCTTTCTCAGCTGTACATCACTTTGCATAAAAGCACCTGCTAAATAAATATAAATACTAAGGCAAGGCCAGCCCAAGTAAAATTTTAACTGAACACCTACACACAGTTCATATATTCCTATCATTATGGGGACCCTCCATTCATTTCTATAGGCATAACCCTAATCCTAACTATGATTACCCTAACCTTTACCCAGAACTAACTTTAACCACAAGTAACCAAACAAAATACTGGACTTTTGGCTATTTTAATTTTTTGATAGCATTCACAGATTATCTTAAATTGAGACTTATATTGTGGGGACCTGGAAAATGTCCCTACAATTTATAAAGGTTTAATCATGTTGTGGGGACATTTGGTCCCCACAATGGGGTGGATACAGACCTGCACACAAACACACACCACAGGCCTCAGTATATATATCATCAGATGGGGTGGGTGGTGGGAGGCTGGTGGCCGTTTCAGTTCATTATGCCTTGAGCTGGCCCCGAACGCTGTGTATGCAGGGCTGATGTCATGAGGGGCGCATACGTAGGCCATGTCCCTCCACCCCAACTGAGCCATCATGCCCCACCCAACGCCACACAATATTTTTAAATAAAGGCGTACAACCTAAAACAAATAAGCCCAATCTCTCCCAGGAGTATGGCTATGGATCATCTGCCTACCCAACATTCCCCCCCCCACCGGCAAACAAATTTTACCATCGCCACAACCCACCGATGGGAATCTTGGCCCTGCCCAACAGATTCATTCTGAGGCCGGCACTGTGTGTATGGGTTACTCACCACATATTTGGACAAATTTTGCTCCACGATACGGGACGAGGGGACGTCGAAAAGCAGCCTGGCTGGCTTCCTCCCTGATTTCAGGCCCTGCCAGTACCGCTGCAGCTCCCCTGTTGTCATCGCGGAGCTGGGTCCTGGGTTGAGAGGCACACCGATGCCACGCTTAGCTGCACATGCCCACGGTCACTGTCCCTCATGCTAAATCTATAGCTCTGAAACTGATCCACTGACCCAAAGTGACAGCGCCATCACAGCCCTGTGACAGAGAGCAGCCGGGCTCCTTCCTGTCTGCGATATGAGGATGAGACTGGGAGGACTGGGCGGGCAGCGTACTATCCTGATCGTCAGACAAGCCCCCCCTTTGGGCTGACCACTGTGCCATCCTGACCTAAAAAAAATACAGCAAAGTTAGGCAAGATGATTGAGAAAGATTAATGGTTTCTCAATCAAGGGCAAAACAATTAATATTCAGAATTAATACCAGTCTTAACACATTAACTCTCCTCTAAAGGGCTTCAGCAAATCGCAAGGCAATTTTATAATCTTCACTATTATAAAACCATAGATACTTTACCAAATAGTTTTGTTTTTGCAGTCTTCACAAGTTATAACTTTGCTGAACCTGAGATGAGGGAAAAAAAAACGGTTGTTTTCTAATGTATAAGATTTATATTAACGATTATCTTCCGAATGAAATACTGAACTTCCTCCAACCCTGTAGCAATGCTTTGAGGCAGCATATTCAAGAAAGGGGAAGTGTTTAACCTGACAGCCGCACCAGCTTTGTTTCTCTCAGATGAAGATCTACATCAGGAAACTGATTTGACTATTTAAATAAACAGTCCCGATAATAAGCGGTCAAAAAGCACTTACCCATCAAGTACCTGTCCGGACACTTGCCCCCGCGGTCTGCGCGTCTTTCGCTAACTTCACCGGTCCCGAACAATCATGGTTGGCGACCGGGCTGGATCTGGTACGGTGCGGAGTCCCGCATTGCAAACGATGTGTGTGGGAGGAGATTTGCTGTTCAGGAAGTGAAATGGCTTAACATTAGGGGAGCATTTTTATGATCCTTAAATTATTATTTAAATAATACTGATTAAATATTTTGCCTAACTTTTTCGTAAGAGCTACATCTTGAATAAATAAATTATGTTTTAAAAAGGCAACATTACACTGCAGAGACTTTTCTAGGGGCAGGTGCCCGACCGGGGCGGGGCACTCGGGACGTCAAAAGGGCGGGCACTTGCAGCCGTTCAGAGAAAAGATACAGTGCCTTAAAACAGTATATACAGCCAGAAAACGAGTTTGTTAACACAGAGAAACATTTGCAGCAGGTGATTTTGACTCCCTTGCGACTTTGAGTCAATAAATTCTCACCCGTACAGCAGTTTTTCTGGAAATGTACAATAGAACACATTTGGGGGGTAGGTGTAACATTTTGAGCTCTTTTATGGAATCACATAAAAAATTTGATACAAACTACCTGCACGTGTCTTCTATTAATTGGCACAGGTTTGATCTCTGCATCACAAACAGACAATGAATGGTTTAGCCTTAAACACATGGAGTGAAATTTTACGGTTTACCCCACAGTCAGTGATAGTCGTAACACAGCCCTGGGTTAAATATAACATTATAAACAATTTCAAGTCATTCAAAATCACTTAATAATTGGTTTTGTCCAACAAAATTTGTGGGCATACGTGTACAACGTATGTTTTTCACAACTGAAATCAAAGATCATAAAACCAAACAAAATGTGCAACTGCGCACCAGTTTTAATAGCTGAATAGTGTGTGTGCGCCTGCGTGCGTGTGTGTGTGTGTGTGTGATGTTAGTCACCATCAGAATCACCATGGTGACAGGTGAATTGAACTCCTCCTGGTGTACAGGCTTGATGGGCCCACCTTGGACAGACTATGCATCCCACCCAATTTTACTCTGACTTTGAAACGTGCCATACACGCATTGCAGAAGTTTCCTGGGCTTGAGAAGTGCCCTGGTGGGCAGCTGGAGAAATACCGTTACAACTATCCCAGACTGTGGCAGCCAAGAACAAG
>JAAGVU020000019.1:755515-765762 GCA_011763525.2 Mormyrus iriodes
CCCCCACCCCACCCCCCAGAGGAAGACCACTGCAAAGGTGGTATATAGGAATATAAGTGTCAAAGCTCCCCCACCCTCCAACTCTGTCACCCACACTGGATGGGATTGGGGGGGGTTCTGTTTATGAGAATGTCATCCTAAAATACCTTATTTAAGAGTTATACCTCCAAATAGGGTAAAAGAGATGGATACCAATCCCGTGAACGGCATTCCCTGTGCTGAACGAGGCCGCCACCGTCACCCCCCCGATATCCCAGCCCATCAGGACCCCAGAGTCCGGCACCGGGGGCTGTCCTCATTTGGCCCTTTAACGCGGCTTGGAGAACCCCCCAGCTTAAAAGGTCTGTGCTATACCGTAAAAATTGCTGTAAAGATGCCGTCCAAGAGCGTTTCATGCCTGCCCCCCCACAGCCAATATGCTGGGGGTCCAAGGCAGCCAGCTGCACACTTTCCCTCAGCCCTGACATGTCACATTCTTCATGCACACACACACACAGCGGGGGGCTTCCTCTATGCGAGACTCAACACTCAGCATTTATCTGGTGTGTTCTCAGTACCAGGGGCAAACAAAAATAAACATCTGCTCTTTCAGTTCTAGTCTATCTTAGAGCCTTAGAATCAACCAAAAAAAACAACAAAACAAAAACAAACATCGGCTTGTTTCATTCGTTTGTTTCAGAGCCTGAGAATCATCAAAAAACAAAAACAAACAAACAAAAAAATAACTGCTTGGTCACTACCAGTAGGGTCAGGCGGATGTTATTTATTCCACCAATCTCTACACAATGTGGCTTTACCTGCTCATTCCCAACACCAAAAGCTGAAAACAGCTAAACAAAAAGATACAGTGTCCAGCTGATCTCACACAACTCAGCCGTCGATTAAGAAAAGTGGGAAGGCTTGTACTCCGGGCCGCGTGTGTGAGCTGTGGCCGAGCAGACAGACAGGGGCGACACGTCCTACAGCCAAGCAGCAGTTTCTCATTAGAGGTCTCGTCTGCTGATTATATTCTTTACACATCTGCGCTGCGGAGTGAAAAGCCGCCGTCTCTTTAGCATAACCAGCACTCGAATTAATGACACGGCTCTGTAATTGAACCCTTCTCGTGGATCCCTTGGCAACGAAAACATGCCAAGTTAAATCTGTATTAACAGAGCATCAATCATATGTGATCAAACTGTAAACACCAACAGAACCCAAGACAGTGTCCGCAAACGGGCAGAGCAGCTCCCTGTCAGGCCACTGTGGGGTGCTGTGCTCCACACTTCCACTGACACTCTCCCTCTCTCTGTTAGAGGCGGCCGTCTCTCTCCTACACTGTGCCTCATCCACCCTGGTTATGGCCTTTTTCATAATTAGGGATTTTACTGTAAACAAGCGGAGCGAGAATTAAACAGAGCAAAGCTTTCTTAAATGGGGTCAGAGAAGCCGCATTACTGTGTCATTTCCTGTTGGGGGCGCAGTGGTGTCTGGCGGACAGCTAAAACACACACAGGAATACCTGAAACCACCTGACTTGTCAGCATGTGGCCCTGCAGCTTGCCAGGGCGTCCACACCGTGGGGATTAGAGCTCAGGCTCACAGACAGGCCTGAAGCGGCTGAGCCACAAGAGAGCAACCCAATAACCAGGGCAAATTCTGCTTCTTTGTCACGGAAAAGTGGAAAACAAGGAGAAAATATGCGTCTGTCCCCTTACAGAAAAACAGCTGCCACTTAAGCAGTCTGAGGTACCACTAGGAAGCCGGAGCAGACTTCCTCTGTTGTCCTGTGGAATTCCTTCTATCCCTCTTCCCTGTTACTTGCACCTTTTTGTATAAATGTCATAATAATGAATTGCCACACACTCCTGTCGAATGCCTTGAGGTGACTCTGCTGTGAAAGGCACTTCATAAAAATAAACTGAGCTGAACTAAAATTTTGAGAAGAATCATGCTGGTCCGGCATTTCTAAACTACCAAGGTCAGCTGAAGGTGCATTTACTGTAAATAATTAAATACATATATGCGATATAAAAGGACTCCTCAAAACATCTCAGCACCACAGCTACCAATAACTAATGTCATGAAGATCTATCAAATAAAAAGCACTGGAGAAAAAAAATTAAAAATCAGACTGAAGAAATGACACGACCACAGTGATGTGCACTTTATATAGGATGCCCATTGCTGATTTGCTGTTTACCAAAGACGGAAATGTGTGCGCAACTGATCATTACTGTAATTACTGTGTGTGTGTCCAGGGCAAGCATGCTGCGTTACTGCAGAGTGGCCAGATTACTGGCAGGCAGCTTCAGCCCTCTAACCCCCCCCCCCGGTTCATGCTACAGAAGTGACCTTTTTAAATGGCAAACACCAGGGGAGAGACCTAGTCAAACAGCAAGGACAAGGAACCGTACTGGGATACATATGGGAGGATTATGTTTAAATACGACAAACTCAAAGGAAGTTTCGTTGTGGGATTGAAGGGAGGGACTTGGCACCAAAATGATGGAGCCAGACTATCGACGTTGTGCTTAAATATTTTCAACTATTAAATGTGTCCCCTGTGCCTGGTGGTTAAAAGATGATGGATGGATGGATGGATGGATGGATGGATGGATGAGTGTGCATTATCCTGTGGGTGCATTCGGGGCATCACAAACAGATGCTGAACATAATATGACTAGTGAACCGTGACTAGGGTGAGAAACTTTGAACTCCCAGAAACACCAAAGCAAGTCCAGGAGAGACTTCCTCCAAGCACCCATGGCAATCTGAATCATGTATTTAACTGATGATAATAAATTTTAAAAAATGAACAACATTTTATGTTGTCCCTGCCCCTTTACATTCATGGTGCACAGTAGCAGGGGACAGATCACAGTGCTTCAGGTTGATGGTGGATCATCCTGCAAAAGCATGCAGACACGGAACAGGGCAAATGTCAATGACGACAGCGACCTAAGAGGCTGAACAGCCAGCAGCTCCTCAAATCAGAGAGAACCTCAGCCTGCGGAGGTGGCGGCGGCCACCAATCAAGACACAGAGCTGGTGGGATGTGAGCCTGCTTCAGGGCTACGATGCTCAAACATCAGTGGTTAGGAGGAGGAGAGGATCATCTGTGTTGAGAGAGCAAGTCTGGTAGCAAAACGTACATGTGGTTTAAACCAGCATTTCCCAACCTAGTCAGGAGACCCCCCCCCAGAAGGTCCACAATTTTACTCCCTACCTGGAGCTGGGAGGGAGCAAAAACAAGGACTGTCTGGGGGTCTTAGACAGTGTACACACACCTTGATTTTTACTTGCCACTAAAATCTGTAAGACTTTCATTGTATAGTGGAATTGACCATTTACTGTGCATATGAATAATGAACTCCTGAATCTTGAAAAGGTGCAGAAGAATGAAGTACAGGCAGTCCCCAGGTTATGGACGAAATCTGTTCCCCAAGTCTGTCTAAGTCGAACTTGTAGGTAAGTCGGAACAGTAATATTACTGCAGTATTTTTAATGATAATGTACTGTATTAATACAGTACATTATCATTAAAAATACTACAGTAAAACAGTATATTATCATAAAAATACTACTAATACTAGTAATAGTAATATTATTACTAATACTAGTAATAATAAAAGCAACTACAAAGGAGTAGTGTACAACTGAACTGACGAACTTCTGAAACCATGTAATGTTTTCCTGAGCGTCACAAAGCAGTGCCTGTGTTCAGTTTTACAGATCATTGTATTTAACTCAAATTTTTTAATTTCCTTTCATACAAGGTGCCCATAAATCGGATGTTCTTAACCCGGGGACTGCCTGTAATGTGTGCACTGGAACCTTAAGTAGGAGAGTGTGATGCGACCACAGACAGAGGACAGCACACAGGAAATGTGCGGCCTGGTCCAGAGGCGGCCTGCCAAGGTCCTTCAGCTTTCCATTCTGATTCAGAGCCAGACAGTTTGATTAAAGGCGTCACGTGTCACGTCACCTCACCAAAACCAATTTTGGCCTATAGCGGAGAACCGAGCGATGCCTTTCTGCCTTCGGAATTAGGGTTAGGGTTCGAGCACCTTAGCTCAGAGGGAACAGAACTCCTTCCCCCCCCCCCCCAGCCCCCGCACTGGCCGAGGAGGCACCCAAAGCCCAGCAGCTGACAGGCAAGTCCAGCAGCCGCCTGTCACCTGACACCTGCCAATACCAGGAGGGGGGCGGGGAGTCACGCTATCTGATAATTATTGAATACACTGTGTGCTTCTTTTACTAACCTCTACTCCCCCCCCGGTCCCAGTTGTTCATAAAATACTTCCAAATAAGAAAGGGGAGAGGGGAGAATAACAGGAAGGCGTCACAGCCCGCTGGCCCCCAATACTGCGTGCATTTGCCGTGGAGCCACGCTCAAAAGATACAATTTCACCCAAAAAGCCGGGTGGCAGAGAGGCGGACAAAAGAGACAAGATGTTGCAATCTAGAGGTCACTGACACCATCCCCACTATAATGACTACACTTTCTGTGGCGCTGAGCCCCCCCCAGTCATGATGAAGGACTCGTAGCACGCTTTTTAATCACCTCGCCTTCCGGAATAAACTATTTACGTTGCGCTGGAGCTTCCGTGTCTGTTAAAAGGGTCAGACAAACAAAATTATAAAATCTTAGTAATTTTTTTTCTCAGAAACATGAATAAGAATTTTTTATTGTCATTGTACAGAGTACAACGAAATTGAGTAGCAGTCCTTTTGGTGTGTTCATACTTAAGAAAAAACAGGAAGATTAAACTGATTTAAAGTACTAAAAGAATATATTATAGAAATATAAAATGTGCAAGTATATTTCTGTGGTTTTGCATATAAATACAATGTATATTGTTGTAATCTGAATAGCGGCTGAAATGTGAATAAGTGAGCACACAGGCCAGTGACACTGACGACGGGATAAAAGTGGAAAACATACATTAAAAATCTTGCCATTATAATTTAAATTATATGTCTGTGGAGTAACCAGGCCCCCAGCTGACCAGAGACCCGGGCATGACAAAATGTATTTCATTAACATAAATGCCCTGCAGTTTATAATACAGAACAATGACCTAAGACAGTATCACAAACCTGAAATACTCCTTAATGTATGAGGGATGCAGGCCCAGAGCCCATCCCATAAGATACGGGCGCAAGTCAGGTAAACACTCAGGATGGGGCGTCAGCCCATTGCAGGGTGCACCCACTATTCACACCTACGGGGATTTTAGCCACTCCAGTTTAACTCCGCATGTTATCAGACTGTGGGGACAAATTAGAGGATGCCCCATAATGACAGGGGGAGAACATGCACACTCCACACATGGATCCCCGGAGTGAGGCAACAGGGCTAACCACTGTGCCACCCCGATTAAAGAATGAGTTTTACTACATTATATAGACATTTTCTGCTTACTTCTTTGCGCTGGGATTTTAAAGTTGACAAAACTTATGTACAATTTTGAATATTACAGCCATCAAAATTATTTTCCCAGTGGCTACTTACTTACAGAACATGGATATGCAGGAAATTGAGGATTATAAACCCCAAATGGTTAGTCATGGTTTATTTTAGCACAGATATTACAATATATTATTGTAAAATGAGTTGCAGCACCAACCAAGCAACACACAGAAAACACGTGGCGGATGTTGACAAAGAGATAAGGTAATTTCTAGAGCAAATTTAATAACTGCAGCAAACATTTCCTGGAGATGGCGAGTGGGGTGGGGGGTGGATTTTTTTCCCCCCTTGGAAAACAAAGTGCAAGTATTGTGTTCACCATGCAGGAAGTCGTCTAATGATGAGCAAAATTATACACACGTAATTTTTAGGGCGGAATCACCATTTAACACAACCTAAGACAAGGTCTCTCCCCGAGCTGGGACAGATAAGGCATGTTGAAATGAAAACAGCCTTTTCTGGGGGAGTATCCACTTCCTGAAAGCCGGGACTGCCAAACGGGTGGGGGCTGACCAGCCAACAGATTACACCACTGAACCGTAATTAAATACGTTACATTATTTTACAGGGTTTTCCAAAGGAAGAGATCGGCATTCACATTGCCATTGTCAGTAGGGTTGAAAAACACTTCGGCGTCCACACTGCACTGTGTAAACGGCAAATGACGTAGCTTATGGCGAAGTATATATATTTATTTTGACTTTGTTTTGTAATAAAGTTTAGTGTTTCTAAACCCTTGACTGTTGATTAAATCGCATGTGTTTAAAGTAAATGCACGCATTTTATTTATCGAAAGTGAAATATCAGAGTAACGTAGCATCGCAAACACAGAGTTGTACATAAAAAGGAACCATGTACCCCATGTACCACACACAAACACTGACATATATTGCAATCATTGAGAGGAATTACAGCTGTAAAAATTGCAGATAAAGCTAACTTTACTGCGGTGTTGGAGTTCAGGCTTAAACTCGAATGCGCTTTCTGAAATATTTCAGTTTAGACCCACATTTCCATACATACATCATCAAGCCAGAACACCCGAAAGTGGGTTCTGGATTAAACCTTAACTATGACATCGCGGTAAAGTTAGCTTTATGTTCAGTTATTTCAATGTGTGCACTTCATGTTTAATAGTCGAGCTGTCCTGCTTATAGTAACTGGGGGTGAATGGACACAGTGCAATTATTAATAATTAAATACGTATAAAACATGTAGTGGAAACCGCTTACAGTGATCACGGCTGTCTGGGGGAAACTGATCACTATAAGCGGATGATCATTATAATAGATTTTTTCCTTTTTGTCTCAGATTACCATGTAATTAACATTTGCATAGTTTTTACATGACTATACTGTAACAAAATGGACAGCATCACTATTTACTGAATTTTATTGACTCTTTCAAAATACAGTACAGCTGTTCCAATTACAGTACTGTACAAATTAAATTACTGTACTGTGTATAATTCAAATGGACTATAATACAATCCAGTACTGTATATAAAATGTGGCTTATTGTAGTTTTGCTGCTGCATCTCATTGGCTCGTTTTTGCAGTGCACCATAAGCTTTGATGAGTCTGTATTTGTCACTGAGAGAAAATGACTCTTATCCCCGTCATGTTTTCTGTGCATGTAGCATTAGCCTCAGGGAGCAGACGGGTTACCGCAAGGCGAAGTAGGGCTATCAAAATAAAGAAAAAAAAAACGTACTTTTAATTTTTTCCATACGTTGTCATGTATAAAAAGACCCAAAATAAACGCTGTATAAGCTGACTGCTTGATTACTATAAGCAGATTATTTAAACAGTATTTGTACATGAATGATTCTGTCCCAAGCTATTAGATCCATATAAGCAGTCGATCACTATAACCATTATCAGTATAAACGGTTTCCACTGTATATGAAAGTTACATGGTGTGCAATGTCCCCCATAATTTAGTGCTTAAGCACACCAAACTGGACATGGCTGTATCGATTAGGTTTATACTTATTAGTCTATTAATTCTACCTTTTGTACGGACACAATACTGTTATTATTAGTAACGCAAAAGAATTGCCAGGGAATGCAAAACTATTTCGAAAAATATTTTCCCAACCTGATCTTTTAGGGGCCCTGTAAAAATAACCAATCAGGAAAAGAGACATGGAAATGGAGAGCCAATCAGGAAAGGGTCACGAGCTGAGTACGAACCAATCGGATCTCACTGATGTAGGTGTAAATATTTTATTACCTGTTTGACCACCCGCACTGATGCGTTGATAGGAAGTTTAGTTGTCGGACAGCATTGAAAATTTTCTCTACTTCTGAGAAAAAAAAAAGATCCGCGGCAGTATGGATGGAAGGCTAAATAAGAAGAAAAGTTTTGCGTTACTAAACGAAAACATATTAGTGCGGATGCAGTCTCCTTCCGCTGAAGCCAGATCAGACTGCGTTTCAGGCCCCAGTGAAGGCACTGGCTCACCATCCTGCAGAGGTAGATAGTTCAGGTCCAGAATGTAAAAATCCAGACCAAGATTTAGTTTCAACCAACCAGTTGAGTATAAATAGTCATGGTCACTCACCTGGATGGTTGAATCAAAATGTTTCTGAATCTGAAATATCCACCTGTGCTATCCTTGCGTATTAGGTGGGTAGCAACATAGCGGAGCACTGCATGATTCTAACTGTACTAATAGCCAGGGTCTCTGCGACAGCATGCTAATAAGGTGCACAGAGACATATGCTTAAGCACCATTACTGTATGTGAGCACCTAAATTTCAATAAAACTGGGACAAAGGGACGAAAGAGTAAAAGCACCCGGCACTTAAGGGTCTTTTGAAGATGAATCAATCACCGTATGACAGCTGCTACTTCATAGCAGTCCATGGGCATTGATGTGGTGATTGATCACTGAATTGAAGCAACTGGGATGGAGAAAGGGTTTATGCTTGTCAGATGCAGTCAATACGGGAAAGCTGGGTGGTCAGATCTCACACGGTGCTGGAGAAGCGAAAGCGTTTTTAAAAAAAAAAAAAAGAAAAGAAAAGAATACAAATCCTTGGCAAGACTTTAACCGGCAGGCCAAAGGATGCGAGAATCTTGCTGCTGTCTTGCCTGACAGAATGAAAAAAAACATGCTTCTGAACACCAACCAGGTGTTTACAGGCAGGAGAATATCCACACCACCAACATCGATCAACACAGCACATTTACACAAACTGCAACAGAAATAATCACGAAGCTCTCTATATCATTTAAACATTATATTTGAAGCCTCCGTATCATCAGATTTAAATGTTTTCGAAATCACAAGGAGGTTTTACGCCGGATGGTTTCACAGGAGTGCAGCCCTGATCCTGTTCTGATGGAGCACATTACAGACACACTGCAGCTTTGATCAGGGCCCCAGCTCTTTGATCACACCCCTGCTTCCAGCGCCTGAGCTACTGGCCCAGCAATTCAGACCGGAGATATTATGCGTTTTCCTCAAATGCCAGGAAGGCTGGAGAAATGGCTATCAAACACACTTGGCAGGAAGTGGTCCATTCTCCCATCTGTGACCTGAGTAAATCATTCCCAGTAACGCCCTGTGTCCCTAAGTACCTTAATCTCACACCTCTCTGTTAGCAGAGGTCCTGGAGGGTATGTGTGTGCGTGTATGGGGGGTGGGGGGGTTAAGCGCTTCCTCAGCAGCCATCAGGACACGCTGAGATGATACTGTACTTCACTGAACGAGACCATAGATCAATAGCTTAAAAAAAAAAAACAGGTGTGTGACTCATTAAGCCTTCCTGTTCAGCCAAATGCTAACCCTCACAGACAGGAATTCGACGGCTGCGAGTCCTCACAGTCACGAGGGGGGGTGATGGGAAAAGGGGAGGGATCAGCCTATCAGTGAGCGGGGGCTTCTCCGGAATATCAGGGAGCGGTGAGTAAATTCTGTGGACGAAAAGGCGCAGTAAAAGCGGGCGGCGAGTGGAGTGCGGCGGCTCCCCAGTGCATCGCTCTCGCGTGGCCCGCCTGCTCGCAGCTCGCCCGCGAGATTATAATGTTTGCTTTTATCTGTCAGAAATCAATATTTCAAATGTCCGATAAAAGAGGAAATTGAAGTGGGAATAGGCTGAAGTGCTGTAAAAGTACAAAGCACAATTATCAAAAGGGCCTTATGGAGCTTAATAGGACACACATTAAAAAAAGACGCTCAAATTAATGCCTCAAAGCCATAATGAGAACTTTTCTTTGGCTCTCTGGCCCGTAACCCCCCCACCCCCACCCCCCTGCCCCCAAAGCCTTTTGATCACGATGCTTTTCCATCTGAATGTCTCTGGCTTGGTCAATATGGCCTGCAATATATATATATATTTATATATAGAGCCTCCGGAGGGAACAACCTCTGCATTTTAACGAAAAGCATTAAGGCACGACTGGCCAGTTTTTCATCGTCGCTGGGGCAGGCAGACAGCTACTTCTCCCCAGCCCTGATGTGTTTAGGGTAGATGAAAGCAGGATATTTGGTGGGGGGGGGGTAGTGCCATATCTAGGCTGCCTTTCTTAGTTTCAATTTTGTGTCCCTCTTTCTGACAGCTGGCCTGGTGTCCCTAATGCTGTGGTGGGGGTGGGGGGTGACCTATGATTCAGCCGGTCGCATCAGTCATCACAGCCCCAAACTCAGGCGAGACTTTGAGCAGTGTGAAATCCACCCCCCCCCCCCCCAGACCCCCCTGCCAGTCCCCCCTCCCTCCCCCCCACAACAAGCCACCATAAAAAAAACCCAATCCGATAAACCCCAGGGCAGCCATCGACCTCT
>JAAGVU020000019.1:782198-796062 GCA_011763525.2 Mormyrus iriodes
TGTGTTTTGCACTTTAAGTACTGTGAAACCCCTCTCCTGGCATTGCTGTTAACCGATGCACTGTGGTCCTGGGGGAGAATTATTTCTGCCCACTGTATAACTGAATATGGATGGTATGACAATAAAGCCCACTTGATTTAACCTGACAGCCAGACCGGATTGCGGAACATACCTTCAACTCCAAAAATCTCCAAACATCGGCTGTCTCTTCTGTGGTGCGACAGCAATAGCCTTTCTATCAAATACTAAAAAGGAACCGTTAATTACAAGCTGGTGAAAATGCAAGACACCTCATACCATGTGACCCACCGGCTGTGGGGGGCAGCAGGATTACTGGTGAAAATCAAGATGCCCTCTCCCAAAGAACCATGGGTAACACATGTACAGTGATGCTTTGGTGTCCGCTGCTCGGGGAAATTAGCCAACTGTTGAGGCATCATTAGATCAGGATACAAAGACTAAGACGTGATGAAATGTAAGGCTGACTGAGTCAAGGGTTGGGAAGGAGGGGATCCCATCTCAGATCTGCCGATAGAGTTGCGTTGGGCATATCGCCACCAAAAAGCAGCATCCCAAAGACAGGGAGTCAGATGCCTCCAGGATATGTAGACGCACCATACTCTTTCAGCCTGACTGCACACATTAAGTTAGGATGTCGGTATCTGAGACATCACACCTGGCAACCACCAAGACAGGCGCCCGCACATCTAACCAATAAGCTTCCGGCACCGGGAGACTCATTCATCTCCAGCTGACGTCCCTTCCCAAGACTACCCATACGCCTCGTGATTCAACAGATCTCCAAGTCAGATATCTGTCCCCTGCAGCCTATAAGCTGCACCGATGGCAAATATGCACTAAAGCAGAGAAATCACGATAGTGTCAGCCGGCTGATCGACAAAACGGTTATTCATATATGTTCCTTATGTCTATGAAACTTGTGTGTGAGAATTACAGGAACACAAGCTTTGTCTTAAAAATAGACCAGATTCAGACAGACAAGTTCTGCTTCCACTACGAAAAGCAGCTGTGTGCAGCCCGAGACCTACAAATCCAAACACGTACGCATTTTTACCGATCGAGAGAGAGATAGCAGAATAGAGAAGAGACACTACTGATTTCAAGGCCTCCCTGTTATTATTGGCATGAGTTGCTAACAGGTGGTACTACAGATATTCACCGAATCAGGGAAAAGAAAAAAAAAAAAAAGAAAAAATACAGCCACAGCCTAGACGCAACAGCGGATGCACAGTCTCTCCAATTCCATGGTCCCTTCTGGTGCTCGACCAAAGGTTTGAGTGGCAGACAACCTCTCTGAGGCTCCTACTCTGTGCCTATAGTTAATACCCAGTCATTATGTGAAGATGGCAATAGAAGCCTGAAAGAGCCACTCTGGTGAATCATTAATGCTCTTCTCAGAAACCCACAAGCCAACTACAGACCCCACCTCCCCATATCAAGGGTATCCAATTAATGTGCCTGGGATCCAGCTGAAACCAGACACAGCTGACGAATGTTTCAATATCGTACTGATTCCAGCTATGATGTCCACAGTGGCAGCCACAGTACTGCATTATAGATGCACTGGAAAGTAGGGTTTCAAGTTTTTACACAACATCCGAACAGGTTTTGTCATTAAACACCAATTAAACAATGTCAAAACATACCAGACGGACAAGTACTCCAACAATCTGGGTGAGGCTACACATTCCAAGAGATTCAAGATCAAATTAGGGTCATATTAGCAAATCCAACCAAAGCACTGAAATATACAGCCCTAATTTGAGGCACTAGCATTACTATTTATATAATGATTACAAAGCTGGACTGTTAGCGTGTGGCTCAGTGGGCTAAGCCTCCATGCCTGTGATTGGAAGGTCGCTGGTTTGAGCCCGGCCTCAACACATCTGTGGGTCTGTAAGCATGGCCCTTAATACCCAGCTCCCTGAGCGCTGCTATGGGTGGCTGCCTTTTGCGGCCAGCTTGCTCTCACCTACAGAGAGCAAGTTGGGGGAGGTATAAAAAGAATTTCCCCATGGGGAGCAATAAAGTATCAATTAATATACCTGAATCGATGGTCACATTGATGGAACCAGCGAATACAGAAATATCTGTCCTAATAACCACATGTGTTTTGGCATATTTGCATCTGAATGTCAGTTAAAGTGACATCAATGGGAAGGCCTCAGAAATGGGGACCTTAACGTGTATTTTCCTAGGAGGGCTAAATGTAAAAACACATAGTAACACCTACAATCCTGCCTTTTCCTAGACCACTGATGATATTGAAGCTAGACCATGACCTTCTCAAGAAGCGCTTAATCCCGTGAAAAGCTGCACCAATCTGCTCCCTTGCAGGCGTTTGGTCTCCCGTCGACTAATTAGCAGCTCCTCAGCGGCTCGGGGCACCAAGCTGACGAGCTCCTCCTTCAGCCCTCCACCTAAAACACAAACTGAGGACCTCTATATGCTGCGTGTCACTGGTGGGTGCCCCGCAGAGACCACAGGACCACCTGAGGAGACGGACAAACCTCTGTGCCTGTCACACAGGCAAACTTTAGCATTGTAATTCCATTGGGGCCACAAAGGGGCACTGTCACCTGAAACTGCTGAAAAAAACCCATGCAAAGTGTGTTGGGAAATCAACACCCTGTTGGTGTTGGAGGCCCCTTCGTGGGACAGTAGAAAAATCTATAGTGACATATATATATATATATATATATATACATATACATACACACACACACATATATATATATATATATATGCATACATCCACATATACATATATATACATACATATACACAATGCACCATTGTCTTAACAGGCCGGCTGCAAGTAGCAGTGTGTTCAGGAGACTGACCACACCACTGCTATGGAGAGGATTTAGACATGTCCAGGGAGCGTCGGCCCCTTGGCCCTCCCGGGGGTCGACATGAAAGTGGAATTTTCTTGGACTGGTAACTGGAGCCCTGGTGGTGTCAGTCTTCTTATAAACTCCCCCAAAGCCTTAATACTTTAATACTGTAACTGTAAAACATGCAGGAGGAGCACTGGTCAGTGCTTGACAGACAGTTTTATCTGTTCCCCTGCTGCTGAAATGCATATGGAGTATGACATTATGAAAATGTATGACATTATAAAATTTGGGGGAGGGTGGGCATTCGTTCCGGCCAATCTACATTTTAAGGTTTTTTAAGCATAGAACTGAAGGTAGTCTAGATATTGAACTTGACTAGATGGAGTTTCCAATGCTCTGAAGAAAATTTACAAATTTTGGGCTCATGTTTGTTTTGTTTTAACTAAAAAACAAAACCACTTGAACAGAAACACTGAGAACAGCATCGGGCTCACCGAAACCTAAAACCAATCCTCATCCAAGGAAGTGGATATGAATCCCTAACTGTCAGCCAGAAACACATTATAGTAAAAATAACCAGGCATCTGCTGGCTGTCACTGCACCAAGAGAGAGAGACTCCTATATTAATATCATTCTGCTCCCCCTGCACTTCCTGGGAAGTAGAGCAATTTCAGGCACACGGCTACTATATCTGCCGGATTATGAATTACACACATCGTCACTGCCAACAGCTGGATTAGTCTAAAATATTACGCTGTTGTGTTTAAGGCACTGAGTCAGACTGATCGACAGGGCAGTTCCCTCGTCCGCCTCATGCCACCAAGCGAGCATGAAACGTTCTAGAGATGGCTCCTGAAAGAGATCTTTTAATCATCATCATAATCATCTGTCTGCGGTCAGGCGCTGTGGCACTCAGCCTCTCCCTCACCTGTCGCAAATCCCTCAGCTAGGTAATGTAACATGCCCGTCACTGACAGCTTCATCCTGGGGGGGCTGCTAATCTATGTCACTTTCCAAGTTTATGATATGTATTGTTTTTCTGTTTTATTTTCCCCAGCTCCGAGGCAATTACGACATTGATTTCCATGAGGTCAGACAGTGGCTTGATGAGTAAGAATATGACAGGTGCTTGTTAAATCTTGTCATCCTGTGTTAAACATCTCTCTACCACCTCCCCCAACGGAGTAGAGAATGAGGCGAAAAACTGATTTGTCTGTTTTACTACAAAATATTAATCACCTCAAAATACTTCTTCAGCTTCTTTTCTCCCTATGGAAAATTGGCGCATTGATTTACTGCCCATCTCTTACTTAACAGAGACAATAAAAAGATATTTATGGCTGATTATTACGGTCATTCGGCTTTCACGTTTCTCGGAAATCAGTTTCATCGCTTGTAAATCTTTGGCCCTCAGATGTCAATCTTGGTTCTTCTTGCCAAGCAATAGACTGTGGGGTGCATGAGAAGCAGCTGCATTATTCAAGGGATGGAGATGAGCAGACGTGGAGCTTCACACCACCATGCCAACTTGATCTCCTGCTTGACCATCATTAGGTGCCCTGGATACAGTGGCAGTAAAAGATCCCCTATACCACTCTACACGGACACCAAAAACCCTTTAAATTCATTAACCCACAGCTGGTCTTAGATAATCCGGCCATTGTTTCCATGCTGGGAAAGGGCAGCATATTATTGCCAAGGGTAAAGAGAAGACAACAGAACAAAGATGGACAACAGTGATGACAGCAGTAAATTCCCATAAATCATTGCCACTGAAGCCATTTATAAAGAAGCATGCCTGAGTCATACAGCCATGCTAGACCAGACAGGGCCTGAAGCATATTGATATCAATGCAATGCATCATGGGAATGGGGCACCTTCTGGTGATACCCAACCGCAGGCAGGAGGAGGAGGAGAGCTATATACAGAATATATTGTAATTCTGCACACAACCGTTCAGTAAGAAAAATTTATATATGCAATAAATATGAGTTTGTCCAATGCCTAGGACAAATATTCTAAAAATGTAGGGGGAAAAAACAACAACAAATAGATTCTGTTTTAAAAATTGCACAATAACCTGTAAAACCATGAGGTAAGATAATGTCTGATAAACTATCTCGCATTGTGGGAGGAATGAAGGATCAGGGCAGCTTGTGATATTTTACTGGTGTCATGCAAAGAATCCTTTGACAATCTGGAGAAAGTAACTAATGGAACCATTTTGAAAGAGAACACACACACACACACACACACACACACACACACACACACACACTGCAAACTCCTAGGTTTGTCTATCCCATAATGGAATTTACTGACAGCACTCTCGATAAAATAGATTACCATAAAATTAGGTGAAAATCAGAACCTTGATTCTGAGGTGAAGGAACAGTGAGTTCTGCCTAGTCACTTTAACAGGGCAGGACCTGAAACAAACGTTAGTACACATGTTTGTTTCCCTAATTTAGCTAAACCATTAATTAAAGATCCCTTTTCCAGACAGTTGTGTGAGAGTATTCAGCAAAAATGCTTGCGGTTGTTAATGTGGCATCGCAATAACAGCTCCCATAACCCCCCCAAGTTAGGTTTTTGTTTTGTTTTTGCAAGGGACTAACAACTATATAGTTTTGGGCTTTAAAATGGATGTTTTATTGGAGATAAAAGGGACAGAGAAACAGGGAAATGAAATATTTCTATGATCAACATGAATGCCAGTACGAGTAATAGTAATATGTATTTTCATAGCACACTTAAAACATATGAACTAAACTCAATACAAGCACGTGTCAGAGGTCACCGGCATGTTCCGGCACCTTCCACTGAGTCCATTGGACGGAGGACAGTGTGTCGGACTACTCTTACCGCTCACTGAGGAGGGAACACGCGGCAGCAGGCCCTGGGCTCACGACCGCCGCATTCCCTGTGCACCAGCTGGCCGCCATTCCTCTATATACGCAGCCTTCTGATTGGCTGGGCTGGGAGCAGACACACACTGCTTTTCTTTTCAATTAGCTATTTTCCATGGATTCAGCAGAAAGCGTTTTATTGTACATATTTTCCTCGCAAATTCCAAAAAGACTCAATTTCCGCACCCATGCCCCCCCCCCCATTTTGCTGTAATTCCGATTATCCGTTTACGGGAGCAAAATTCCTGTCAACGCTGTCATTTGGCGAGCTGCAATTGGGCTTCACTGAGAAGCGTCCATGCTACGGACCTTAAACTGGCCACCCGTACAGAGATGCCAGACATGGCGATTTACACCCCCAGCCAGAGGAAGCGGCTCCTTACCACCTCCCCCCCCAACTTCCCGATGTCTGGCATCGCTACCTGGGCAGAACTACAGCTCGTGAGCGACGAGGGTGGCTGGGACTGCTGCGCTCTCACAATCCCCACTACCCTGACAATCACACACCAGTCTCATGCAGGAACACAATTCAAGCTCATTTTTTGACATTTGTCTTTTAGGCCCACACTAACTAGCCCATTGCCCACTCCCTTGCCCACTCTGTCTTTCATTCATTAAAACTCCAGCTGGCCTCGAACCTCCTCCCCCCCCGGCTGGCAGGGTACGCAGCCCGCACTGCAGCGATGGCATGCAGCTGCACCCACATGAGTGAGCAGGAGCTCCGCCGGTCCCCCCTCCCCCAGCTAAAGCAAACTGTAGGCAGCGAGGCTCGTCCAGCGCACTCCCACAAATGCTAAATTTAGGCCCAGCTAGTCATCCTGAATACTTCTGATATATTTCTCCTCAGGTTTGCATAATGCACCGCAGTATGAAAGACCATAGCCAGCCAATGGGTACAGCCCTGCTCAGTGATACGCCTGGGCTTACCCTTTCTCCAGGGGGCGTTGTAACCCCAGGGTGTGATCATTCACCCCTGGAAGTAGAAGTTGAGATTGATATTGATACAGGAAACATGAGGTAGAAAACAATGTATGAGCATGACCCTGACAGCAGGAGAGGCTTAGCGGGACAGATCTCCTGTAGGGGCAGGTCTGCATAAACAGGGGTTTTAACAGGGGCCATTCAAGTTTTTTGCATGGTGGGAGGCATAACAGGGGCCATAGCCAAGTCAGTCATACAGTGGGGTGAACCAAACCATTAACCAACTATATGTTTTGAATTGGTTTGTGACAGGGGAAGGGGCACTCTGAGGACCAATCAGCTTGCAAATCACCCTTGAGAGGTGGGCAGAAGAACCAACACTGTCATAGTGCCCAGGGCCATCGGCGATTAATGAAACGATCTACAAATCGCTGTAAGCCAGCTAGACAGTCTCCACTCGATGTGCCGAGGATGGGGCACTAATGAACACGTCAACGTTGTTATTTTAAGTCTAGCTTTACAGATTGAGGAATAGCCGCGGACTACCGAGCACTGATGTACGTTGCTCTGGATAAGAGCGTCTGCTAAATGCCTTAAAATGTAAGATGTAAATGTCAACAGCTGACTACGCTATAGAGAAAGCCCTGCCACAGAAATCTGTAATTCCATTAACATTTCATACCTTAAAATGTAGTGAGACGACTCTTAACATCTCAAATCAGCGGGGTATCCGATCGCTCAGATTTCGGACAGATCTGAGGTATATCGGTACAGCAGCTTAGCTTCCAGCTACTTTAAAATGCCTCCCTGCTCAAATTTAATGGAAAGGAAAGCAGTTAGCAGGGTAAAATTAGCGCATTTTAATGCGCCCATTAATGTGATTAAGGTTAGCCGGCCCGGGGGAGGTAAGCTAAAACCAGGGCTTTTCGTAACAGAAGAGGCCTGTTTCCGTGTCACGTTCGAGGTAAGCCATCTCGGGCGGGCGACATGCGAAAAAGCCACAAATAAATAACGAGGATCCGTTGCGTCACATGCCTTCGACGGGCTTGGGCGCATGCCACACGCAGCTCCCCTGCGTGCCAGCCTCTGCCACATCCGCCCGTGTTTCTGCTGGGCACCGTGACAGCGGGTGGAGAAACAGAGCTGAGCAAAGGGTAACTAAAGATCGGGACTTTAATAATGTAAACACTACTGCTCAGAAGTCCCATTTACGATATTCGCGCACAGGGCTGCGTTTCTCCCCGGGCACACCGGCGGGGTTAAAGTGTTACCATTTTTACCAGGCATTAGATTTCCATTCAGCAGAAAATCTGAAGAACCAAACAAGCATTTTGTACACCAGCTATGCAGTATTTACATTTATTTTTATGTAGCAGATGAAATTGTCCAAAGCGACGTACAAGTGATACGAAAATATGCGGCAGTGAAGGAGACGACCAGGCATAAGTGCAGCTAGGCTGAGCTCCCAGCGAATGTGTTCACAGTGTAAGGAGTGTTGGAGCAGGAGCTACACAGCATCTTATGGAAGAACCTAATAAAACTCCTAGTCGGTGAGCAGAAAGTGCCGCATTAAGAGCATTTGGGGAAAAGAGAGGCGTCAAGCTAGTGGCATTTTGCGTTCCATCAAATGGACCCCATCATAGGTACGAGCCTTGTGGCGTTCTTATTGTCAGAAATTCAGCACAGCGGACACTTCTGACAAATAATTAGCTTGCTTGAACCCCCCCCTTCATTCAGCCCCCCCCCCGCCAGATTATGAATGATCAGGCAGAAGGTTAACAGTAGGTCAAAGACGGCTTCCTCCTCCGCGCTTATTTATTCAGCAAAATGAGAAATTGATCACATTATTGCACCAAGAAGGACCTGATTCATTACAATCAGAGCGGTATTGGCAGTCCAGGCTGAAGCTGGGGCTCTTAGATTGGGCACGCTCAAACAGTCAGGGGCTCAGCAAGGCACAGACCGTCTTACAGCCGCTCACTCACCGAGCTGACCTTTGGATGACCACTTAAGAAAATGGAGGGGTGGGGAAAAACAAGAAAACAGCAATGGGGGGGTCATGTGACTGTCACAGCAAATGCTGAACATTTCCATGGACTGCTCCACTTAACATGGGGACATTTTACAGTGTTCACATACATGCATTTTAGGAAGCATTAAAGCACAATTTTTGTATAATTTATTTAGCGAATGATTTTATCCAAAGCACTGTACATGTTTTTGTGAAAGCGGGGTCAGCCGGTCCCTGGAGCTATTGGGGGTTAGGGGGTTTGCTCAGGAGATCGATGGCAGAAAAAAAAAATCACCCAACCAACACTAGGATTTGAACCTGCAACCTTCTGATCACAAGCTCAGACCTCCTAAGCTGCTGAGCACACACCGCTCCCCCCCAAATTTACAGAAACGTTTTAAGAAAGCATGAACATGGATTTGGCAACAAGATCATTAAGGATTTCCTACGATTGCTCACATTATACTAATGAAGAGGAACAGTTTCTTAATAAAGCTTCCAAAACCACGTATAAGGGAGACCGCGACAAGCATACAGTTGCGCAACGCAGCAAAATTTGACAATTCATTTTGCTTTATACAATTTTTAAAAAGCTGTGAAGACAGACAAGCCTCCTGGTCTGTGATGTGGGTGTTTTCTACAGTGGTATTTTCAGCTGACTTTTTCCCCCCTTACTTAGGGTTGTACATTTCATCTTCCAGCTAATTTTAAGTGCTAACCCCTGGTCTAAAAGAAACCCCCCTGCTCAATCCCTCTCCCCGCCTACAAGGCTGACAGTGTTCCTGTACGCCTGTTTACAGTAAAAAACATCTGCATTTAAACCATTCCATTTCCCCAGACTTGAATAAAAATCACCCTGCTCGAAAACAACAACAGGAAGAAAGTCATTTTTACAATGGCCGCACTTAAATATGCGCAAGACTCCCCCACCGAATGTAGATAAATGCACAGACAAAAAGTAAAATTTAGCACGGATATGACATTGGCCCATGCTGAGATAAATGAATGAGGGATAAGGGCTGACCTCAGTGAGCAGAGAACACTTGGAGAAGCTGGTGCTTCAAGAGCAGCAGTCAAAGACATGGTAAACTAGAGCGGGTCCCAGCCCCCTCCACCCCAATAATGCACACATATCAGGTCATCATGGGAGCTCAAGAACAGGCTGCCTAACATGCTGGAAGCTTAAACCAGGATGAGCTCAGTCCACAGAACACGGAGCGACACCTGCTGCTACATGCACTACATACTCCTTCTCATGTCCTACTCTTGGACATCCATCCATCCATCCATCTCCCTGTACATCACTATTTCCCAATCTGGTCCATGGGGACCCACAGCCGGTCCACGTTTTTGCTCCCTCTGAGCTCCCTGTCAGACAGTCATTTGTATGAGTAGTACATTATAGAGAGGAAATCTTCCTCAACTGTGGGTTGGGTACTGACTGTGGGTCCCCGAGGACCAGATTGGGAAACAGGGTCACCAGGACACAGCCAGGGGCGAGATGTGAGCAGGCGGCCCTGGAGGTGTGAGGTAAACAGTGCTGCCCACAGAGATGCCCCAGTGCAGACACTGATCTGCTTCATAACTTCCTCATCCACCTTCACATTGGGTCTTTCCCTTCCTAGAAGCCAACATGGACTGTCTATGGGTCCCCAAGGATCGGATTGGGACCGCACATGGTCACCAGGAGCCTAAGCATAAGGCACGAGACTGCAAGCTCTACTATCCCGGGGGAGGTAACACAGCTCACACCTCAGGATTCAGACATCAGCGCCCAGAACCAGGATATACCACACGGCATCATATGTTTTTTCTTCCATTTTAAAATCAGTAACACAAGAATGCAGTGATTGCTATTATTACTTTGAAAAATCCCTCAAATCAAAGAGCAGCCTGTTCCTTAGACACTCTGAAAGGATCCCACAACATCAGTCCAAAACACCTGCTTCTTAGGCTGCAGGAAAGCTTAGTTAACCTTTCAAATTCTCAGCAAAGTCGCTGGAATGTTTCCCCAAACGGCAACGTAAGCCTCTAACCAGTAGCTGGTCTAAAGTGTGTGAGCCCGGCCTTTCCTGCCACTGCTCAAACACGGCAGCGTGTTTTAGTAAAGCTTAGCCCTCATCCCTAAGCAGTTTACTGTGTCAATAAATCATTAAGGCTCTGCTAGGACAGGTAGACGGCTCAGGGGGCTGGCCTGCACCCCAGCCACTGCTATAGACTATGCAGAGCTGGTAACAGGGCCTATTTTAGGATTAGTGGGAAGATCCTAGCATGTATTCCACGCTACATGTGAATTATAGCTGTAATGATAGAATTGCGTAAGATTTCCTCTCTATAATGAAATATATACAAATGGCAAATAAAGGATTCTTGATTATAGGTACTAGTGCCTAAAACATAACCGCTCATCTCTAATCTGCTTCTAGTAAATATATTTGCTATAATAAAATGTAATAAAAAGCAACATGGCATTTCAAACAGCCATTCTAGAGGCCTTACAATTGATACAACAGTGCAGCACACTAGGGTTTGGTTCTACCCCTGCTACAGTACAGTTGGTGCCGGGGGTGACTGAGGAAGTGAATATCTGGCCACCTAGTGGCCATCTACAGAATCCACTCTCCCCTCTTAACTATTCTAGGAAGGGCAGTTTAGTGAGATGCAGTTTGAAATGTCAGTCAGAAGAGTGGGAGATATCAGGTGAATTTTATCTAAATTTATCAGGGGCAACGCATTCAAGTGTACAAACAGGGGAAATACACAAGTTAACAGATGAATTACTCTCCACAGAATTAAGTTCAAATCATGCTCGGGATAATTTTAACTTGGAAATAGGAATTTAAAAATGGGACAGGGCTTGAACCACACCAAATGATAATTGTACAGGAGCCACAGGATTGAAGATCACACAAAGTGACAAACATTTTGGCGAGTGCTACGGAGAAGTGAGGCCTTCCGACCACAAAAATCCGTTCTGGTGAGCAGTGTACAGATGTCCGGCTGCCACACCTGGCAGGACGCCGTTGCCACGACCCAGGACACGCTCACAGGGGATCCAGCGAGCGTCCCAACATCACACGGCAGGGCGAAAACAGCAGTGGATGCTTTCACTCAGGAAAACAGATGGCGGTGACAGATTCCTCAGGACTCCGCTTACTGCTGGACACCCCGGTGTCACATTCTCTGATCGCGGAGAGTGCTTCAGAGCCATGGTGTGCCGCATGTCAGCGCTCACGGCTGATGCATGGCCTCCGAACCACGTCCCTTCAGGACAGGAGGTGAAGGCCTGGAGACCCCGACTGAACAATGGTGTAGAAACGTGTCGAAGAAATCCTTCCCCACCCTGATTCTGTGCTTAACACTGTAACATTACCTGAAAAAAAAAAAACACACGGCACTGAAAATATGTAAAGAAATATGTGCACACATGTACAACTACTCAGCAAGGCAGGCCGCAGGGGAGAAGTACAAAGCTTCAAAGAATGAATAATTCATGAGAAAAATTGATAGCAGTTACAAATGTTTTCCAAAACAGACACTGATTTTCTCAGTTATAGGTAAAGAATGGTTAATTTTCACATGCATTTTCCAACTGACAACTTTCAGTGGCACTAGAAAGTCATAATCAGTCAAAATTCAATCCTTGAACTTATATGTGGAACCATGCATTATAATTTGATGTAATTACATTTTTCGAATTGATGCATATTATTGTAATGATTGATTCTAATAGTAGGCAGTTACCAGTTCGTCCCATTACTGTGGGAGCCAGCTCCCCCACTTTAGGCTTGATTAAGTGATGTGCAGATAGCCAGATGGAATGCATAAACCTCTGAACATATAACCCACCAAAGCGCGCTAATAATTGCGCCCTGCAGTTAGTGCAACTTCCAGGCGAGCAGAACGAACTGCGAATAACGTCTGAGTCACGTCCTGGGTTCACGAGTCATGCGGATGCGTGACAGGAAGGGGCAGAGCAAAAGAGAAAAATTGTTTGCCCAAAATGCCAGCCTGGAAGCCTGTGATGACATCAGACATACCGCATGTGTCCAAAATGGAGATCCGTTCCGACCCCCAATCGGACTGAGATAGGATCAGGGTCATCATGGGGCACTTCCTGTCGAATGATGCAGACCTTCTGCATCCGGAATCAGGCCCATCCAAGCCCCCAAAGCATTACAGTTTCTCAAGGAATGTAAGTCACTCTGGTACATGATGAAACATAAAAACAATGAACTCCCCCTCCCACCCCCACAGATGAAAGTAGAAACTAGTTGCCATCCTCTTACAAAATTAAGACAGGACACCAGAGCACACAAACAACGAGTACTTAGGAGAGCTCATGCCTTATTAAAGTGCCCTGTGTTAAAGCACACCTCTGAATGATAATGTCAGCAATCTCCCGGCTCAATGGCAGCAGGAACCTCGGGGTGAAAGCAGCGAGACACTCCCCGAGGTCACACTTCACAGCTATTCAGCACTGGTGTGGCTGAGACGCAAAGAGTAACATGGCCAGCTCCCAGCAAGTGGTCACGCTCAGGTGAGAGCAGGATTGGGCAGGGGGGGGGAGGGGCTGACACTGCCAGGCCTGAAGTGTTTCTGTGTGTGGGCCAGCTGGTTACCACGGCCACCACTCTCTCTCTCATACACAAAGACAGGGAAAATACAATCAGCATAATATTCACTGAACTTATAATGGACTACTGTCACTTTAAATTTCACTTTTATTAGCCCAGGGGCACATGGAAAGTGACATTTAATATTAATCTATTCAGCCTGTTCAGTGTTTGGTTTACAATAAGATTAAAATCACACGTAGAATGTAATACAAATTTTGGAAAATGTGTGTTGTGTGTAAAACTTTACCTCTACTTAAAGTGTAAATAAAAAAAAAATTTTAAATGCGCAGTTTCATCAATTAATTCAATTCTACCGATTACATTTTTCCCTCTACTCAAAAAAGGTGTAAGACTGAAATTCCAAAAATGTTGCCACTCAAAATAAACAATACAGTGATCCCTCGTTTCGCGGGGGGTTCTGGAACGCAACCCCCGCGATAGACGTGAAAATCCGCAAAGTGAATACCATATGTTTATATTGTTATTTTTGTATATTTTAAGCCCTTATAAACCCTTTATATTCTCTTAGATATTAGGTAAG
>JAAGVU020000019.1:805496-853576 GCA_011763525.2 Mormyrus iriodes
GGCTGTAATGAGTGGTTATTTGAGTTACTGTTGCCTTTCTATCAGCTTGCCCCAGTCTGGCCATTCTTCTCTGACCTCTGCCATCAACACGACATTTTTTTCTCCCGAGATCCGCCGCTCACTGGCTGTTTTTTTTTTCCCCCAGGACATTCTCTTTAGACCCTAGAGATGGTTGTGTGTGAAAATCCCAGTTGATCAGCAGTTTCTGAAATACTCACATCAGTCTGTTTGGCATCAACAGTCAACACACATTGAAAGTCACTTAAATCATCTTTCTTCCCCATTCTGATGTTTGATGTGAAAATTAACTGAAGCTCATGACCTGCATCTGCATGATTTTATATGTGCTGCTGTCATATGATTGGCTGATTAGATATTGGCTTCAACGAGTGGTTCAGGGTTACCTAATATAGTGGCCATCGAATGGAGCCCTGCTTTACAAGTTGCACATTCACCCACACACTTCACTTTACACTTAAAATTGCAGTTTCATCTTCACTTTACAATATTCTGCCATCATTTTCACCATCTCATTATTTCCGTACCAGTAATTCGACAACATCCGTTCACACTTTGCACTTTAAACAAAGTGACTTCATTTTAGCATCTGCGTTACAGCCAGCATTATTACAAGAATTCTCCAAAAACTGATTGTTAAGGTAAAACGAACGATTGTTACTTAATTTACTTAGTAATCAATTAGTAATCAATTACTTAGTAATCAATCTCATACATCATGACAGAAATTAAGGGCTGAGCTCGCAAACAACCGTTATGGAAGCCGAGCTATGCAACATGCTCATATCACACATGCTACCTCATGTGAGGATGAAGAGCAAGGAAGCAGTGAAGGTGCGCAGTTACAGGTCACTAATGATCGAAAGCAGCTGGAGAGGAAGCCGCACGTTCCGTGTGCAGAGGTGAGTCTTCGCACACATTCCCTGGGCAGCTTATATACACGAAGGCCCAGGTACCGTGGGAGATTCACTACATACCGACACAGTTCAGCATATTAGTCTCTGGTGTCCTCAGACGACTGGACACTTAACAAGAGACATAGGTACAGTTCAACACACACACACACACACACACACACACACACACACACTTCATGGGCTTGCTCATCGTTATTTGGTTGAGATAATTCTCAGACATAATCGTGAATTTATTCTCAAATTTTAGCAATGGTTAAAATTTTAAATCTTTAAACTTCCAGAAAACATCACTGTCTGCGTTCTTGTTTAAACCCCAAGCTGAATAACTGAAAGTTATACTAAAAGAAATACAGTGCAGGTTAAGAATACAGAATTTTTAAACTAAAGACTTGCTTCAGTCAAAAGTCTGAGTTTTTATTCATATTGTATTTCTACATTTGCTGATGAAAACACCATATTTCCCATCATTAATTGTTGGATATACAGGACCTCCCTGCTTCTCCCCTCCATGAGCAACTCAGGACTTCCCTCCTTCATTTTATATTTTCAGTAAATAACACCCACTGGACATGCTATACCATTTCCCAGTCACTTTCACAGATTAGCAAATATCATTACTCTGAATCTCACATTTATTTCAAATTTCAAATTTACGGCTGCAACTTTGTCACATTTACAATAGAGGGTTGTATTATCAGAAATCTTCTTGTACATCATGTACCTGGCAAATAAGAGTATTGGATTATGTTTAAGGGATTATGATAGAAATGTCCTAAATGTTATTAATATACACAGAGGGTCTCACTTAAAACAAATAGACCAGTTTTCATTGGCAATAATAATCTACCATTCAGGGGCTGAACACATTAAACATTCATCCATTACCATACCCAAACAGTCTGGGTGGCATTTCCTGGGCTAATTTAACATTAATTATTTTTTTAAACAGTTGGTGGTGATTAAAAAAAACATTTATATAGTTTTCTGTTGCTAAAATAAGGTTTCTAAATTAACGGAAAGCAGACTACTGTTGATAGACACCAGGAGATGAGTGGACAGGGTCTGAAACACCCCTCTGTAATACTGGGCAGGTGCCACTTTCACCTCCGGAGCCACTTCAAAGGCAGATGAGTTGTGCATTCAGAGAAGGCTTTCTGCACACTGCTGTCACTGCCCAGCACACCGCCACCAGCAATGTCATTTTGTCCAGAGAGCTGCCACTGACTCAATGTTTGAGTATCGCACCATTCTCTGAAAAGACTGTAGCATGTAAAAATCCCAGCAGGGTGGCCATCTCTGTGATGCCATTACCGCCACGTCTGGCACCAACAATCATTTTAAACCATTTGGATCATGCATCATAGCCATTCTAACAAACAGTTACTGGCCCTCTTGACTCCATCAGTGTGCTCTATGTATTCAGTTGTAGCCACATGATTCTCCATTTGGAGGAACGGGCAGTCGCTGTTAAAGAGCAGGTATACATAAGCTGGTCGTACATTTGCAATACATGAAAGACAGGATTTCATGATTTTGTTCAGTAAAAGCCATTTGTGAAAAATAGATGCGAGGAGGAAAGAAAAAAAAACAAAAACAAACAGAACAATATTCTATTATGCATCGCTGCTTGTGGGATCACTATAACCCTTAAGGACATAGCCTGAGGCTGGGAACACACCAGATAACTACAGACAGGAAATCCTCACAGATAAGTATTCCATATTCGGAAATAACGCATCCCACCTAATCCAGCACACATGTACCGCTTGGTTTAGGAAGAACAGCCCAAACACAGTTTACTGCTGCATAAAAAATGTTATCATTAAAATATTATGTTGGCAAGTAGACTGTATGCCTGATTTAACAAATGCAATGTTGACAAGAAGGATTCAACAGCCGACAAGTAAAAATGCTTCATTTCTAGCGAAAAAAAAAATTGGGCCAACCCACCTAAACTTGTAGAAGTTCTGCACGTCTTTCAAAGTGCTGAAAGCGGCGTTTGCCCATCACGCTTCTGTGCTGTAGGAGCGACTCTACGCGCAGCGTGTGGGGCACAGGCAAACCGAATGATGAAGCACACCTTCACTACATCAATGACCATACTATTCAAATTCAGAGCCCGACAAACAAAATCATAAACTACACGTCGCTTGCATAATACATGGTCATAATAAAAGTTTTCTGAAAGACTACAACCCAAGGGTTTTCAGACAATTCCAAATGTACAGTTACACATACTGTACAACTAATGTGTGCCAAAAATTATATTTCATTACATTTCAGAACTTTGCTTCTTAACCATCACATTTTTATGATTGTTACTGACAGTCTTTTTCAAGTTTAGAGGACTGCATAGGGAGCCACACAAACTAGATTAATTATCTTCCGACAATTACATGAAACACCTGCTATTGCAGAATGGACAGCATTATCGTTTTCATTATTTTGTACTGAAAACATCAAGAAAGCATCCAGTTACCGGGTTATAAAACTATAAAAAGATATCTCCCTCGCATAAATTAAAGTTAGATTGTGATGAAGTAATCTAATCTCCTAAATGAAACCGTACACTGGTCTTTGTGTGTTTAAGCTCCGAAGCAGACAGTTTGGGCTAAGGTTACGGGTTGTAATTCTGATGGTGAAAGAGACAAAAACCACCTATTTTATCTTCAACTGGGACTCGAGAAAGGAGCCAAGAAAGAGGATCTCTCCATTCGACAATACAAGAACATGCCATTAACTGTAAAATGGAAGTACAACTTTTAAAAGACATTTAGACAGACAGAGTCTGAACAGACAGTTGTAACATCTCTCAAGCAGTTTGCTATGCTGTTTCTACTTCAATACACTTCTACCTCACAGACTAACCAATTTTGAATTAATGCGCCCACAAAACACCCCCCCCCCCCAATTTAACAAATTAGCATGAAAATGAAGAAAGTTTCCCCTCTCACAATAGGACAGAATGGAGAGCACCATTAGAATGGCTCTTTAATTTTGCTGGTGATGATAAGTTGGGGACCGTAATGGCTGTGGCAATAACAGCAGCACAACACGCACATTCACCTGGCCAGCGCAAAGGGTTCCGGCAGGCTGTGGGAGATGGACCTCCCCATGCAGCGGACATGCATGAGTGGCCGAATACAGCCTCTCCGCTCCACCTCTGCGATCTCCCTCCAAGCTCGGACACTTCCACAACCAGGGCTGCCAGCTCTCACGCATCTGGCGTGACACTCACGCTTTCGGACTCTCACGCAAGTAATCTTACGGCAAATTTATATCATTCCACTATAAACCTAAAAATCAGTGTCGGCGCAGTTCGCATATCCGAGAGACTATTTACAAGATAATAAAAATGTTACATACATGTAAATGCGTGTGCATGCGTGTTCACACTTCTCGAATTGAAAAATCTCACTCTAGCCAGCTGACCAAAGTTGGCAGCCCTGCACAATAGTTCACATTAATCAGCCTCTGTGCTATAACGGGAGCTGAAACCCAATGAGAGGGCATCGAATTTTTATTCAGCCACACAAAAGGGGAATCGAGACGCTGTAGGAGTAACAGCGAAGAGACTTAATAGATAGACTGTCATCTGGAGACAGCCTAATACTCTATTTGGACAAACGATGTTCATGTTACCATTGCTGTGTTTATCCACGAGCTAATGCGGAACTAAAGCATAAAAGTTACATTTTTCAAGTTGCGGTTTGATGTGTTATTTTCCGTCCGCTTTTATAAACCACTGCACGAAGCGGTACTGACAGAAATCATTTTGTCTAAAGTGCTTTGCAGACGTCGCTGATGATCCAGAAAGCCAAAAGAAACATTACCTACATTAAAATTATGGCAGTTAACTTCAATGTTCAAGAAAACGGTCTGACATTTGGGATCTCCTCCCTGGAGGGCTGCCGCTCCATGCTGCCACACGAGTGCCTGACTTATGCGGCTTAAACGACTGCATGCTTAACAAGGCCTGGGGAAACAACAGGGGCTGCTCTTCCCCGCAACTTCACAAGCATAATTCATGGTAATCCTCTGCCCCCCCTAATAATGTTCAGAGTCGCAATTCCCACAAAGTTTCCCGGAACTAAACCCAGCTGTGATCGCTGCTCACATATGCATGCGGTGCTTCTTAAAAACTTCAGAGTAACACGCCCCATTAAGCTACAAGACAGAGAAGGCGTTATTAAAAAGAAAAAAAATCAATGCACATAAAAACGACACCCGGGGTGACTGACAGGATGTCTTAAGCTTGCATACAGGAGCGGCGTCGGAGCACGATAGGTTACTGCTCATTCAGGTGATCAGTAACAGATCTTACATATAGCAGCACACCTGGCCATCGTTATACACTCTGCACAGGCTCTGATGGCGCTGTGCAATCGCACTATAATTCTTTCACCCCCTCCACCAGCCCGATCTGCCGGAGGGGAGCGCCCAGCGGAAACGATCAATTCTGTGCGTCGGGCCACCTGAGCTTGAAGCGTTTCTGTATTACTTCACGGCTCCTCGATCGATATGCGGCCATACGCGAAGCGCAGGGGAGGCGAGACCAGAGAAATAAGGCATGATTCACTGCGAGTCACCCGTCGGTACATTCCTCGTATTTTTTTATACTTGTCAAATAAACCTTAGTATTGTGCGCGCTAATCCCGCCTTTATACATTTGTCCACGACTCATAAAATGGTCGCATGGGCTTGGAGGAATTACTGGCCATTCTCCACATCGCCGAGAAGTTACTGAACAGGCTGGATGTATAAAAGATAACTATGCTGATGAGATATCATAATAAAACATTATCAAACCATTTCAGGAGACAAAGCAAAATTTTGTAACAATCATCAGCCCCTTTACACAATGGCACCTTTGACTTTCATTGAGTTCAGATTAAGTTTACTTACAACCAAGCTTGAGAAGAACATTTTAAAACACCGAATTTGGCTGAAATTTAATTAAAAAAATAAAGGTTCCCTAGTAAATTTAAAATTACGTGGTGGTCCTGGCTGATAAAACAGTGCTAAGTCTTAAATTGGGTCAGTTAATATCACAGTTATGTTCAACAAAGTAGGTAACAGAATCTTCTGTAGTTACCCCCCACTCACAACCAAACTGCCTTTAAAGATATGCATTAAATAAGCACCTTAAAAGCTCGTTGTTTTGTGGGTCCAATTGCTCAGGCCATCTACGAGAATTACATTTTACTCAGACACTTTCCTGTCTTTTCTCTGAAAAAATTGATATGGTCAGGGGCGATCTATAACGAACCATTACAACAGGGACAGCCCGGGATCAGTAAAAGCCAGGGCCCAGATAACATTAGCATTGTGCATTTGGTCGGCAGAGGAGTGTTAGATGTGCTCAGTTATTAACTCGCGGCCCTTTGAGTAAAATAAAAAAGGTAGCAATACTTAGAACCATAGTGCCATGAATGCACTTGCAAGCCTTTGCACAATCATGGCATGAATATTCTGTATTGTTGAACATGGTGACCTAAGGTAGCGCGTTCGTTGCATTTACTCAAAATGGAGCGTTTCCTGCAACCCTTTATGCAATACAGTTTTATACAATAAAGCAAAGAAGTAAATTGCATGACTGGTTTAACAGAAGCGTTGTGATCCACAAAGGTTCTACAAAGGAGACTAAAAACACCATTCAGTAGCTGTTAAAATTAAAATCAGGCCTACCTACCAAAATTAACCGATGCTCAGCCCGTCCTCGCCAGCTTCCAGCAGGCGATCGCCCACCTACCTCTTTGGTATTGGCGCGACTCTGCGCCTTACACACGTGTCAAATTCTAACAGATTTAATGATTAAATACATTCACCGCTCAAACGATCGTCCTATGCAAAATCAGAACAAAACCAGAAAACGTTGCTCAATAAAATCATGATGGATTTTCTTGATTGGTTAATATAACACCGGCGTTTTAAATTCTGAAATGGTTTTCTATATTCTTACACAATTAATGAGTCCTGAAATACAGGTTAAAAAAATACATTTCATTAATTCAGCTTATTACCAACATTTTGACATTTTATATATTTCAATATATAATAAACTCCCCAATTTTATACAATGTGTATAGTGACACGTAACATGTTTCATCGCATCCCTTATCTTTCGAAAGTCAGTAATTTCATAAACAAACCCTAGAACGCTAATATCTGAGGACGTTCAGTACCCTTAAAGTAAATAAATGAGAGATATAGGCCAGGTATTTATAGGGCTGGTAATAAACTATGCAGAAGCTGATGATCTGTACAAACAAAGCGGGACCAGATGTTATTGTCTAACGGAACAGGCTATGGGGGAAGGGGCTGACGTGGGGGCAGGGGTGCATCTATGGGCAAAACGCCGGACCTTTGCTAGGAGCATTCAGCATTTAGATCTAAGAAGTATTGAGAAAGCAGAAGAAAAAGGATGGTGAGAGAATGCGGCCTCGGATCAACAGATCCTGCTTTTCAGGAAGCGCACCGATGTGTAAAATGAAATGCAGCTGTTGAATTGAAAGGGAAATATGTCTTATATATTTTAAAACAAGTGTACAGTACTTTAAAGGTAAGTATGTGAATACATGAATTCCTGAATTTTAGGGAGCAAATCTAAATGTTTCCAAATACTATGTATAGCTAATGCTACATTAAAATACCAATCATATCAGTACATTAATAAATACTTATAGCGGGGTTACGTAACCTTACACAGGACACCACATATAGCCTAGTGTTGCTTAATAGATAATAAAATAGCGTATTATAGAATAAAGTTTAACGAAACAAAACAACGAAATTCCGACAAGATAAAAAAATGAATCAAACGTAAAAGTAAATACTTTAAGGTTGATTCCCACCGCGTACAGACTGTTATGCTTGGTTTATACTAATGATCAGTTATTCAAGTGTGGGTTATGTAAGAACAGGTTATAACTATTGCAAAATTACAATTATTGATAGACCTACTTAATTTTGGGGTCTGAATTCATAGGTATAAAACGTTAAATATAACACAAATAAGTCCTAATAAATGTGATTGTTCTATAAGACAAATTATTTAACGTTAAAAATCCTAAGTGCTGACAGCGGGAATGATGGAAAGACTTTTTTAACCTAAGCTGAAAAAGTTTTTGTTTTTGTTTTTTGAAGCAGACTTTAGCGAAGTAATCTCTGATCGTTAGCGAAACCCACCACCTAATTCTATGGAATATACCGCGTCCTTGAAATGTCATCTGGGCGGGTAGGTCAACCCTACACGCTACATAGACGGGGCCTTAGGACGCAATCTTTTGAGAGATCGCCGATTTAGCCATTCCCCACCCTCAACCCCCAGACAAAGTGAAACTCGGTAAGTTCGCAAATTTGCATTGGGGGGCGCCGGCGGTGAAACTTGCCTACGGCGCCACACGGACTTTGAGTGGCACTGCACACTGTTGTAAGATAAAATAAAATACAAAGGTATGTATAAAAAGCTGAAGGCCCCTACACTTATGAAGTTAATGGTTAGGGATGGTTAGGGATGCGCACTTGTATGTGAAAGATTACTGGTTCGAATCCCCGACCAGCAAAATACCACTGAGGTACGCTGAGCAAGGTACCGCCCCCAAGCACTGCTCCCCGGGTGCTGAATGAGCTGCCCTTGCTATGTCACAATGTGACATACGGGTTAAATGCAGAGGACACATTTTGTTGTTGTGCACTGTGTGCTACGGTGTGTCAGCAATGACTACTAAACCCTTTCCCTTTCCATAAACAAAATGCATTATATAGTACACAAAAAGTCACTTAAATGTATATCAAAAAAAGCAGAGAATTAAAAACTACCCACACAACATTTATTTTGCAAAACTGATGTATTTGACTATTAGAGTATAGAATTACAGTATTTCCGTTGTTAGTAGGTATTAAACTGTAGATAAAACTGGACTCATAAAGATCTTCCAACTTTCCAAGAATGTGCGTGTAACAGTCCAAGAATTTTCAAACCTTTTATCTATAATTGTGTATATATGCTGTATATACACATATATTTATAAAAACCTTTATTTAACCCCTGCTCAAGATGGACTTGTTTTGTAATGAGTATGTACATCCATAACTGACGGTATTTACAATAGCATCTACACGTCTTTTGCATGTGATGTCAAAGGAGATGCAAAAACATAGCAGCAATGTGGAAGTTCAGCATTTTATACATATGAAAAACACCCATAAAGAATTTTTTCCTTCCTTCTCGGGTCAAACGACTCTGCCAAGAATTCTTACAAAACGCTCTCCTCTTCATGAAATTTTTGTTTTGAAATTGAATGAACCCGCATACAGAAATGACAGTCAAAGCAACTGAAAAGTCAAAGCAAGAAAAATATCTCAAAACAAAACCAATTAAGGTCCAAATTCAATATAACCCAATTTCTCCTTTTAACAAATGTACAGTGGTATAATTATTTTGGTGCTAATATCTGAGATCAATTTTTTTCTGTTTTCAAATTACATAAATGGTTTTAAGCGAAATACAATGACAAATTTGTTGGACTTGTTCAGTATTAATCTACATACTAAATGAAATAAGTTTTTAAAAACTTTTTTTTAATAGAGATTAGAAACTTGATAAAATAAATGATCAGGTAAGTATTGTTCCTTGTCTTTTCTTGGAAGATGGAAACATGGACACCTGGATGGAACCCCAGAATCAACATATACTATGTACAGCCTTTACGTTTTGTTTAATAAAGATCTAAAACATTATTTGCACACCAAATATTATGTATTTATAACAAACACACTACATATACAAAATAATTTATAGCCAAGGTGACGTAGCCTAACCTAAGCAGATGTATATGGAAATGCTGACGTTTCAAGGGATATTTTTAAATTCCTCGTACAAATCCATTCAGGACACTGTTTGACTGTTAATGCTTACACTTGATTCCAAGCGACATCATAATCATCACTAATAAATAAGTTCCGTAAAACCATAACATGTTGTACATTGTACAAAACGTTAACAATAATGTTGTACATTGTACAAAAGAAATTAACATTTTCATTTGTTTCAAAGGCAAAAGACGTTCTTTACTCTTCCCTACACGTACTGAGATAAACCTCTGGGACTGATCTGCGTAGATCTAGTTGGTGACAATCTCTTTGTTGTCTTCCATGAAGCGTGTGAACCGGAAATGAGCTCCACCTTCCATGCCTGCCATCTTCTCCAGGCCGGCGAGGGCAGCATTGGGTTCTGCGTTGTTCAGCCTGTCCAGACTGCCCGTCAGGCCCCCGATGGGAGAATTCCCTCCGTTTCCGATGCTCCCGGAAAGAGGAGTGAGCCCCCCGTTCTGGATGACTGAGATCTCGTTGGTCTTCATGGCCAGGCCATTGGGAAAAGTCGTCGCGTATTGGTTCCAAAAGTTCCCTGGTTCTCCGTTGCTGACTCGGGCTGTGATGTCCTTTTGGAAGATCTCGGGAAATTTGATGGGGTTGGTACCCAGGAAGGCCATGGGGCCGTCTACAGAGAGTCTGCGTCCCCGTCGGGCTTGGGCACTATTCCACATGTGTGTTCCCATATGTACCTGCACAATGAGACAGTGAATGGGGCAACATATTAGCTACATTTAAAAAAAACAACACACTTAATTGTGTTACATTGTCTCCAGTTTGCATTATTTATATTTACATAATCTGTAACATAAAAATAATTTCTAAGCCTCTAAAATCTGTATTGTTCATCGCACGAAAAGTATCCAGTGACAGAAATACGTTTAATTGTTTCTTTTTACAAAAATTTTTTGAAATTGTATTGTCCAAAGGGGGCAGTGGGCAATATAAAATAGGCTCTTTAAATACAAAGGATATTCATTTACATCGACTGAAATAAGCTCTTTAAACAGACAGATTTTCCACCTCTTTCTCCTCTATTGATTGTTGTGAGGTTGTGCTGCATGTTAATAACTTTAATGAGTTCTTGCTGGAGACACCAACAGACAGATTCAAACAAAGGTTGTCTTGCGTGTTTGTGGCTAAATGCTCAGGACCTGATTATTAATCTTCCAGTCTTCCATTAATTAATGCCACACTGACATTCTATGAAATTTGAACTGCTTACTAAATCTTTAGTTTTACCTGTAGTACCCATTTTATGCTGCTTTTGGAAAATTTACCTGTTATAATATTTGCTGTGCAACCCAACAATACTATGGTTAGCAACCATCATTGTAACAACAGCAACAACAACAACAACAACAACAACAACAATAAGAAGAAGAAGAAGAAGAACAACAACAACAACAACAATAATAATAATAATAAGAAGAAGAACAACAACAACAATAATAACAATAACAACATGAATAAATATGCTTATTATTAATAGTAGTAGTAGTGGTAGTAGTATTAGTAGTAGTAATAGTAGTAGTATTATTAACAATAATAATAATAATAACAGTTAATTATTATCAAGTTACACAGAAGGCAGAAGGATGTTTTAGTAGAGGTTTTACAAAGTCAAATATCTTGCTCAGTGAGACAAGTAGTCAGCTACTTATCCGTCCATCCATTTTCTGTAACCGCTTATCCTATTCAGGGTCGCGGGAGGCCCAGAGCCTATCCCAAAGGCTACAGGCACAAGGCAGAGAACAACCCAGGATGGGGCGGCAACTTATCTCAGGGCACACTCACACACCATCCGCTCACATGTGCACACCTATGAGCAATTTGGCAACTCCAACTAGGCTCAGCATGTTTTTGGACTGTGGGGGAAGCTGGGATACCTGGAGGAAATCCCACGACGACACGGGGAGGACATAATGGAGACTCAAAACCTGGTCCCAGAGGTGTGAGGCAACAGTGCTAACCACTGCACAACCATGCCGCCCCCAGGTACTTATCAATTTTTCTAATCTAGCTTTACGTTCTAATTAATCTGTGTCACCCACCACCACCACCACAAAGACAGATGCTAACCTTGAGATTGCCTTTAGTAGTGAATGCTCTGCCACAAATGGTACACGCGAAGGGCTTCTCTCCTGTGTGTGTGCGTTCATGGATCTGCAGAGCACTGGAGGAAGAGAACATCTTTCCACAGGTGTGGCAATAGTGCTGCTTGGGCGTGCGACGAGGCGGAGCAGCCGGGAGCACAAGAGATGTGGCACCTGAGGAGTTCACCACACCCACTGCAGGGTCTTTGCCATCATGGGAGGAGCTATGCAGAAAGCCATTAGACTCTGTTTTGATCATGGACGACAGGGACCCTACGGAGAGGACCGATGGGGTGGGGCTGGAGGTGAGGCTAGGATTGGATGGCTCAAAGAGCTGGGAAGGTAAGTCTCTCATCTGGTGGGTGAGCATGTGTTGCTTAAGATTTCCCTTTGTGGAGAACCCCCGATTGCAGGCTGTGCAAATGAATGGTCTTTCTTTGGTATGGCTTCGGTAATGGATGTCCAAGGCACTCTGACACGCAAACGTCTTGCCGCAAATGTCACACACCGTGTTCTTGAGGGTGCCACGCTCTCGGAAAGGGAAGAGCACGCTTAAGGGGTCTTTTGAGGGGTTGCAGGATGTCAGGTCCAAAGATGCCATGCTGGGGAACTGCATGAGCCTGGGGCCTGAGTGGTCTAGCTGTAGAACTCTCTGTTGTCTTTCCTCATAGCTGGGGGATGTGCGCTGGGCAGGGACAGAATTGGTAGGGGAGGGTGCTTGCATGGAGGAAGTAGATTCAGAGATAGCTGGGCTCCCGGTACATTGACTCTCAACATCCTCTGCAACAGGCGATGAGTCATTACTCATGTGATCTCCCTCCAGTGAACCATTTTCTGCCAAAGTTTTAGCCTGCAATTGGTCGATCAGCCCCTGCTGGGTGATCCGCTTCTGGTTCTCCAAGTTGGCCACAGCCATTATTTCCGGTGGTGTGGGAGAGGAGCACAAACTCTCCTGGGAGGCGTCCGTTGACTTCGGGGTGTCAGGGATCCCATTCTCGGGACAGTCCTCCATAGTCTCATCCGAAAAGTTTTCAAAATCGTCAAAATTTCTCTCCTCGAGCGATCCTGTGTCAGACTCCATGGATTCTGGGTAGTTTTCCGGCAAAGGTGTGTTGGGAATCTGCCCTCCCATGTGCATGCGGATGTGCTGCTGCAGGACCACAGCATTAGTGAACTTCTTCTGGCAGATGGGACAGGAGTGTTGGACCCTTAGTGGCGGCATGGCGCGGTGGACGCTGTAGTGCGTTTTGAGGTTGCCCTTTGTAGTGAAGGCACGGCCACACACCTTGCATTTGAAGGGTCTCTCCCCTGTATGTGTGCGGTAGTGCATCTTTAGGGCACTCTGGCAGCTCAGCACCCGGTGGCAGACGATACACTCGTTCGGGTCCGTCACCTTCTTGTCAATGTTCTCCACTAGCTGCTGGAGCTTGGAGGTCTCTGATGATTGTATGGGGTCCAGAAGACCCGCAAAGGGAAACTTAGCCTTGAATTGCTCTGACATCAGAGGCATGAGTGGATTGGTAGTCACAGGGAGGCTATTGGGGGAAGTACAGTCTGACGTATTCTCTGTCGTACAACTGTTAAAGAAACTAAAGGGTTGATTGCCCTCTTTAGCTCTACCATCTGAGGTAGGCCAGTTTCCTGCATTTCCTTCTTCGGCATTTCCCTTTGCAGATAGCTCTGTGGCTCCTGAGTCACTTTTAACAGGACTAGACGGGTTGGTAATTGAAATCGAGTGACACTCCTCCTTCTTAATGAAAGGGGGCAAACATGGAATCGTTGATGGAAGCAAGAGGCCTACTGAAGTGGTCAAAGTGGACAGAACAGGCTTACTGTCCAGCCAGCTGGTTACCGGTTTTTCTGGGGGCATGGACATGCCATATGGTATGCCAGTACTTGTTGGAATATTATCCAGATGCTCAGGGACTGGATAGGGATTCATCTCGATGTGGGGGTACTTCTCTTTATGCCGTTGAAAGTGCACCTTCAGGTTGCCGCGGGTGGAGAAGCGGTTGCCGCAGATGTTGCATTTGTAGGGCCTCTCGCCAGTGTGGGACCGCAGGTGGATCTGCAAGGCACTGTCGCTCCCAAACACCTTGGCGCAAAACCTGCACTTATGTTTGAAGAAGGCCTCCTCCGAGGCGCACTTGGGCTCAAAGGCGGCAGCACCAATCGGCTTGCTTTTCCGCTGCTGTGCCAGGGCGGACAAGGAGTTCAGGTCTTCCACCATTGTGCTGATGCTAGGTAGGGAATTAGAGAACAAGGGGGTAACAGAGGAGGACTGAGGTAGAAGTGGGTTAGGGTTAGGGGCCCCGGAGTTTAACAGGCTACTTATTCTGAACGCCTGCATATTTGTCAACGGCGGGTTGCTGGGCAGGGGGTGTACCGACTGTTTGTCAGACGGCTGCGTGCTAAGTGCTGCTTCTGCTATCGTGCCAGTGTTCTGAGATGACTCGCTACTGGGGGGCACATAGCTGCTACCAGGTTTACTCTGAGGTAGCTGTGCTGCTGTAGCCATTTGCTTGAGGCTGCTGATGCTGGCTGACTGGCTGGCCAGGCTCTGCGCTAATCCCGCGGCAGCAGCCAGCTGCTGGGAGAGGTGAGAGCTGAGGGTGGTCAGCGGACTTCCGGGTGTCGGTAGTGCACCTTGAGAGGAGATGGGGGGCAGAGGTGCCTCAGGGTTCTGGGAGGCCAGCAGTATTATTTGATGACGGATTTGCTCGATTAGCTGCAGCTGGTGGACCTGCTGTTGCTGCAAGGCCAGGAGCTGCTCCATCAAGGCTGGGGCCTCCACCTTGCCGCCGCCTTTGGAGCGGGTCTCCTGGGAGAACTGGGCCACAGCGACTTTCGTGCTCTGCAGGTTTTCAATGATGACGTTGCTGCTGATCATGGAAAAGTTGCCCAGTTTAGTCAGGTTGCCCATTGGAGGTGGAGATGCTGATGCCACGAAGTTATCCACGGCTTGCCTGCTGTGGGCAACAATACAGCTGCCGTCGTCGTCGATGGGACTGCTGTTACTGGTGCCATGGTTACTCGCAATTTTGGGGGTATCCATATCCATCGACACCTCTTTGTCGAGCACATTGGGTTCGAAAAGGTCTCTACAATCAGCATGGTCCGCTTTAATAGCCACGTTGATCATCTGCTCGTCTGGGTAAACAGAAGGTGAGCTTGGGGAAAAGGCATCAGATGGAGATTCTGGGTTCTCATTCACTATCAGAACTAGCTGGTTCTTGGTGCAGATCTTCTGGTGTTGTTTCAGATCAGACAGCTCGAAAAACTCTGCACAGCAACAACTACAAATGTGAGCATCTGTGTCCTTAATGGGGGTGCCATCCAAGCAGGGTTCCATGTCCCCTGGAAACACAACAAAGAACAAAAATATTAGTCCCTAGAAATATGCTGTAGTTGGAGATGTAGCCTTTCCTGTTTACATTCCTTTGCTAGTCTTTGGTAAACCTATTTAAACTCCCCACACCGATGGAGGAGTATAATCAGAATACTGTGCTTCAAGGAGAGAGCTAAGAAAATCAATAGCACTTCTCAAGTATTGCTTAAAACTGATCCTTTTAAGACGCATGTCGGTTTTGTCAATCCCACTATTTTAGATAATCATTTTTCTTCAGATAATCCATCAAAATATAAAGCATTATGAAGTGCAGACACTGGGACTTAAATTTCAGGAGGAGTATTGATTTCCAATTTTTCATACTCTTCATTGTCAGCTTGCCCACTGGGTGCAAAACAGCCATCTGAAGGATTTATTAGACTTTCAAGCTGCTGTCAGCTCTGCTTATTTTCAACTATTTTCAAGTTTATCCCTGTTACTAAACTAATTTGTAACCATTCAGGCTATAATCAGGGTTTGACAGGAACAACCTTCGGCGTGGAGATTGCTTTCTGTAGCCAATCGGACATTTTAAACAACTCGACTAAATTTGAACCTGAGGGGGGGAAAAAGACTAAATCAATTTCAAATTATTATTTTCCCAAACTACAAAGCTAAGTTACACCATGTGAATAAACTGTCAAAATGTAAACATAAAAATATTCTTTTTAAGAAATACAGTAAAACTTACTATTTAATATTACCAAGATTATTTACAGGATTACCGTGAAGATCAATAAAGTATCACTGCTGTATTGTATTGTATTGTATTGTATTCTATTGTATCCTATAATAAAAATGTATGGTTCCGGTCCAATTAAAAGGCAGATTGGAAACTGACTGACTATCAGATCAACAAGCTTAGCAGCACAATACGGCCCGGTCAGCCCAGTGACCCCCCCCAAAGTGGATTTCTTAATGCTAGGATGACCTCACTCAGAGCTGGCCTGCACTGAAACATCAGCTGTCCAAAAGTTGCCATGACAGTAAAAACGCAGCTTCGCACCGCCAAACAGCGCAAGAAAAATATCCAGACACCTTTTGAATATTACCATCAAAGCTTCTGTATGCACACTGTTTGTGAGAAAGAATTATTGCAGATTAGCAGAAGTGTACTGCTTGCATTATAAAACCTGCATTCATTTAGGTTACGCAAGTATGATAAAATGAAAAAATCATGAAAACGGAAAGAACAACATCAGCTATGAATTCTTAAAGAGTCCCTCATTATCAAACAAGGAGGGGAGGTTTTCCACACCAACTTAAAAATGATGTTCTTTAGAAACCTTTAGAAACCCTTTAGAAATGACACTCGGTTTCAAGACGTGTTTAAAGAATTAATTGATAAATATAAGTGACCTCAGCATCTTAATGAAAATGCGCTGTGAATTTGGAAAGAGCACGGTGGGCAGGCACCAGAGAAAGCACAAAGCAGTATTTTCCACAAATACAATGCACATGAATTTACAGTGAATTGTGCTTTGTGATAAAAAAAAATACATGTAACTGGCAATTCACAAAAAATACTGGGATTGATTCATGCAAAGTCACGAGTTCACTGTCAACTTAGCTTTTTTTGGGCAGAGACTTTTAAAAATAAAACACAGGAACATGTAAAATTGCACAACGAAGTTATTTACCTAGTAAACGCAATAATATACTGGTAAATAAAGCCCAAACTGAACAGCCCGACAAACAAAGCAATTGTAAAATAGTCTAATGCTGTTTAGCTGTGTCTGGATTTTGAAGAAACCTGCACCGCAATTTTAAAGCTGAATAAGGGATTTGAAGTGCAAAACCACCTGCATTACTCAACCAAAAAATATTTTATTCAGGGTGCCACGTACTTAAAAACTTAAAAAAAAAACTATATTTATAAACTTTCTGCCAGTCGCCGATGGAACAAGATTATGAAACGCAGTAAAATCTGATGCAGAACAGATAGCTAACATAAAGACTGTTTTCGGCATTTGAACACTTGATTCTGCTTGAAAACACACTTTTTGTTGTTCCAGACATACTGACCAACTCTCATAGACTCTGGGTTACAAACTTCCTGGGATTATTTTTTATATTACATCGCTGTGACTAAAAAGATTAAAGGTAGATTACATTTTTTTCCTAAGGTTACAAATAATGTATTTCAATATCTTCCTTATATATGCAAAATGTTTCTACGAAACCCTTCTTAGCAGGAGGACTCATTTGACGCATATAGAATTCGACAGAAATCCGCGTCAATCCTGCCGCAAAACGCCACTTTCATTATATTTCCGTAAATATGTGCTACATATATTATTCAAATAGTGTTTTTCTCTCCAAGGAAAATGCAGTGAGTGGTCATTCGGCATCCCTGTGGATAAAAGAAGATTAAATGAGCACACACTGTCCATGCAAAGAAAAGCCTGCCCATGGTCACCGTGAACACGCCATCGTAAAAAAGGAAGGTGAAAAGGAATCTGTGGAAAGACTTAAAATATAGTAAGGATGTGAAATAAAGACATGTTAAAAGGAAGAGCAGCCATCCTGAGCAAGGCTGACATCACCTCACTGTCGGCCACGTTAGGGAACGTGTGCCAGTTGGACGTCAGACTGCCAAATCCGCTCTGGGCATCCGTCGGAGCTACCACTCTCTGCCGAGAGAAACCCGCCGCCCGCCAACACTGCTCCACCCAGGCATTTGGGGACGGATGGATGAAGAGAAGGAAACATAGAGGGGGGCCACCAGGCTGTACCTAAAACTGTGTTATATAAACACCAACCAGCGGAGAAGTAACCAAAACCTTCATTGTTCAACAGGTAAAAGAAAAAGCAAAACAAACGAATGCCAAGTTTCACTCACTATGTCAATCTTGCTTTGAGATGGGGGGCAAAGGGGGTATAGGGCTAAAGATAAACGAAGGGGCTGTTAAGGCCCCCTCTTAAATAAAGTGCAAGCTTCCTACGAGGCCGCCTGCCCGCCCGCCCGCAGCGTGCTGCCCTGGGGTTAACAGCCCCTTGTGGGGGAGCCCTGTGCTTCCACTGAACTCCCATAATCCCCATGTGGAGGGGAGCTCACAAAGGTTAAAACAGCAGAGGGGCAGCAGCTGAGCCTGCAGGACGAGTAACTGCATCAGGATCCTCGCGTTAACCCCCACCCCCCGCGCACCCCGTAAGCCTTTGGCCCGAGTTGTGTCCAACGCCATCACGACCGCATCCCCAACACCATGCTCACGCCCTCGCTGTTTACTCTGCAACATGGGGGCTTCCAGCAGAGTGGGGGTGCTCCAGGCAAGGACACCCCCAGACTCAGCAAGCGTTTCTGTGCCCAAGTATTATAACTGTGTACAAAGCTGTGGCAACAACTTCAACGGGCAACTTCTACAACAACAGGGGCGGCATTTCCAACGTCGAGTAGAACATCTCAGCTTACATTCTGTGTTCAGCTTTTCAGGCCGCTGTCCATTGAGACAGAGCGACAAACATAGTTATTCACCAAGTTATTGAATTTAAGGAAAAAATGCTCTGCAGTCACGACAAGTATGTCCGGGATACAGTGGGTTTTGTATCGATCCGGTGTATGTGTGACATGACCCAGCACAGGCACGCGGTGAACGACATTTACAAGACAACAAAATGTCAGTGTGTGGTAGCTCAGCATTATAAAACCAACGGAATGTACGACAGAAACTTTTGCACAGTATGGAAAAAGATAAAAATTCATTTTTAAAAGAAAATAGTTATCTCCTCAATTTCGACACAAAAAATACAACTGAATGTACATTGCATTATTTTTTTTTTATTTTAATATATTTACTGTAGATGTAAAATGTGTCAGCAGTACTGTTTAATAAGTTAATATTTGTGTGAAAAACCTAAGCATAAGAACATCTCAAAAAGATGCTTTAAGGTTTTTTGGGAACTCACATAAAATTAAAAGAAGTCTGTACAACAAGTCAGCAAATATCACAAAATGGACACAATTATTAACTGCAAAATGTACTAATAATAGCTGTCACATTTTTTTTTCCATTTCATTTATCCTAGCATTTACATACTTTGATTTATCAACAAAAAAATATATAACTAATTACTTACTGTTATAGTCTACATTTTCTTTTAAATTGGCCTACTGTTTTGAATCAAATGCTGTATATTTAATTTTGAAACCAATAATCCTAAAGTTGACTACTGATGCAATAAAATAAAAAAACTAATAAATAAAAGCAAGAATATTGCATACTTAAAATACTTAAATATATTGTGTGGCAATAAATAATATGCTGGTTTAGACAGAAAAAAGTTGTTGTTCATATTGTTTTATTAGCTACAAAAAACATGAAACGGAATACCAGTAGTGAAAAAGAGCACATGTATACTACAGGTATTTTTAAAGATCTTATGTTTGAATAAAACAGGAAAAGTGCCACGCAACACTCATATGTATATTGTTAAAGTAAACGAAAGATTTGAGTGTGGATAGATGGTGACCCGCCAACCTTTTTAGACAGAATGGTAGAGAAGTTAAAATGAAATCATAAGGATTTCGGATTAGGACAAACTTTAAGTGGTCTCCGTCATAAGATGCAGGAAAATCATCCTTCCGGACAATGCGATCTGTAGAATGGTAAGGATTGTTAACTCAGGAGTACGGGCTACCGCGAATTCACTAGCAGGCCAAGGTATTTATTAGAGAACAATGTAGCTGCCATTTATTGAACTTTATATTATGAAACTGAAACTTGAAAAAGCGACATCTGACTACGAATTCTACATTTACAACTCGTCAAATGTTTACAGTCACTAAAATAAGACCTTATCTCAAATCTCGGCAGTAATTCACGTGTATTAAAAAATGTCCTCCTATAAAAACTACTGTTCTGCGGCGTTAAAACTAAAACTGACTGGGTGTGATCCGAAACACGTTTCGTCTATAACACGACTATAATATAATTTAGGCCTATTTCTGATCATTTATCATTTCAATGGTTTGATGATGAGCAATGGGTGCATGTTCCATGAACTAATGTCCGTCGGAAGAATCATATCTTTTTAAGAAACATTCCAGGGAAGATATTTCCCACTTAGGCGCTTTTGCATCCGACGTTTCCCCCAAGAGACTGAGGAGCTGGTGACTGGATAAGATCAGGTCGACAAAGCGAAAGGGATCGTTCTATTACAACTTTTATTAATTGCTCACATTTACGAATATAACTTGATTGTAGATGTTGCGCTGTATCGACAAATACCTAGCCTTCAACAAGGACATCATAATTTACTCGTTGCAAAGGAATGTCCACTATACTAACACTGTCGCTATCATTTCAGTATTATGATATGTAGACGCAATTTAAAGTGTATCCATTTATAATTGCGTTATATTGCCTTCGTTGAGCAAACGACACGCACTATTCTGTTGTTTTGCGAAATATCAATTCGCATGTAAAACATAACATTCATTATTAAGTTCAACACAGGATGCTTGTATGGGTCAACGAGAGGGAAAAAGCAGTTTATCTCTGGTTAAAACTATATACATTATGTTTTGACTAACCTAGCTGAGACTGTGAAAATAATCCAATACTACAATGTGTGCGAGAACTGGACAGTTTTAGGACAAAAGCTCATCTTAAGTAATCGGAAGAAGCAGCAACTCATGTAAAACTGGTAACAACGTACTATTTAGGTAAAGCACATTTATATTATGCAAATATGTTTTACTATTAGTTATAGGAACTACATTAACTTCATTATTCTGAAAGTTCGAGAGATATTCATAAATAACCATAAATACGTTTGGTCAAAGTTTAAAAAACAGTGAAACTCTTCTTTGGCACACCGACTGGAAACAGTCACACAATAAATGCAACCAACCTAAATATCGCCAAATAACATGTTGTGGAAACTCCAACTCGGCTGACGTTACTATTTAAAAAGTTGCAGTTAAACACTTAATCCTGTTCAAGTTGAAAACCTTAAATAACGGATTAAAAAAAAACACCTCGGACGACATCAATTTATGATTTAGGTTTACGGCTTATCCTCAAAAAATGGGGGAGTGTGTTTGATTCCTGTTCGGCTATAACTTACCATTGTGCTCGGATAATGCCAGATGCGGGTCCGACTGGAAATGCTGCGGCTTCGCTTGTTTCCTCCGCGACATGCTGGTTCACACATCAGCCAGGGCAGAATAAAAAATTACCAAAAAATCTTCTCAAAATTACGGAAATCGAGCCCATCCACCGCGCATGTGTCCTGCTATAATTATGATTATCAATAATGCTTTGTGATTAATCATACAGGGGCTCTTTGAAAGGCAATTGGCACATCGCCAGCCCCCTATTCAAATGAAGTCTCTTTAATCAATTAGCTCCTGATTTGCTGGGGAGTCTTGTCTCTCTTTCAGCTACCATCCAATGAGTTGATCCGTGTGGGGGAAAGGCAGGATTCTCCGACGGCTTTCAGATACAGTTTAACCCTTCTTAGCAACCAGCTGGGAGCCACGCATAGTTTATCTTGGCTACTACAGAAATGTTATTTGTAGTCCCGCTCCCAGTCGTTTCACTATATCTCATCTATGTATTAAAAAAGTTTCAATACTTCAACCTGGCCAGAGGCGATACTAAAACACGACTCTGTACAAGTGCTTCTATTCCACACATCACCTTTTTCGGATCTCTAACGACAAACACCTCACCTACCATAGTACAGTATGAAAAAAGGTAAATCGACAAGTGAAATTAATTTTCGTGTCTATTCTTGCTACGAAAAAATGGGCGATCCGTGGAATGCCTGTAATATTCCCAGTCAAAGTAATCTGATCATCGCCGTACAGTGTAGCTAACACGTTTTCAGTAGACACTGTATTCCGCGAACAAACAAACTTTAAGATCCTCATGCAACTCTGTGAACAATCTGGAGCCCAACCCACCTGTGCTGCTATTGGTCACCGGTCTGCTCTATCATAAACTAGGATTGCGGGCTCCCGCGCGTGTTTGCGCGCGCACGCGCATGTGTGAGGTAGCGACTGGGTGCGTGCGTGCCTGTGTGCGCCAAGCAAGTGGCCGAGCGCTGAAAAAGGGGGAATATCGAAGTGTCCCGTTTTACCATTGGAGACAAATGCATTACTGCCTTTGCGCGAATATTTGGTAAAAAAAAAATGTCATTTTTGTTTTTGAGTTCGTGGTTTAACTTGTCAATGTATGCGATGTTTTTTTTAGGAGTGTAGATATAGAAAAGAAAAAAAGATGATACTGACTCTAGATCGAGAATTTAATTTGTAAATGTAAATCTCAGGTCTCATATAACAATTGGCGCACGTGGTACTCTTCATTAACCAGTTGTAAGATTGTTTAGGGAACACTGGTTTGCTGTCGGCGAAGTAACCTACTCCTTACAGATCTGTAGTAGTAGGCTAGTAGGTATATCAATTTAATCAGAAGAAAGTAGTCTAATATCTGCAGCCGTTACCGGACTTTGAAATACATTCAAAAGTTATACCCGATAATATAAATTTAACTGTTATTAATAGAAACTTGTTAAACTGAGGTTCTCAGTGTCTTAACAGAAAAACGAATCCGAAATTAAAAATAGGCTACGTTTTTGTTGAATTCAGTTATTAGACTGTATTAATCAGCAACTAAAGTATGCTTTATTTATTTATATATCAATTTACCTATTTATGGTGAAATCTAAGATTAAAACCGTTATACATTACTGTGTCAAAAGAAAGCAATCATGACAATACGAAGCAATGCAATTTTCTGTCGTGGTAATGAAAGTTGTTCTTTGGAAATAATTCAATAAAAATATCGCATAATTAATAATGTTTGAGATGCGGTGGTTTCTAATAAAAGTCCCTGGAGAACCCCAAGAAGAATTCAGTATGTCGGCAGATTTATTACGTGGTAAAGACAAACGAAGCTATCAGTCGGGGTGATTTTGAAGAATGTAGATAATAACCTTACTCTAGGTGATTCCTCGGATGCCATTATTTTTCACTGAATATTTAAAGAGCAGCTGCAGGGTAGATGGATATAGTTCTTCCTTGCGTCAGCTACCTACTTAGAACGTCTGTTATTTATTTATTAATGACAAGAAAGAAAAAACCCTTATCATTGTTTTGTGAGAGTGAAACTGATATTTGTAGTCCACAAGCAGTAACAACCCTGGTAATTTTTGCGCAAAGGTGCGTCGTGTTTTTGTACATTAATTATAGTACAGTAGATATAAACAAGTTTATTACATAGGCTATGGAGTCCAAGAACGCACACCAAACCCCTGTAAAAGTAAATAAAACATTTCCTGATTTTGGGTAAAATTACAGTAATAGCGAGGAAGGCTCTAAATAACGATGATAAAATTAACCAACTATCAAAACCGTATTTAAAATATCAGCTAGCCGAGATAAATTCGGCTTTCTTTACAGCAGTATAACCTCTAAACGTGGAGAAGAAATTAAGGCGAAATAGCCGCAGTATTATAATGTCGTTGGCTGAAAAATCAATGGCAACTTAATTGATGTGAGTGTTGGTGTGAGATTGTAAACAGGGTGATTTGCAGAGCAGTCAAGCGAAAGGCACTTTGAGCGAGATTCACTTCGGACGGTCGGGCTACACTGTGTTAACAATCACAGAATGAATGGCACTAACGAGAGAAGGACAAAGGGGTTGAGAGAAGTCAGGTGCTGAGGATAGGACCCCAGAAGATCTTCCCAAACTATATTATGGACATACGGCATTTCCCTGTTCTTAAAAGTAATTCACAAGTTCTAGATTATTTAATTATTTAATAACATTAATGAAAGACACCATACACGGTAACACATTCTGATACAAACGAATAGACAGGATGAACGTGTAGGAAATTGCTACATTTGAATAAAACGGCACGTACTGATTGAACGGCCAGGTTTTATTTGTGGTAAAGGGTGAGTATTCTTAAATTGCTATTGGAGAATGTGACACAAGTCTTGCTCCGTGGGCATGATACGCATACATCTGTGATAGGCGCCAATCAATACAGGCTGGAAGGTTTCAGGCTGTGGAGGAACATCTTTCACGATCGTTACAGACATCAGATAACTGATTACTGCGCGAAAATACATAGCGTTTGACATTATTCAATCGTATTAAATATATATAACAAACACTTTGCACGAAAATGTATGTCGTTTCTTTCTCGTGATGTTTTCCTATCGTATTAATACTTTATTAAAAGTTCACGCATTGTTGTATAGCGACATAGATGTGCTTTTCGATATCTGCTATAAATAAATTAATCTAATAAACTATTACCCCATACCAGGAGGCAGAGTAATTAGGCTGTAGGGGAAAACCTCTGTATAATATGACGGGAAATACGTAAAACATATGACTTCCTATTGAAAAAAAACATCAGATTTTGTTTAGAGATGGTGGTGTTTTCATTCCAATGTTGCGGTACCCTGTTAATCATTCTTTGCACTTACATTGTCCCGCGCGTGACGCCCGTTGCGGTGGATAATTTCCTGCGCTTTATCAACGTGATCTACATTCGAATAGATGGGATAACTTGGGACTATGTTAAGGCGCACTGTTTACTGCTATTCATTCAGAGCTGAAGATAAAGGGTGAAACAAAAACGTCAAAACAAAAAACCCCGTAAAAAAGTGAAATAATTACCTACTGTGATTCACGGGCGTGTAACATACGGAACGGACCTAGAAGAAAGGATGAGCAGTTGCTTTTGATTAAAATGAATATCCTGTGAAAATTAAAATCAAAACCTAACCTCAAGAATTTCACCACAGAGCTTCATGACAATAAGTGTATCTTTAATTCCGCTGATCGATGAAGTACTGCAGCACCATGCGCTAGGGATTATATTTTTACATTTACCTTTTAGGTCTTATATTAAAGTTATCAATTACAGGCCTGTTCAGAATGATGAAATACACAGCCGGTTTCATTCCGAAAAAAAGTTGAATGGTCTTTCACGGTTTGTCAAGAAATGTTTTGCGAGTCTTTTTGGCAACACAGTTCCAGTTTCTTTTACTTTTGTACTATTGTACATGACTGAAAAATTAAAAGGCGTATAACACAAGACTAAAGAAAGACTTTGTTGTATGCCAAAGTTAGACAGGCCTATGCTCAACATAACGGATGTTCTACTGTCAGTTAATTCAAGTGGCGATGCATTAATCGTTTAGCCAAGAGTATAGTGACGTGCTGTAGATTTGATAATTTTCAGTTTTTAAAACTGCATTATTTTGCTTGAAATCCATACGGACAACAGAAGCAACAAAACTCTCTGCATAAATGAGTTTTTAATTTTTATTTCATTTTATTTAATTGGGGTAGAATTTTAAATGTTCACTCATATAAAAAAGTAAAAATCATACTTAAAAATAAAGTGACATTTATTGAATTAAGGCAACGCAATACATTTGCAAGGGAAAAAAAGTAATTGTGGTATTATTTTATTTAATTTATTTATGATACAGCTTTTGAAATAACCATACACGCCAACATAGTAAAATGTACAAATCTGCTTTATCACCCAATTATACTACAATAAATAGCAGCCTCTAGTCGATTGTCAAAATTCTCTATAAAACTGAATATTAATAACCAAAAACGGAAACACCGTATCACTGCATAGTAAAATGATATGTGCAAAACTAGAAACATTATATATCAGAAGCTGTATCTTGGAAAAAGCACCTACATTAACATTTAGAACAAACAGAGAGAGGTCTCCGCTAATTAAATGATTAGCATTGCTCCGCCGTCTTCCTATTATCTCTTCAGGGGATTGTCCCTCGCTCCCTGTTCTATCATCGGCAACTTCCTCCATTGTCAGTCAGTATCAATAGTCCTCATCTGTTTTAAGGCTATTACTACTTTTCTGCTGTTTGGGAAGTTCTTCTGATAAATATATTGTTTAAAAACTGAAGTGAAAGACGTGGCTGATGTGTATATATAGAACATGTGCTTTTTTTCCTGTGTATCTTTGTGGTTCTCCGGACTGGAGTAGTAGCGAGAGGCGGTTTTGGAGGTGACATCTGAAGCTGCGCTGTCTTCCCAGCCGCAGGCTCCGAATGGCCAGGTGGGAGAGTCAGCTCCGGGAACTGGGGGGACGGATGAGCCGCAGCCGGCGTGAAAGCCTAACGCGCAGTAGATTCATACACATCCAGACATCGCGGAGTAGTTTAATTAATCAACTTTGCCTATGAACTGTTGGGATTTTGCTGAAGGGCTTGCCTCCTCGGACCGAGTTAATGCCAGAGTGAGTGACAAAATGCGCTTAACTGAATGGGAAGTAGCGCTTGTTCAGCCGGCATTTCCCGAGCGCTTCTCTCCACGTCGCTCTTCCTTCGGTTGTATTTTGCTTTCGTCATGCTAAAGCTTTCTAAATTGCTTTCATATTTCTAAAACACGCTGGCATCATTATGTCTGGTGATGCATAATGAGAATAACAACAGAGCCAGCAACTTTACATGCCAGCACGTGCTTAACTGGTGAGTCTTATTTAACCTTAATTAAGACGGCACGGTTTACGCCTGTATACTTTGGGTGAACGATAAATGACAGTTAGACCTGGAAAAGCTGTCACAATCAAACACAAGAAATGGCATATGTAAGTGACCATAAATATCCACAGACAAAAGCGTTTGCTGTGGGGAATGGCTTGGGAGGATAGATAAACACTCCCAACATCTTAGAGAAATCAAAAGTCTACCTTCGCAGGGAATCATGTTAAGTTAGTGTACTGATAAAAGACAAATTACAATATAAGAACTGCAACCTGCTCAGGACATAAATAGGGAAGTAAAAAGAAAACATTTGCTTACACTTGCAAGCAAAAAGTAATTCTATTACAAAAACGGCAACACTGGAGAAAGAAACGATGGTATGAAGTGTTTAAGGAAGTGATTCGCGTTTTCTTAGGCTGCCCTCGCTGGTCAGCGTGAACGCTCTGGCTGGCAAATGGACCTGCTGGCGACAAGCTGAGCTCTTGATCCCCCGCTGACTCCCGCCTCTCCGCGGCGGAGGAGTGGGTGGGCCGGCCGGCTCTCTCTCCCTGCGCTGAGGTGCGCCTGTGCGGACACACGTCCCTCACGAGGGTTTTCACTTGTTTCCAGTAGTGGGTGACCCACAGCGATGTCAAGATGCTGCCATAAGAATATGCAGATAAGGCTGTACAGTTGATAGTTCAGTAACTCTGACTGTGAAAATTAAGCTATTAATGGCATAAACATGTTTTATTCAAAAATAATCAATTCAGTTGTATTTGCTGGTTTACTTTATATGACCTTTATTATACGATTTATGGCCTATTGTATTCTAGTTTTGTGCAAAATATTTTGGGAAGTCTTACCCTGATATAAATGAATGTGAGACAACGGCTTGAGTTTTGTTTTTTTTCACAGTCCAAGTCCTAGTAATGACCCATTAAAAACCCAAAGAGAAACTGGTCGCTACACCATTAAAAAGCATCTCATGTCTGAAGTATTTTTCTCCTACAGACACAGGTCTCCTTTCAATGAAGTTTGCTGGTTTTTTTTCCTCCACCACTTCCTCTCCCATTCAGTCCTCCCCGGCCGCTGTTCCCCCACCAGTGCCCAGAATACCCCGTGAAAGAGGCTGCCCCATTATCAGCTCTGACACTCAAACCAAGCTTTGTTTTGTGCTGATAGCCCTCGGCTCTCGTTAATATTCACGGGGAGAGTCCAGGCTTCCACAAGGCTGCCGGGGTTCACAGTGCCCCCACCCTCCCCAGAATGGCCAATTGTGGCCCTTCATTTGTAAACACGGTGGAGGGGAGGAACATCTCCTGACAAACACCCCTAGGGACGAGCTGCTTCGATTCCCTCATTCAGGGCCCAGCGCTGAAGCTGAAGCAGCTAATGTGGGCTCATGAGCAGCCGGGTCCTGCAACTTTTGGGTCACACATGATCTCTCAGGCACTTTTAGTCAGCTGTGTGTGAGGGAAAAAAGGTGTGTGTGTGTGTGTGTGTGTATGTGTGAGCTCATGGTTTGCGTTGTTGTGGGGACAGGGGTGAGTGTTGGGAGGTGAGACACACTTTCTTATATAAGATAGTTTTTGTAATATTTTTGTAGGAAAATTATATTGAGGACTACAGAAAAGGCATGGATAAACCCCGCATTATAATTGAACATATTTTTGCATTAAGGTGAAATTTTGGTCCTAAAATATTACTGTAAATATTACATATAATTTCTTTGCAAAATATATACTACAAAACACGGGATTTTTCCAAATACCAGGGAGTAGGTTACATTTACTTTGCCATCATGGATTTGGACCTCGGGACCTGTGATGTGACCTGACTGGGAATATTTGCATGACAAAAGAACTGATAATTTTAGAAATGTGTGAAAAGGGATTTTGAGAAAACCTCTAAAACTGAAAAGCCACGAGGAAAGATGGAAAGCGCTCACCTGAAAAAGAGCGGCTTGAAGTAACAACCTGCTTTGGCGGCTCGGCCGTAAACGTACCTGTGGCCGTACTGTTTGTGGGGTGATGAGCGAGCGGCATATAGAGGACAAAGTCAGGCCCCAAAACAGCATGCAAATGACCAAACCCATACACCATGTATGGAGACGTGTAATTGGAAGGACTGACTGACTCCTTTCCAAGTCTGAATTTAACAAGTGATAAATTTAAGACCGCTGAGAAGTGATCCTGGGACTCTATGATCAGATCAGACTGGAATAGCACCGGGATTTGTATCTGGCTTCTGACTGAGACAGGTTTTTGGCATCCATTCCATACAATGAGTAGGATAATGGACCCTAAGTAGGACACAGACCTAATCAGACGAACATAGATGGTCTCAGGATCTGATGCTCTGTTGCGCTACAGTAGGTTGTTACCAAGAGGCATGGAACAGCATTTCTTTCTCTTGTTGATCAATTAACTTTGAACATGAAGCTGGGTTTTGTAGTCGTGTCTGACTAAGGGCCCTCACTCATATATGGGAATGGAAATGATGTAAGGCCAGGCTAAAGGAAAACAGAGTTATTGACTCACACAAGATAGAATAAACATCTTATCTGGCATTGATATTTGTCATTTCAAATATCAAACATCAGCACAGGGGTGTGAACAGACAATTAATGTGTGCCAAGTTCGAAAAATTATCTGGGGAATTCCAGTCGTGACTCATCAGTCGTAACTCATTAATGACATTAAAAAGGATGACCACACAGATGAAGAATTGGCGGGTTAATTTGCCCTCTCAGTGTGCCTTTGTATTATTTTTTGCATATAAACCCCTTTCTAAAAGAATGGGGCCTAAATGAAATGAAAGACATTCCCGTGAGATATCTGCTGGTGTAGAAATACGTCTTTAAACAAAAGCAAAAGATTTTCAACAGTGCTGTTGCGACATATATACAAAATTTTCTAGACGACAGAGATTTACAGCGCTTCTCAGTGTAACAGCACACCGTCAACGTGTTGAATGCCGCTGGTAAAACTTGGCAGCCTTTCTGATTCCTACCCATAGCAGAACAGTGTGAGAGCATGCCGTTAGTGACATCAGAGGGACTACATCAAAGGTCCCATAGGAGCCCTGGAAGGGCACACAGAAACACACCCAGGGGTTAACAGCAGCTTGTCACATCCCTAGGAGCGGTCACTGGAGGGACAGAATAACCCAGACGCAATCCATGGCCATAACTCACAGGCACAATTCTGGCTGGCGCTTCACACCTTAAAGGTTTTCACTACTGCCCATTGCTTTGGGTCAATAGTTGATTAACAGATGTTGTCCCTCATTCTTGCTGGGTTTGTCCTTAGATTAACTATCACACTTTTTCTGTTCTTACACCCAGACATATTCTGGTTAAATCTATAGTAATATTATTACTTGATTTATTGATCGCGGGATAATATCATAAATACTCATTTAATATCTAGTCATCCCCCACCCACTGATCCTGGTCATGGTACCGGGAACATTATAAATATATTTTGACTAGTGATGTATGCAATTTAGTCTATATTATATACAGTGAAACAGTAAATATACTGCTCACGCTTGCGTGACCTTTATTTCAACCCCTAACATGGTACTGCAACTACCAACTTCTCTCATTTAATAGATTCAATTTTTTTGGAGGATTAAAGAGAAAAATCGTCTCTTCTCTTGATACAATTACACCTCAAACCTTGTCTGCTCGGTGGGTCTGTGAGCAGAAAGATCCAGACTGACACGATAATGAAATTTACTTTATCTCCGGAAGACTTCCGTGTCTCGGAACCAAGTTGAACGTGTGCAATTTAAGAAGCACATTGTTGCTTTAAAAACGTTTGCTTTTATATCCATGGGAAGATTTACGTCCTCAGACTATCAGTTTTGGTTAGTTTTTATTCTTGTATTTATCAGCTTGAACTAAAACCCGAAACCCAGGCTGCAACCGTAAAATCCCACTCTCAGGAATTTAAACGTGAGCTGCAATAAAGCACACAGCAGGTAAACTCAATCTTCAAGTCGGAGGGGGAATAGGATTTACCCTGACAAAGCCGTCAAAACTCACAACAATTGTCTCTTTCATCTTCCGTCTGAGAAAGAATTACAAGTCAATATTCCAGAGTTTTAAACTGTATGAATGCCCTATAAACATTACAGACCAAAAATACCCAGTACGAAATCCAAAATCTATTAGGGTTGATAAAAAAGGCCAGCGTGGGCTTCTTTGTGGCCAGTTGTACATGGGGTCATGGGGAATTTCCCACACAAACTCCTCATGAGGAATAATGCAATTTGGGAGCAAAACAGAACCTCTGCCCGCTTAATACGAAGTGGGAACGGCGTTTCAACCTTACACACATGCTGCAAGTCAGAAAGAAAAAATCCCACAAGCAGTGGGCTACCACAGAGCAGTTTGCAGCTAAATGCCAAGCACTTCTATTAGCATCCTGAAAAGAATGTGGGAACAATACATTTAATTTAAATAGACTGCATATGTATACACAATACATTTATTTCTTTTGCACTCTATAAACCCAAGTACACTTATTATGCACAACTTAATACAAATTAATAAATACAAGTATTACAATATATTGCATTTTATCCTGTTTGATGATAAAAAGGAAATGCACTCTAGTCCACACATCAAATTCTCAGAATCCTGTGTGAAAAATGTTGAAAACCTCAGACTGCAAACTTACTCTCTTAAACGGCAATTTACAGATTCAAAGATTCGCGAAAAATGGGTAGGAAACGTGTAATAAAACACTCAGCAAATAATTATGAATATAGTATATAGTCCTGTGCCATCTTTGAAATTACTTGTTTCAGCAAATGTCTGAAATATGCTACTTATGGCAACGTATTTATTTTAAAAGAGCACATGTATTATAAAGAGGTAGAAACGAAAAGAATAGGAAAGGCTAGATTTAAATATCCACCGACTCGCAACATTCAGGGGTGTTTGCTAGTAAATTAAAACTGCCAGATGTACAGATGTGGTCCCTAATGTTTGTGAGCTGACGCGTTTCACTATGTCAGAACAAATGATATAAGATGGGCAGTATAAATGCAGCGAATGAGTCTTGCGTTTTTCCGTGGAGGCAGCCGCAGTTCTTGCAACAGTGTGGAAAGTCATCAGTCTGTGCAGCATTTAAAGGCACCCAGATATCTGTCATGCCGTTAAAGGATTAAGGTTCAGCAGGTTACGGGCCCATTTCTCTCCGTTATCAAGCGAAATGACTCTGCAAATATGACAATAAATCAACTGGCAAGTCGATGTGAGAGGATGCGACTGCTAGGCCCTGATAATGCATCAATCAATATTTAATGTTTAGACTTTAATTAATCCACAAGCAGGAAACATTCTTTCAGTGACAAAACAGGTAGAAGGAATAAGTAAAAAGTGCTTGAGCCCAGAATAGGTTTTATATCAAACATGGACCAATTACTTTGTGTGTGTGCCCTGACAGAGCCCCATTACTCAGCTCTCTCAGGCTTTCCTGGTTATTCTTTTCATCCCTCTATTGTACAGAAATCTGACAACTCGCTGTGGAACCATCATGTGTTTAACAGGATTATTGTACAAAAGATAAGAGAGACTTGAATTAAGGACATCAGCTAGTGATTTTCTGTTGAATTTCATTTTTTAAGATGTAATTTCTTTTTACAAGCATCAGTTCTCAGATAACTCCTACTTGATTGCAACTGGAAGCTTAAAGAAGATCTTTTTTTCCTTCTTACACAATAGTATCTTAGGTGCTCTTGTGGCAGTAATATATAATCGCCCCGCTAATTTATTCAGCCGGTTCCCATCAGGTGATTTGATTAAGATTGATAATGGATATTGAATATTGCCACTTAATAAAACCGAACAAAATGAAATATTATGCCACTAAGAGTCCCTCTTAATTTCGGGCCACACTGTCACTCTGATTCACCATTCTGCCGTCACTCTTTCTATCTTAAAAGTTCACGTTCCATGTTTACTGTGAGACGTATCCGGTAGAACGAGATGCTCACTCGCATAGTGCCCATGGACTGTCAGTTACCGCTACTTTAAAGAATAGCAGCGATAAGCAGCAGCTGACAATGAGGACACAGGAACTATAAGTAACGCACACAATGAATGAGGCAAAACAATAAAGCAATAAAACAAAACAATAAACAAAAGCTTCTGAGAATATATGCGTCAGCGCACACAATCTCGTATGGCGGCATCTGAAGAGCACAGAGGAACATTAGCGTCTATGAAGGACGTCAGGCCTTGTCATTGAATCCACCCCCCTCAGTTGCATGGTGCAGCTCCTGATAGGTTTGCGCGGGATTATGGTCACTCACCTCTTAGCCATCACCGTCTCTCTACAAATAGCCTGAGTGCCAGACAGTCTTTTTTACTTACTACCTCATAAAAAACAAGAACTGAATTCACTGTTAACTAGTTAGAAACCTCTAGTTGACAGCAAAATAATATCACTATGAGGGTGGGCCTTAACCCCAACTGCTCCGGTGGGGCTGCACACCGGCTGACCCTGTGCTCTGACTCCGAAACTTGTATATACATGTGTCGGTCTCTTCTGTCACAAATCAAAGAGTTCCTCCATACCTGTAAAAATGACAAATTAAGTGTCTTTAATTTCTTTTTCGTTCTTGATGAAGCCTGGATTGTTATCCTTCCTCTTCATCTTACTTTATTTTGAACGATGTTTTAATGTCAATGAAATTTTTTTCTAGGTTTTCACCATCCAATCAGGCAAATTCACTTGAACATGCAGGCTTTTAATGTATGTACACTAAAATATTAAATTAATCTGATTTACAGGTCACCTAAAGAGACCACAGAGCCAAACCTCCAGGTCTCCGCCAAACCTAAAAATGCTTCCCAGTGAATCAGAAAATTGCCCATCAGGCCAGCTTCGGGAGGTATTAAATTACGTTGCACCCCCAGTCACGCTGTTAAACACCTGTGCTGCCAGCGCAGGCCCTTTCAGAGAGAGCTGTCTGTGTGCGCATCCCCCATGCCGCGAGCCCCCTGATTACAGGGACAGAGAGGTATTAATTACAGGGCTGCTGAGGATAAGCTGCTGTGCGATAGCAGGGTGCCAGGGGGATGCTGGGATACCTGCAGGATGGTGATGCTCCAAGCAGCGGGGCGCCATTACGCCCAGAGCGAGCGAGGCCACGAGTCACCGGGTGCGAGGAGTGTGTAAAATAAACGTGCGGAGTGTGACTGAAAAGCACAAGCGGCCCTAACCTTTTGGCTACGTTGCATTTTATGCACTCTTTCAGCCAGGACGCCCCTTAAAGGTTGTGACAGAAAGTCACAACCTACCTCCAGCATCCATAAGCTGTGCTCTGCATAAGTCTACGTATGGCACTGTTGGCTAAAGCTTGTAGCGTGCTTGATTATTTATATAGCTGGATATTTTGGCTGTAGCAGTGCAGGTTAAGCAGCTGGCTCCAGGTTACTGAGGCATGGGATCTCCAGGTGCCTGAAACCACAGCCTTCACTGTGCATTGTCCTGCAGGGTCCAGGCTACCTACGGCTGGCTTCATGTTTGTTACTCTTGTGTGTCTCCCAGCTGTAATCTCTGTGTGTTTTGCTCTGCACGCAAACACACGTGTGGCCCACACAGGTGGTTCGACTGGCTCAGCCGCCAGCCATGGCAGCGTGGGATGACTCTTGAGAGATGCCACGGAGGGACAGCCGCATCCTGAGGCAGAAGAGGAAGCCAGGAGGCCAGCGTGCGGCTTTGGCCCACCCTCCATGTGTGTCCAGGGTGTCCCAGCAGCCCTGGGGGCTATATGTCTCTGATCACCGTGCTAATTCAGTACACATGTCACTAACACTGTGAAACTATCCCCTTCACAGCGGCTCTGTGAAGCGAATGTTAATCACAAAAAAACCTATTAATAACATATGGTTAGGATAATATCAGCCATATATTATATAATATTCTCTCTATACCATAACATATCAATAACATACAGTTAAGATAATGTCAGCCATATTTTATATGATATTCTCTCCATATCAAAATAATCAATTAATAACAAACAGTTAGGATAATATTAGCTATATTTCCAATAATATTGTTCCTGTATTCAAGTCATATGAACTTGGATTTTTGAAAATGTTGGCTTCATTCCTGCTAACAAATATTTTAGTTTAGGTAAATACGGTGTTTCCCCTACCTTGTAAAATGTGGCACACAGATTTTTTTTAGAGATATTTACACTTAACAGAAAAGCTTTTCAACTGGAAATGTGAACTTACTTTGTTAAAGGCAACATATATTTTAAAACGTGTGAGAACTTTATGAATATGGGATGTTCACAAAATGTGTTTTCTTTTAACATATGCCTTATGAAATCAAAAGGACCATTAAAAGGTCTGTATATTCATTTTTCTAGAGATTTTTAACTTGTGTGTGAAACATGGCTTTAGCAATATTTCTTAGTGTCACTTTTATAGTACCTTAAACGATTAATGTAATAAAAAGGATAATTTAGATCAAGGTAGAGTAACAGTGTAAACCCTCATTTCCACAGAGTACTTCAGACTGATATTTGAAAACTGGCACATAAGTATCAGAAAACGGGATTTGAACAGGCCATAAAAACATTATTTAATATTGTTGCAAATCAGGCTCTTTCCTTCTGGCATAAATCAACAGAAGGCTTCCAGAGTCAGAGTTGACAAGTCAACGCTAAGACTTACAGCTGAAAGCCTGCAAATATTTGAAGTGTCTATGTCTTACTGCCAGCTAAAATAAATCAGCTCTAACATAAAATCATCATTTCGAGAGACACACAAGAATGAAGAAGCATAAACTGTCTCTTTATATAGGAGAATATTTTATGTGTTCATATGAATGCTAAATGTTTCAGAAATAATTAATCTTTTTGAACCACAGCATACTGTACAAAACAGTGTTAGGTAAACAGATTATCTTTAAAATAGAATTGGCATGAATATGTATAAATTATAAGGGAGTCGCTTATATAGCTTATTAATTGCTGGATATGACCTGTGCAGGATAAGGGGGTCACTCATGGGAGAGATCTTTATGTAAAGTGCATTGTCTAACTATTAGCTCTTTCACTGCACTATGGCACGCCTATCGTCTATAGTATATTTGTTGTTTATTCATTTATATGTTAACTATTTTCTTAACTGATCTTGGCTGAGTGGGAAAGCATCACAATGCACTAGCAGCACAAGGCCTTAAGAAAGAAAAGAAGTTTTTAGCAAGTTTTTAAGTCTTTGGTGGATGGATACACATTTATTTGTACATACAGTATGTAATATCAGACAGATGCGCAATCAGTCACAGGGATAATTGTTTTAGTGAAACAATGGTTTGATATGACAGGCCAGGGTATCTTGGGTCACCAAAACGGGACACATAAGGTGACATCTAAATGGACCATATGCTCCAGTACACAATTTTGGCACCAGCCTTATCTGTCACTGTTGCTCTGGAAATTCAAACAATTGGGATGCAAGCTGATTGTCTGCAGAGCCATTGATTGGTTACTGAAAAGGCTGGGGCAGGGGGTGGACAGTGTGTCCCTTTAAAGGTGGTTTATACTTATAATTTAATGTGTATAAAACTACTTTTGACACACGTTGTTTTACGATGCATAAACCTGAAGATCTTCCATCATACAATAATAATGCCTCAGGCGGTGTGATTTTAAGGAGAATCAAGTCCTTTCAAAGAAAATTCTATATCACACCCTGCCCACCGGAACAATGCCCCTGTATCTTGGCTGCTCGGGTTATTGTCCTATAAAAGGTGTGATTTTGCTCTAGGACAATCAAACAATTGTGTTCATTTGCTAATTGAAGGCAAAGTGGTAAAAGCACTGAGGCCGGTTCATTTGTTTGTTGTCGGGCTGTTAACGGCCCCCATCTCCCAGCATGAATCAAGCCCGTTTGCCCGGCTCTGACCTCCTCATGGTGGCTCTTCCACTTCACATTTTCATAAATCTCAGGTGGTAATCTCTTAATGCCATGCACCTCAGACAGTTGTTTTTTCTGAACAATGCTGAACAATGGTCTCTCTGGCTGATGTTATCTCCAGGACACTGACAATAAAAGCAACCTCTCTTTACCTTTGGCCACTCTCCAAAAAAAAGCTGCCCCCTTGGTGAGAGAGCTTTCTGTTTACTCAGTCTCCTCACACAGATCTTATCTGATAAAACCGAAGACTGGATTTTGTCTAATCGGTCCTTTCTGTGAAAAACAACACATTATTATTAGCCGTGCGTGTTGAAGATCGCCGAAGAGCTAAACAAACACCGATCCAAAGGAAATGCAGTTTTCACAATCCAAATCAAATCAAAACAAGCAAAATAAAGCCCGCGGCATGTGTGAAAATTTGCTGTGGTATTAGACAGACGTTTCCTTTAAGAGTTTCCATCTGCCCGTATGTAAATTCAGATTGTGCCATATTTAACAGTGCTATGCCTGCAGAATCCATCATAAACCAACAAGTTGTTAACTGACAATGAAACGAGATGTTTAATTCCGTGTGTCGCCAGTGGATGCGGCCATTTGTCTGTTGGCCACTCAGTGTTAAAATTAAATCAATATTATTAGTAGCTATTTGCGCAACAAGAATCCGCATTCAAAGCAATTTAAATGCAATAGGAATAAAGCATGATGTAAGCATTGTCCACAATGTCAGTTTGATGCTCTCGTTATTTATAGGCAAACTACAAAGCATCAGACATGCTGAGGATGACCAGTTTTGCTTTTCCTTATACAGCTTTGCTATAATGTTTTATTTTATCGTTGTAAAACACATCAATAGTGCCGACTTGTCAGCCCCTGCCCAAAAGGCTGTTGGGTTAGCCATCTGGGTTTGAGTAAAAACAGGCATGGCTGCAAACCTGCAGGAGGGGCCTGACTTCTGGGCTTGGGGAGGGTCTATGTTCTCAATTTAGCAGTGCAGAGATATTTGTGCCACACGAAGAGAGGTTCACCCGGATTGGACCAGCTGAGGTCCAGCAGTCTATATGATTGTTCCAGGAATAGCATGACGCTTCCTGGTAACTGCAGAACCATTTAGGCACATGGTTTTCAGCATTAATGCCTTTACACATATTCCCCTATCTGTTTTTTAGGCTGTGACTTCAATACATGAACCGCACCAAAAAGCGACATTATTCTAACCCCCAATTCATTTATCGACATGACTTGTTAACTGCACAATGTCAGTAAGCTCGCGTCTCATCCCTGCTCCAATTGCCCATCCTTAAATTTATAATTCATGAGCCTCTGTCCCTTTTATTCTCACTTCGAGCCTCCGCTATAAATGGTGAATGGATACCGAGTTGTCGAGTGCCAATACAATGTCATGCTCAGAATCGCAATGGGCCCGTTTGCCCTTCCATCCATCACGCTGTGCGGACAACTCCGGTTGCAGTATTATCCGAATATTATTAAATCTTCGGACCCAATCCTCATAAATTATGAGGTAATGTCCCTAACACCATTATAGGGTAAAATGTATGGGCTTCAGCCGCTTCAGAATAATTATTTGCTTTAAAGGAAACGTGGTTGAGCATTTTAGATTAAGAAGAAAGAGTAAGAGACAGAGAAAAGGGAGTTTTGGTCGCTGGTTGCTGCCGGTATCTAATACACCATTATTCATACATTTAGGTCAGTCTAACCTGACCACTGAACCACTATCCAACCGGGATGGGCCAAACATCTGCTGCAAAACACTCTCAGCCAATCCCGTGACACATTAGTGATCTTGTCCTTTTCAGATGTCTGGCTTGCACCGGTGCTCTTTAAACACTTGGCCTTCATTTGCTGGCCCTCTCCAGCCCTCTGAGTGCAGCCTTGATTTCAGTCCCAACGTTAATATCTGCTGATGACCGTGGACCATCGCCTCAGTGCCTTGCAGGAAGTAGTGTTACTTTTTGCTGAGAAGTTTCCCACAGCACAAAGGCACGCTGCAGGTACTTCTCCCCGCTTTGTAAACTGATGAGCCTGGCTTGTCTCATCACCCTGTTTACAGCTGACAGAGAACTGGTGCGGCCATAAAACCTGGCCCCTGTCTCGCATACCTAACGCACTTCATAAAGTTTTTATGAATGATTATTTCAAAGCTGAAAGCTGTTCCGAACCCCCATTCCTGCCCCTGGAAGTCTGGCTTAACTGCGAATCGAACATTTATCCTTACTAACCTGGCAAGAGGACTAATTTGCAAAGTCTGAACAAACTTAGTTTGATTCCAGACATTGACACTGCAGACTTGCTTATTGCATATACTCTGTGAACTCTACGCTAATAACAATACTAGTAAATCAAAAATGGCGTATATTGGTAACTTAAAAAATGCAGTGTTACATTCTATACCGTAGTAGTGATTGTGTAGTTCATGAATAACAGAGATTCTGTCTCTTTGACCGAGATATTTAACGTGTCGCTTCAGTGAAATATCTGTCTCAGTGACTTTCAATTAACTCCATTAAACAGTTTTCCGTGCGTCACTGCAGTGAGCGTGGTGACGGCAATGACATCATGTTTCCTCACAGCTACTGTGGGACACATTCAGCGGCTGCTTTTATTCTGGTTACATAAGAAATCACTTCCTAGCACAGAAAGCAATTAAATACTCAGCGGGATGCCATAAAAGCATGTTGTACTTATGAATTTTACTGCTAAATTAATAGCTAATTGGTCTGGGAATCACTCTGGTGATGCTGTCATCTATTGAATGAAACTGAAAATGAAACATTTTTGGCTGGCTCTATCAAACCTAGACACCACATTTTCATTCTGTACTTTGAAAGGAATGCTTGCCTAACAGAACAGGGAATATGTTCATCAATTACTATGATTATGCATTGCCTTTCTTTAACGAAAATGTTTCTGTCATTCTTCTGTTGAAAGGACATTTGGCACGTAACATGAAAGGATCGTACAAGTAGGCGTAAGTGTTGCTTAACGATAAGAGAGGCAGGGAGGAGGGTTGCAGTCCCTCATCAAAGAGATATACATGTTTCTGTTAGTTCAATATCATTGACCCCCCCCCCCCTCGCCCCGGCCTATGTCCTACCCGCTAAAAAACAGAGAAGGAATTCTGTTATGTTGCCTTAAAAACAAAGCACTTCTTCTTAAAGAGGCTTTGAATTCAGCGTTTCAGTCCCTTGATTGCTATCTTGGGGCAATGCATGGCAATTACTTGTTGGAACCATTAAAGTGGCTGATTGCACATAATCCAGACTCTACACAGTGTTCCCAGGCACAGGTACGGCAGGCATCCCCAGACACTGACCCAGCCGCACATGGCTCCCCTAAGGTACACGCATACAAAACATACATTCACAGTCACCGACATGCACCACAGACAACATGCTTAAAATGCATCCCCTTGGCTCAGTGCTCCAGGCTTCATGCGGGGCCTCCTCAAACGGCCTTTCATTTTAACACTCATTGGGCTATAAGTGGGTCTCCTGCCCCATGCCATGTGACCTGTCATGTGTGCGGAAGGACAGCTATACTGTAGAACGGACAAGAGGAATGTTGGGCATCTCTGCCGGAACAGCAGGCTCTGATGGTAGTCGGGAGTCAGACACAGAACCGGCCATGACCACACTGCCGAATCTTGGGAAAAGACATGGATAATTAGTGGACACGTCTCTGGTAATCCTCCTGAGTGTGTGGTAATGCGCCCCCCCCCCCCCCTTTATGCAGCACTGGCCTTTGCGAGGAATGGGAGAAGGGACAATTGGGGGGGATTGCTGGGTGGAGAGGGGACTGTTACTTAGCAGTTTTTATAGCTTTAGGCCCTGTGGTCCCACTGCTCTTGATTTACTGCCTTTCTCAAGAAACCACATCTAAGGAGACAAATAATTAAAAGCCTTAAAAACGTGCCCGTTTAAAGTTGTAATGAAATTGTTGGGCTGCTGCAGGGCGGGGGGGGGGGCACAGACCGAGACGGAGCGTAGGTTATGGACCCGAGGAGCTAACAGGGGAGCAGCCCCACAACCCGACTTGCAGAGAATCTGTCACATCGCCCTTAAAAGGTCGTCTGTCTGTACCCACATCCCAGTGCATTGATTAAACGTATCCTCCCCTAGAAGCTGCCGGTTTATGGCGTACATTTGGCTGGGAAATACAGGGGCAGCGCCTTTTTAACATTTTCCTCCAATGCGACAAAGTTCCAGGCCCCAATCACAACTTGGACCAAGGAGTGAAACCAGGGGACATTCTAGGATTTTTTTTTAAGTGTGAGGCATAAGAGAGGCCATATATGATAAAGAGCAGCCAACCTTATCATTTGTCGATGATATGTTTTGAATTGGTGAGTGACAGGGGGCACTCTGGGGGCCAATCAGCTTTCATCTGTTCCCCTGTAACCCCACCCCCTGACTGAAACTCAACCCTGTATAGCACTGAAGCCAATAATTCAGTAGCACAGTGGCACTAGTCCTAGGCTCAGACCAGGAGCTTAGCTCTGCAATGAGATCAGCAAGGCGAGTTTGAAGGAGGTACCGGCTGTTAACTGCTGACTAATCTTTCCCTGGCTTTGACATCAATAGCAATAGTTCTGTCTCTATCCATCAATCAAAACATTGCTGGTGCCACTCTCAAACCCATGTACATCTGTAGTTATAGTGAAATCAAAGGGTTTGACAGTGTCTTACACACTTTAAAATCACATTAATATTTTCCAGCCGAGATAACTAAAGGGAGAAACAGATGTTAGCATAGTATAACCCAAACCAGAAACTTAAAAAGGTCACATTCATCCCTGTGCATGTGTCTCCATGTTATGTAAACTTTACCCTTATCCCTTTAGGCTGGAAGACAGGGACTGCAGTTCACGAACCCGCACGTGTAACTGCCACAGCACCCGTACTTCTGTGGTCAAGCCCGCACAATGCACACGTTTTAAAAAAACTTATAAAAGATCACAAACATTTTGGACTTCTAAATAAAAATAAGGAAGCAGAATTTTAAAATTAATATTATACTTATTTTAGTAAAACATTTTATTCATAACTCCAGATGTCCAAAGAGTGTCTTGCATGTTTCATAAAGAATTGTCCCATTATTTTATATTTAAAATGTTTGAAGTAACCTTGTGCTGAAAATGCTTCTAATTGTCCTGTTCATATGTATGTTCAGTGGTTCAATAATGTTTATTAAAAAACAACGACAATTCACATATGTGCAGAAGGAGGAGGAAAGGAAAATATCCCGAAATAGAGACTTGCGCACTGGCTAAGGACCAGGGCAGTCCGTGGCTGCGCAAACACAAAAGCTCGGTACTGCAAGCGCTCAGCTGCAGGGAATTGCATTTACATCAATAGCGTCATAAACATACGCTTGTGTCCGCATGCGGAGTAGTATGAACTGGCCTTTTTGCTTCGCTGAGAGTCTCTCACATCCCACCCCTTCCACGCAGGTGGCCTTGGCCTTGCAGACACCCCTGGCACTCCTCCCTTAATGGTCCTGAGGCCTCTGCCACAACCGGGTGCACGTGGTTAACCCTTTGTCTACTTGTCACCTGACCACTGTGGCAGGAACTTGGGCGAGATAGGGAAGGCGAGAGAGTTGGAGGCTCTGAGATTATTACAAGGAACATGAAGGAAGAGCAAACTGCATTGTGGGAGCCTGGAGGCAGGAACACCATGCCTGCAGAGGGAATGTGGACATTTCGGAGGATACAGGAGAAGGGACAAAGACGACTAAATACCAGCCCCGATACTCACACTTTTACCCCTGCCAAGAATACTGCATTATAGAAGAGACCTTTATAAGACAGTCATGATACATAATACACATGGCTATAATGTGTTATGCCTTTTCACGAATATTTATAACCACGTTTATAATGCTTTATGAATGCATTATTATTTGTTATGAATGTGTTCATAGACATGACATTCATAGAAAGTGTTACCAGCATCTCTTTGTTTATAAGAGCTCTGGGTTCGTTAGAAGACATTGAGTAACACAAGCTAATATCAACGGCACTAACAGAACACAGTATTGTCATCTGGAAACAATTTTTTGGTCCCCGAATGATGTAAATCAGCTGGTGCTCTATAAAAACAAATCGATTTCAATGTGAAATGTACACACGCCCTTGTACATATCCCCGTTTCCGTGCTCGCTTCCTGCCGCAGGACGTATATGCGTTTGAATCTTCCTGTGTGACGGCAGTGTCACTAGGACCTGCGCAAACGGCGTTCCTCCCTCCAGCGTCCGCCGTCCCTTTGCCGGCAAACGTGTATGAGACAGACGGATAAAAAGGAAATCACAAGCAGAGCGTGGGGCTGTGTACTATCTATAAAAATAAACCAGGATTCACACAGAGAATATATACCAAACAGCTGCAAAAGCAGGCTTCTGAATGTAGCTGGCAAACTGGTGATGAATGACCAAGATGATATTTGATTTTCCCTGACACAAAGGCATCAAGGAGAAGTTTTCAACCACTAAACTGTAAGGGACTGCAGGCAAATATGGTCGGCTCTCCAGAGGAAAAATCATAGAAAAGATTAGTTACTAATTTTACTAATCGCGCAACTGCGCTTCTTTAATGATCCGTTGTAATTATTATTATTTGTCTCCTATTGACAGTTATAATACATTATAGTGTTGATTATAATGCTTCATAAGCTCCAATGAAGGTCTCATCTAAAATGTGCTATAGATACCTTTATAATGCATTATAATGGTTGGTATAAGCATTAAGGATGCTTTGTGCTGCATTATGAAGGTATCTATAATACATTATAGATGAGAGCTTCATAAAGCATTCATAATGCATAATACGGCGTCCATAAAACACAGCTCTAATGTGTTATACCTTTTTGGAAAAAAATTATAGCCATGTTTATAATGCTTTATGAATGCATTATAATGTGTTAGGAATATGTTCTTAGAATCTTACAGACATGGCATTTATAGAAAGAATTACCAAATTTTGCAAGTATTATCCAAATCTATTTAATGAAAAAAATCTATCAAATATATGATCTAATGTATACTACATACCACATGTGTTTTATATAGTAAAATAAATCATTCAAAACATAATGTTTGTAGCATAACACCTGGTGAATACAGCACAAAAACTGAATACATTTTACTCTCATTACTGCCTTTTTAGAAATTTTCCCATGGAAAAACAAGAATACAGTTATTTCATTGCAAAGGTGTGAGAGAGAAATTGGACTTGAAGCATAAAATGGTGATTTTCCAAGACTGAACAGAGCTTTTGTGGTGTGATCATCTGAATGAATCAAACACTACCTTGGAGCTCCTCTCTGTCTGTCTGGCTTTAGTACAGAAGCTTTGCCAAAAGCCCCTTTCAAGAACCTCCTGTCACCAGTCACTGCTCCAGCGCCATATAGTTCATATGCCATTGTCACAGGAAGTGTCTCAGGAAGTGACATCAAGGAATGAAATTCACTGTTAAGTCAAATGATTTATGAGATATGGTTCGAGTTTCTTTATGGTTTATGAAACTGCTTTTTATGTGACCTTTTTTGCCATAGCTTGAAAATTCTACACACATTCAAAATCTTACAGCTTCATTCCCAAAAATATCCCTCAGAATCCAGCATGGGGTCACAGTGAGCCCAGGGGAGGGGAGAGTCTGGACGGGATGCCACACCCAATGGGCATGACACAGTAAGGACATGCAAACTCCACACACAGTTTGGGGATGGGATTCGAACCTCCAATTCTGCAAGTGTGTAGTCACAGTATTATCCACTGTGCAATTTTGCATTGTCAATACAAACAGATGGATGAACTATTATTCAGTGCACCCTGAGTGTCTATAGGTGCCCTCATTTCCTAGTGGCTGATGGGAAGGGAGTCCCAGCGCTGAACGGGCTTACCTCGACAGCAGGCTTTCAAATTAAGGGCGCTCGCTCAACTTAAAAGTCCCCTTTGAGGCGGCTAATACGGCTGAAGGGCTCAACTGTGGGATAACCACTTATTTAATGATATGAAAGAATGCATCCCTCGTTAGGCCTTGCTCTGAATGTTTCCACGTCTCATCTTGCTCCCGTGCATCACTCAAATGGAATGTCATCTCGTCTTCTAATCATCCCTGGGACTCTAATCCTGCAATTACTTACAATTTCAAGATACAGCCCTTAGGTCATATTCTGGTCTGGGAAACAGCGATGTATTGCTCTCTCTCCCCCTTATTTCACCCGTTCCGCCTCGGTGTCCCAGCAGGGTTTTCTCTTGCCTTTACCTAGCAGATCTGAGGCGCTGACCTCAGGATGTGTAAAAGAATTACAGACTGAATCGCCCATGCCTGCGTGTTCCGGAAATGGTGACAGAGATTCCTGTCAGACAAGTGTGCTTTGAAACATTCTCTCTGGTTCACAAGCATGTCATTCCTGCACAACACCTCGATGCCTGAGTGACTGAGGGGTGACCGTTCGAAAGCGCCCCGGTTATGCAGCCACAAGGGGTTAATGAGAGAAACAGGGAACTCTCACAACACTACTATCTGTGGGCTTTTGGTCAGTGTGTACAATCTGGCAATTATGGCCAATAAGTCTGCTCAGAGGTCACCTTGGCTAATCTGCTTATGGCTCCTGAGAAATTAAATACAGCAGTGTGACCGTGGTCAGCCTCTCACATGTGATTACAGGGATGTCTGAGTGTGTGCGACACAGGGATACAGCAAGTCGACTGTACATGACAATAGATCGGATCAGTGGGTTACACTGGCCATACTGACTGCTGGCTATCAGTCGTGTGACATGCCGGTTTCTCCCATCAGGTATATGATGGCATCTGGAATGGACTGGTCCATCATTACCAGGTCCAGGGATTCAAATCATTGGGCTTCTGCAATACACCTGAAGATGGTTCTGTTACACTTTACTTAAGGCCATGTTTTTAGTAATTTATAAACACATTCATAATGCATTATAATGCATACATAAAGCATTATAAACATGGCTATATATATTTATCAAAAGGCATAACACATTATAGCCATGTGTATTATGCATTATGACTGCCTTATGAAGCTGTCATCTATAATGCACTATAGGTACCTTTATAATGCAGTGAAAAGGATCTTTAATCATTATACTGACCAAAATGTATAATACACATGGCTATAATGTGTTATGCCTTTTCACAAATATTTATAGCCATGTTTAATGCTTTATGAATGTATTATTATTTGTTATGAATGTGTTTATAAATTATTAAAAACATCTACTTCCTGTAACTGCTTATCCCAGTCAGGGTCACAGAGGATCTGAAGCCTATCCCAGAGGCTGTGGGCACAAGGCAAGGAACAACCCAGGATAGGGTACCAACCCATCACAGGGCACACTCACACACCATTCACAATCAGCCTCAACATATTTTTAGACTCTTGGGGAGGGAAACTGGAGCACCCGGAAGAAACCCCACAAGGACATGGAGAAAACATGCACACCCCCACACATGAAACCCTGGTGGACACTTGAACCCTGGTCCCACAGATGCGAGATAACAGTGCTAACCACTGCACCACCGTGGCACCCAACTGAAAGCAAGCCCTTTAATAAAGTGTTACCAATGTTTCTGTAAGAGGTATGGTCCTCTGCTAGAGAACACTGTACATTAGCTTACTAATAATTACATTTAAAAATACTCTGCCATCCCCGGCAAACAATTTAAATACAAGGGGGCATGAGCATTTAAACTACACAGGAGTAAAAATTACAAAATAAAATACCCAAGATACATTTATGGGTTGTCGCTGTGGTGCTTTCTGCTAATCCTAATTCATAACTGGTATTTGGTAGCTGTTAATTTTTTTTCATGCGAGCAGCTACCTTTCCTTTGATCCAAATCAGTTGCTTTCACACACCACGAGTTTAATTACGTGCCTCGAAGAGAAAACAGGTCCGACAGTTTGTAGTAAGAAATCATATTTGTATGGGAGGGCCATCGACACAAGCAGTGATTTAGAGGAGAAATGTCATAATTGTTTCGTTTTAGCACGAGCGGGGATCAGGTTTCTGCTAATGGGGACAGACCTGAAAGCACTAATTAGTTTCTGTAGTCTACTGGCATCAGTAGAAGCAGAAAAGGGCCAGCAGTAAATAGGTTCTAACAATTGACTTGGAGCCTGTAATTTGAGTAGATGCTCCGGCATCACTTGGAGGGACATATAAACTTGCTCATGTAACGCAGATAGCTAATTGCTTCGGATCTGTTTGCACGTTCAGAGACAGAAACATGGCTTTTGTTCTGGAAGATGCTACAAAAAGCTACTAAAATCATTGTAGCAAATGGATTCATCTTTATAAAAGGCTTGCACATTGGGAAAATATAATCAAAAGCTCTTATCTGGAAAATTATTATCAAGAGGTAACACTTTACTTGATGGGGTACAAATGATATACTATTATATTAATTATGTATCAGTTAACAGCAAACTAAGTCTTAGTTACATACTGATCTTATGTTAAATCATCATTAATGAATTGTGACACATTTTATCGCAAGCATTTAGTATACTCGTTACTGTATCTGTTAATTCTGTAAACCTTTGTGAACTTCTGAAGGAACAAGTGCTGAGTAACACAAGCTAAATACTGATCTCATGCTTGTTCATCATTAATGAATGGCGACTCATCTTTTATCTCAGGTAGTGATTATATTTGTTCATGATTCGTATATGAGTTTTAACTAAGTATCTGAGCCCTCTAAAATAAAGTGTTACGAACTTAGATTTTGATTATTAAATAGTATTTTAATATGAAGAATATCAAGCAAAACACAATACCAAAGCAGAAAAATACATCTCTAATATAATTTATTCAGTCAATTGTTTTTCACTACTTGCAAATAAATCTAGCAGACATAAATAGGCTTTTGTCTCTGATTAAGTTGATGGCTGATGTAGACTAACTTTCAGGTCTGGCTGCCTTCCTCTGGAGCAAGGGCTGCTGGGTGTCCCAGGTGCTCCATGAATCACACCCCTGTGATTAGGCATGAGACGCCCCCTACAACAGCCCCAGGCCCCAGCAACCATGTAACTCTTCACTGGAGACAAACAACAGCTGTCTATCTGCCCTGAAACCGGCACTGAAGGGAGTCTCATTCAGCAGTTATGGGAAAATCAAAAATGTGGAAGTGAACAATTAGAATATTATTAAAACACAGACAATGTATCCAAATTTAGGAAGCTTGGCTGCAGAAGTAAATGCAATAATAACAACAACAACAACAACAACAATAATAATAATAATAATAATAATGAGTATTATTATTATTATTGTTGCTGTTGTTCTTAAGTTTGATTTGGGACCCC
>JAAGVU020000019.1:853676-880210 GCA_011763525.2 Mormyrus iriodes
AATAATAATAATAATAATAATAATGAGTATTATTATTATTATTGTTGCTGTTGTTCTTAAGTTTGATTTGGGACCCCCTTTTTCAAATCAACTCACCCACACACACACACACACATACACACGCACACACACACACCCTTCCTTTTTACTCGCTTGTCTCATGGTACAACAGCTTGTTAGTTTATAACATCTCCTGTGAGAAAGGAGACAGACTCACTCGGAAAATGCTGATCATAAAACAAATGTCTTAGCTTTCATTTTGTTTGTGTAAGGATCTGATTTACAGTATAACTGACTATGCAGACTCACACATGCATAAACCCACCAATTGCACCTCTCAGATGTTGACACCCCCCCGATCATCAGAGAAATCATCATCAGAACTCAGAAGGATGGCATCACTTAACAGAAATGACGGAAGATTCCAGAGAGGAGACAACGTGCCGGAGGACAGTCTATGATGGATGCCCCTCAGTCTCCAGCGTGGGGCTTCACTTTACTCAGCATGTGGGGTGGCCATGTCACTGTCCTACCTCTCAGACACCCTGTCTTTTCATCATTTCCTTGCTCCTCTGCCATCTACTACGCAATCCATCCATCCTCAAGGAGGACAACAAAAGTGGAGGGACGGAACAGGCCCACACTTGCGCTCCACAGAGGAGCCTGCTGCTGCCCTTGAAGATTACAGGCGTAAGAGGAACCATCATGATGTATGATATTATCGTCCTGGCCTGCATTTTGGTTATAAAGTACACAAGCAGGAACTCAGTGAGCTGAGCACCCAGCGCCTGCAGCAGCTGTACCACTTCTCCTTTGAACACTGAACTCTATGGCATCAACACCAACCTGTCAGCCCTCCCTCTGACCCTCTCCGCAGAAATACGCCCCTTGAACTGCCTGCGGAGCACAGGTGAACACCACTACACCTCACGCCTTGTTAACAAGCCAGACAGAGTCAATTGACATATTCTGGGAAAATTAAATGGCAATGGAAAGTGAAAAAATAAGCCCAAAGTGATTTAATTAAACAACTTTATTTAAATTGCCATTACTCAAATGTTTCACTTTGGTCATTAGGACAATATTTCTCATCATTTACGCAGGCAAAGGCGGGGGCACCATAGAGGGGGTTAAAGGTAAAATGATTCCAAGGATCCTTGAGCAATAGGCGCCTTAAAAAATTTGGAGCATGACTGGATCGGTTTGGGTTGGGGACCCAATATGATCTGCTTTCTTGGGGCCCGAAATCTCTAGCAGCACCCAGAGACCAGGAAGACCAAGAGACCTTTGAGGGGGGGGGGACATAGCAACAGACCCTAAACTTGGATGCTGGGTAAAATTTGTATGGCCAGTTGTTTTTTCACCACCGAATGCAGTCATTGCCCCCACCAAAAGCTCAAATTACAGTTAAATGGTGCTTAGCAGCGTGGCAGAATCATGCGAGATCTAGTGCCACATCTGTGGTAACACACCATAATTAAGAGAGTGCCAGGGAACACTAAGTTTAGAATACTTTGCAACCCCCCCCCCCGTGCCCTCACACTGATATTTAACAAAACATTAATCTTCTTGCCATGGCTTCTAAAGAATACTGTGATGTAGCTGGTCCTCACAAACGGGGTGATAGTAATTCCATTGTTCTCCCCTTTATTTATGCCAGGGCTGTACCAGGCAGATGAGGTAAGTCTTTTTTTCTATGTTATTATTCAAAACTGGGGATGCATAAAGGCTGATTACACAAATGTCTCTATGAGTCAACGGTGTTGTGAGTCCACACCTCCCACCCCAATATTCCCCCAGCTCTGTCATTCTGTCCCCCCCCACCATATTTGCATATGAATTAGTGTATATTGTCTTTCATATGATACACTGACAACATTGGCATCAAAGCCCCCCCTCTCCTGCCCCAACCCCCAACAAAACAAGATGGTACTTCTAATGCTCTCTGAAGCATTGCATTGTTCAGCATAACTGTTGAAAAGGATCACGCTGTGTTTTAAATATAAAATTCTTTGTTGGGATAATAGGCACTCTGTTGCTGTTGCTACTGTAAGGGTCAGGCAAACATCCCCTGAATGCTTCTTTCTTTGCAATTTCCACCATCACACTTGTTGGTCCAGCCAGGAGACATCTTTGTCATTTTATATTTCATTTATAACTTTCACTAACTAGATTTTATATTTTAATTTAATATATCTAAACCCTCATAAAACCCTCACAGATAACATTATAATGTGTGTGTTTGTGTGTTTAATAGCTGCATATTCCAGTAAGTCTTCAGTAAGTAAGCTTTCTTACTCACCTATTGGCTTGTGGGAGTGACTCATGCTGTGTCACTGGTCATTATTGGGGGGGCCTTTCATCCTTAAAAAAGTCTTCATAAAGCCAGGCCATTTCCAAATATTTTAGGAAAAACATACAACCACAAAGAGCCCTATAGGCTTGCATGGGAAGCCGAAGCGAATGGGAAGGTGACTGAATCTAGTTATAGGAAACAGAAGCTCAGGGGTCTATGCTCTGTTAAGGAGACCAAGCAGAAATGTCGTTTTACTGAAATAGTAGCCTGCAGATCAAGGCTTACATGTTTGCGAGATGCTTTTTTGAAGCAACGTTGACAGTAATCACGCGTCTTGCCTACTGTGCCGTGCATCCTGTGTTTGACTGAGTGTTAAAGTGAACTGTGGTAAATTTCAGCACGGAGCAGCGATCCAGCAGTCTCTACATGCCTGAGCAACGCTTGTTATTGGGGGGGGGGGGGGCAATTAAAGGGACACCAATGAGAAGATAAAAGCAGCCTTACGTAAAAAAAAACTGATGAAAAATGAAAACTTCCAGAGCTGTCATCACCCCAACAATCCTGTGTGTGTCTGAGCATCTGGGCTCAGACGGTTCCTTTGTGAAGCCTTTAATGTAACCTCGGATGTGAGGCCGGGGCCCACTGTCAGTACAGATCATTCAAAAGGCCCGCATTGCTCCTACAGCATTCGTAGACTTCAAACCAATTGAAATCATTGAGTGTTCCTTTGACGATGAAGATAACAGATAATTTGTTGTTGTACAATGAATGTTTGATTCTGAAACTGAAGGAAACTTCATATGAAAAATACGAGGTTGTGTAATACATTTAAAACATGAGATAGTGCCTGGTGGTGGTTCTTCTGAATTCCAACTCTGAGAAGCAAAGCCAAGGCTGCTGGGACGCAACAGGGAGATTCCTACAGAGCATCGTAAGTAAAGTCAGCTTCCCAATCCTCCGACGGTTACACAGGGGTGATAGTTAAGGCAGAATTAAGTCACCTTCACAATTAAACTCTTATTGTGATGTCACTAACTCACATTCTGCTTCTATAGAAAACCTCTCAGCCCATGAAATCTGTTTAATATATCGTCCCAAAAAATGAGAAGACTATTTATTTAAATAATGACCACTGGACATTTGAATCTTCAGACAGCTTGGTATACATTAACAGGAGCAAGTTACCTTTGACTCGATAACCCTTGTGTGCATCTAAGTTTGTGTATTCGTGAGGACAAAATTCGACAAACGGTTTCCCTGCCTAGTGACAAAACTGTTGTTTCTTGTACACTGTAGTGGCAGCTGAAATGAACAATGTCTGTGGTTATCCAACAGCCTGGAAAAAGCAAAGAAATAACATGAGTATTAAGCATAAGCTATCGGTAATGAATGGGCCTTTCAGTAGGTCCGCGGCTGTCTCCGTCGACTCTGGCGCTGACGGGGAGGCCAACCCTGTAAATCATACTACAGATGACAGCCCAACAAAACCGTCGGCCCTGCACTGGGAAGCCTGGACAACCAGTGTTCGACAAATAAGACCTCCCTCCCCCAGCTTACACGCCTTGCCAACTACAGCAGCAGGACAATTCAAACCACTTTTGCCCCAGCTCTGCTCAGGGGGCTAATTCTGTGTTTCTGGTCACCATTTGTATTTACTAGGATGACATAATTAATCCCCTGTTGCGATCAGCAGGAGTGGGAAGTCTTGCTGCTCTGCAGCCTGCCTCATGGTTCATCTGCAGTCCACGATGCATTCGGGATGACTTGCAAATGTTGTCTCTACGCATAGCCTAAAGTGAGAACTCTAGGCAGACTGATAAGGCGTACGTGTACTAACTTATATACAATTGTGAATATACTGTTCATTCCTAGAAAGTACAGCGATGGCATTCCATGACCAAAGCAGATCGTTTGCAATGGATTTATAACTGATTGTCACTGATAACAATTGAGTGGATTTTCTGAGCCTCCAGAGATATCGTGACTGAGAAATCTTTCAAATTTCATTACGCAGCTTGCAATTTGAGGTAAAAAGTGTTCGTTGAAGTTTAAGCTCTGAATGCAAAGATTTAGCTGTTCTAAAATCATATCTGAACGCATTTTATCATCATGTTCCTGAGAAAGACATATGTAAAAAGGCTAAATTCATTATTACATCAAAGTTTAATCTGGAAAAAAGCAATATTATGAAGTTCCATGTGGTGATTCATCATTATTTTGCCTTGATGGGCACAATAATATACATCAAAATGTGTTCAACAATTGCATGTCACAAAATGATGCATTTGCATTTGTTTACATAAATAAGAGCTGCTCATTTCACGAGGAAAAAAGGCAGAATATTAACATGCTTGTTCAACACTAATGCAAAGATGAATCAACAAACTGCTGACCACCACGCATCAAAGGCGGCTAGTCGTTGCTCCTTTCTTTGTGATGTTAGCATCAAACTTCTTTTTTGTGTTACTATGAAACCTTTACATAAAGAGGCCAGTTAGCTGGCCCTTCACTGCCAGAACATTGGGATATTCCCACTGTTGGTGCTGGCCAAGCGCTCTTGCTTTCACACGGAGCCTGACAATGAGAAGCGAACAAGCTCCCAGCCATAAAATAAATCAGCACATACAGGAACAGAGTGGATCTAATGGAGCTGGGAACAGTTTAGGGGCAAAAACACCAAAGAAGAACAAAGGGTAACACTTTATTTGAAGGGACACAAATACTTAGTAGTAACTCAGTTACTACTGAAGTACAAATCATGAACAAATCATGAACAAATCTAGTCATTACTGAAGATGAAAAATGTGCCATAATTCATAAATGATGAACAAATATAAGATCAGTATTTCACTTTTTCACTGTATTATTCATTACTTGTTCATTCAGTAGTTCTTTAGTTCTCAAAGGTTTACAGAATTAACAGACATAGTAACAAATATAGTATTTGCTTGAGATAAAATGTGTGACAATTCATTATGATCAGTTTGTAACTAACACTTAATTTGTGGTTATTTAATACATAAGTAATAGCATAATACTAGAGTATTTCTGTCCCCTCAAGTACAGTGTTATGGAACAAACTATGCTCAGAGATTCAAGTTTACTCCCTAGTATTAAATATTAAGGAATATGTTGGGAGAGAATGGCTCTCTTCTACACATTAGCCATAATTTTTAAATAGTGTAGGTTCATCAAAACAAGGATGAGTACTGGACGACCCAAACACGCACACAAGGAGTGTTCAAGATACAATGGGACAGGGCAACACTGATTAACAATCATGCATATTTCAACATTAAAACTAATCAATAATTCATTTACACTGAAAAAAGAAAGTTAAACCAGTAGGTACCGTTTCAGGCTATATCTTCATTTCCCTAGTAAACTATTTTTTAACAAAAATAAATCTGTATCAAGCATCTCTTAAACAGTGATATGGACTGTAATATAATTTGGGGTAGAGTTAGTGTTAGCCAAAACCTTAGTTACTTAAAAAAGATAATTATACAGTATAGTGAAAATAGCATTGCCTCTAGGCCATAAGAAATGATACACAAGTCTTCCTATTGCTAGAAATGTTTTTTTTCTAAGGAAGAAAATCGGTTTTTAATCATTCAGCATCTGGGGGAGCAGAGTGGCCTTTTCCTAATGCTCAGCCCACAGATCCCATCCTTCCACTAAATATATAATACTGAACGGAACTGTGTTCATTGTAACAATGTGAGCCGGCCTAGCTAACATTTATGAGGCTTAAACCAGTACTGATAGCAAGTGCAGGAATGCATGTTTACTGCATGAATACTTGTATGACAGTATTTCATAAATACTGTCATGATTATTTTAACAAAGAATTGGCTAAGGCAGTGAGAATGGGTGAATTTAAAATACAATCTCCTGTATTAATTACCGTATCTCCTGTATTAATTGCAGGCCACAGACATTAGGCATATACCCAATATGCCTAATGCCCGTGGCCTGTAATTAATACAGGAGACTGGTAACAATTCCTGAACACGGTCAGTTAGAAAGGATACAGTACTCTTCCTGCATAAATGGACTCTGATGTTTAGCTAAGTAGTACAACTTTACTTAACTTTTTTTTCCTGTTGTATAATTTTTCTAAAAAAAATTTAACAATTATCCCTGGTCTGTTCTGTCATAGGCCAGTCTGGGTAATCTATAGATTTTATTCACACTATTAACTCTGTAGCGTATATAATTTTCAATATGCATTTTTATTTATGCATTTTATAAAAGCATTATTAGGGCTGCATTCGTAGCACCCAGAAGTCATGTTCCCATAGGATTCAGAAGCTTACACTCATTGATACAGCAGCAGACATACTGCTGGTCATGCTCTCCTGCACCTGGCTCCCACTTAAGAGTCCTCATTTCTACTAACCTGAAAACTCGACCCATAAAGTACAAAAAAGACTACGGTCTTCACTTCCCGCTGTGACACACAACCACTTACCCCCTCTAGTTTAACCTTTTTTGTAGAAAAAAAATCAAAAATCAAGATGACTGTTTAACTTCAGGCCATAGTTATAAATTCAAAGCGCTATGAAATTAATCCTCCTGGATTTAAGAAGTTGGCACATTAATCATACGTAACGAAAGGGGGAACAAAAAAAGTCCGATTAGAACAGGCTTTTTCATGTAATGACTCATATTGTGGAATTGCTGTCTGTAATATTAACTGTTTGCTTGCCTTTTGAATAAGCTGATTATATAAACAAACCAGGACCCAGGAGGACCTGAACATCAGATGGATGCTGGAGTTGCCCAGGTCGAATAGAGATCGTTTAACTGCCAACAAAACCACACCGTGAACTACAGGTTCAAAACAACTCACCAGTGCCCCATGTTAAAGTACTTAAAGTATATACGAAAAACTTGCCAAAACGGGGCTGGTCCACCCTATAGACGACATAAGCGATTGCCTAGGGCACCATTTGATTGGGGGGTGCAAAACAGTGAGTGAAGAAAATCAGAAGAAGTTCCTCTACATTCTGTGACATTACAGTCATTTACACTAGCTTAAATATTTCAGTACTTTTTTTGTGAAACAGATGCTAGCTAACTAGTTAGCAGCCAGATACCCTGTACTGAAACGTTACAACTTACAAAATCTGTTTTCTGCTGCTCTGAGGGGTGGGGATGGGGGTGGGCACTCAGCAGAATGTCACCTAAAGGGGCAGAACACCCAGGGCTGCCCCTGACAGCTCTCACCCTCAAGCACGATGATCTACATGCAGGAAGGATGGTAAGCGTAACCATTTATAACCAGATGAAAAGGAAACGTTAAGCTTACTGGATTTAGTCTGAAACAAATAAATGTCATAAATGAGGATTGAGACAGATATTACGGAGATCAGCTCAGTGGTTGCTATTTTCATAAAACTGCATAATGTAAGACTGCAAGGAAATGTTATTTCACAAGAAAAGGTGTAACTGTGAACTTAGCAAAATAATGCCAACCTAATGGTACTGCAATAGGGACCCCAGGCAAGTTTATGAGAGGAAAAGATAGGATTTCAAAGATTTTGAGTGTTGCAGAAGAAGACAAACTACAGGATTATATTTAATGTGTGATATTCAAGGAAGGAGATTGTATGTTTGGCTGGTGTTTTGTGGATTTCTTCTGACCAAAGCCATGCAGTTAATTGGTATCTCTATATCACCCACAGTGTATGAATGTGTACACGTGCCCTGTAATGGATTGGCATCCCATTCAGGGTGCACCCAGCCTTGTGCCCTGTGCTGTCTGGGGGGGCCTTCAGGGTCCTGGTGACCATGACCAGGATAATAGGTTAGAAGATGGATGGGCGGACACATTCCAAGGATAAAATGTGATGTAAACTTCAATTTTGGAAAAAGCCTCAGTCTAATAGTAGATGTTAAAATATGAGTTAAGTTTCTGGTTTCGCCTGATAGCTCAGAGAGCTACAGAACTGGCCACACTTTTTTCCTTCAAACCCGCAGATGAAACCAAGCCCGTGACTTTTCTTCTGTTTACTTTTCAGTAAAGACAAAACTGCTAGAAAAGCTCGAGCCAGAGATTCCCGTACCACGAGAAGACCAGGGGGGCTGTAGCCCAGCCATTCCAAAGCACAAACAGAACAGCAACTAGCCAAGGGCTGGAAAGAGTTAATAAAGGCTAGGTGTCCCTGTTCCTCAAGGGATGGTGATCACTGGGGACAGGCCTGCCACATTCACACCCCCTTGAACTCTTAGACGCTGGAAACCCTCAAACCTCTCCTAGCAACATGCCAATATGGCCATTGTGTGTCAAGGAGAACTGTCTACAACTTTCTCATGCTTTAGGTCCTCAACATAAAGCCTCTCTTGCATGAATGTGGTCTGGGGGGAGGGGCGTTTGTCCCGATGTCTCTTAGGGGGTAGAATAATTGCTCTCAAGATTTGGGGAGGTGTCAACCAGAAGCATTCCAAACTGAGCAAGTTTGACAGCTACAGCGCATGAAATTTGATGATGTCTGAGTATGAAGAATATTCTACTAACTCATCTTTTTTGGTAGCAAAACAACCAGTTCAAAGCAACAATACTTCCAGAAAGATCACATAAGACTTTTGGGGAACATTTTGAGCATAAAATAATAATAGTCAAATATATGTACAGTGTACTGTGCGATTTAAATAATCTGTTCTTGACAAAAAAAAACTATGCTCAATAAACAAACAAACAGAAAAAAACAAACAAACAGAAAAACAAACAACAAATAAATAATGTGTTCTGCACTGATGGTTTTTTAATGCAAACTTGACATATAGTGAACATACCTGGGTGTGTGATCAACCTTTTGGCAGGATCTTTGGGACATTATAGAGGTGGTGATGGGGTGGTCAGTCTTTGACATGCCAGCATTTCTATCATTCCTAATGGCACTTTCAGTTTGATCTCTGCCTCTGTTCGAGCCCCGGCCTTGGCAGAATAGTTACATCTTCGTTGGGCCCTTGAGCAAAGCCCTGGTGTGTCGGATAAATGTGACCCCGGGCTCAGACCCCAGGCATCACTCTTAGTCCATACATGTAGGGACAGAGGATATGCAATTTAAGGTATTTTCCAACATGAAATTGGCATTGATATAGACTGATGTTGATAACGATATTTCTTGCATTTTATCAGTACGCTGTATCTTGGCTTCCTATTGTCACCGTGTTACACAAAGTGAGTTTTGCCTGAGAATCACTCTGATGGAGTAATATCTGCCAGTGGGATACAATACCTACAGACTGAGAGCGTGTGAAGGGGGAAAGATAGAAGGGTAGAATTTTTAGCACTGTGTAATTGGTCGGGGTGGGGAGTGAGGACAGGTGTGGAGCTATTGTTCTCTTTGATGGGATTATTTGCTCCTTTCCGCAGTGGAAATCAGGTACCATTAAGAGCAGCCCACTGAATTTACTATACATGGATTTCTTCCGTCCTTTCCCCTAAGATTGTGTAATTAGGCGTGCTCTGTAATTAGGAGCTCAGGCTATAGCCTTGGCCCTCTCCTGTGTACTCTGAGAGCATCTGCTGAATAAAGTTCTGCTTTTTTGTGTGTGATAACTCATCTGTTAAAACTATTTTAACAGTCAAATAACAAATATTGCATCTAAAAAGTAGATACCAGTGCCTCACATCTCACATGGTGATTTTGAAATTGTATTTACTATCACAGTGTTATGCATCTGAAAATATAGGCAAACCAACAGAATCAATTATTTATAGGCATGCGAAGCAGCGACCAGCCAATGAATCGGTTGTCTCAAACTCACCACCCGTCTTCACAAAGGTCGTAAGTGTAGACAAATTCTCCAGCAATTTTTTCAGATGTATTCAGCAATTCCTGTCATTTTACATTTTCGTATTTAACACATTCAAAGTGACGTACATTTTGAGAAAGCAGTGTCAGCCAGTGCCTGAAACAGGGGTTAAGGGCCTTGCTCAGGGGCCCAACGGTGACAGATATTGGCCTTCCGATCACAGGTGCAGCATCCTAACACCTGCAGAGTCACGCCAAAGTGAATCTTTTTAGATTTGTCAACAAAATATATCTTTGCTTTAAATGGGAGGAAAAACCTTGATTCAGCTTTTGAGAGTTTTTATATTTCATTACAGGTTGTAATGAATTTGCATGAACAGATTTCGTTAAAGAAATCAATGTGCAATGAACGATATACCAAATATGAATATCTCATTTATCGAAAATGCGATAAATGAGACCAGCAAGATTAAAAAATAAATAAATCTCTGGTAGAGTCTAAGATGTTTCTGTACCATAGCATGAAACAACAGGTAACAAAGATTTTCAGAATGTCGATTTCAACAATGTATAATTCTCCCTCCTCTGTTTTCTGTCAGTGCATCGTATTTCTACATATTTGCTCAGCATGAATATCGTGAATCTCCAGATCTTCAAAGCTTTGATGTTGAGTTTAAGAAGGAGTCTGAGAGCTGGAGACATGAAAAAGCCCGCATAATTCACTGGTGACCCTCATTACCGGGACACACCGTATTTAATCTGAGGGAGATTTGCACCAGATCAACATTAACACCATATGGATGCTTTATTACTAACTAATAATGCCTGGAAACTTGAATGTTTTTCTCTAACGTTACTTTGAAGTAATTTAAAAGCCACACTGTCAGTACTCTGTCAGGTGATTTTGCACAGATCCAGTGGGAACATATTTCACAGCTCCACCAGCCTGAAGAATGTGATGGTAAATAAGGTCCTGCTCTGAAGGTGTTCTGCATGTTTCAGTATGAAATCTGTCCAGATTCGGTCTGAAAAAACAGTTTAACCCCACTAACCTTGCCTTAATCTATTAACAACACAACATCATTGTAACTATACTCTGTGAGTTTTCCTTAAAATGTGACACGTGACATACTGTAAAAGTTAGGGTCTCAAAATCTCTAATTTTGTCAATTTTTAGCTCACTTGGTAGAAGTTACCATCTGGCAAAAGTGTGCTTTGGTAAATTCCTGGTTGAAGTTATTTTTTATACACTGGCTCTCATGCCAAGCTGTATTGGCACCATTAAGTTACATGTGACCATAAAGATCTAGCTATTACTGAGTACAGCTGCAAGTATTAATTAATAACTGAGCTTAGCAGAAAAAAAATGCGCAAATTAATAAACTCTGCACAATTAAGTATCTATAGGAATGCAGAGCAAAGCCTGTTTGGCCCAGTTGCTTAGGAGTCTGTTGGGAAATAACGGAGCATAAAGAGCCCTTTTGGTAATTTTCCTATAATTTTCTGAAGATGGTCCACAGCATGCAGAGCGGGGGGGGATTGTATTTTCTGATCACACAAAGAAATCTGGCTAAAGACTTGGAAAAAAAGGTGAAATTGGAGCGGTTTTAGGACTAAAGCCAAACGTTTGCTCTACTTTGCTTTCTTCATTAGCTCGAGAGGTATTTCAGACTCCAAGAATTAAAAGTGAGGGAATCATTTGCAAATGAATACAGCTGCAGTTGTGGAAATATAACTCTGAGCTCAGTGTGTGACGCTGGAACAAATGGTGGCTTTGTTGGGAGAGAGGGAAGAGAAGTTCTCTGTTAATTTATAACAATCTCACAGCATTTCTACCTTGATGCCAAGGCAACAACACTTTTGGGTGCTAAATTAAATTTTGTTCTTCCACAACAGAATCCGGGCCCTTGCCGAAAAGAGTCAGCTTCCTGTTTTGGCTGTTTCTGCGGCTTTTCCGTGGCGTGTGACAAGCCTGCAGGAGGCACAGTGAATAATTGTTTTGCTGTACTTGGCATGGCTGATTCAATTCATTTGCAATGGGTCTCCGCATCTGCTAGATTACGGGCACAGGGGATGGCGCTACCGTGAACTCTCCATAAGTGGGCTGCTGTCGTCCGCCTTAAATATACGATGCCATGTATGCAGAGGGCTCAAAGTGTACGAGTTCCTCCAGGGAACAGCACTAATGCATTTCTGCAACATATCAGTTGTACATTAAGGTCTTTTGCATGTGTAAATGACTGAGTTCTTCCTCGCCATCTCTCTCAGTTGTGTGTGTTTTTGATAAAGATGAGGAAAGCGGCTCAACGTTCCACTTTTATTCACAGCATGGCAAGAGAGAGACAACAGATATTACACAGGGAAAATTCAAGGCAATTAAATTATGCAGAATACGTAAACAAAAATAAATCATAAAGAATCTTCTATCATCAACACAAAAATAAACACTTGTACTACAACAAATTGATAACAAAAAAAATTAATGAAAATAAATGTACATATGGAATTCCAGTACAAATGAAAATGTATGCTGCACTTCGTGAATCCAGCGTGGTAAGAGACAGAACACAGATATCCTGACAGTCTGACCGTGCACGTCATATACTCCCGCATAATGCAATCTCAATCATAGTTAGTAATATTAAAAATAAAATACATATCGAAACAAAAATAGATAAGTAAATAAAACATGGCAATTTATTTATTTAATAATATCACCCACCCCACCCCCCTAATAATATCGGTGACCGTATGTAATGAAAAATTCAGGGGAATTAACTTGCGCAGTTATATATGGTATCAATGGAGGGGTTCAGTCCACATATAATTTGTACTGAGATACTTGTCGCATTTTGTTATATATAAACACACCACAGGCTTTGTCCGTTTTTCATAAACTAATTATTTACTGTAATATTCTACATGCTATTATTATATAGTTATATTTTGTTATAGTAAACATTTAATTAGTGAATGGCTACCAGACAAAATCTTTGTTGTACGTTTAGATGCCGCCAAAGTGTCTCAAGGCAAAAGTATCCCTAAGGTTCTAGTGTTAAATGAGCCAAGCAAACCATCGTGAAGCCTCTGGTTAAGGGGGTGAAGGGTTGCTGGGTCTCAGCCTTCCAAGTCATAGGCGTGGTGACATCATCACCAGAGGGAAGCAAAATGATTGGCCCCGTCAGCCCCATAGACTGTTGTGCATCCTGTTCCTCCTTTTGCCAGCCATTTTCACTTTTAGCAAGCTCATGATTATTTATGAGCATATTGGCTAGAAATCTTTTTTGATTCGTAATGATTGGTGATTGCAGTAATGTCACTGGAAATGAAAAAGTTTGAAGGTGATTTGCAGAGATGAGTTCACATATGAGTGTGTTTTTAAGCATTAGCAGTAAACCTTCCTGCAAAACAACCTCAAATGCACCCCCATGTATATGCACTTGATTTAAGTTAACTGCTTATATTGTCTTTAAAGCCCAGCCAATGCTAAATCGTTATAGCCTGCACTGCTGGACTTTCCATAAATTGTGCTGCTGTGTTTTAAGGAGGAGCACGTGCACTGCATTTTCAAACCGTCGCTTCTGAGGTCGTGCCGCCGTTTCATCCTCATTTGGTACACGGACCCGCTGGAGCCTAAATTTAGCGTAAAGTCAGCAGTCATGCTGCCCTGTGCTGTGTAGTTCTGTACATCAATATCTGCAAAGGGATGACAGAGAGCCTTGGAGTGGCCGCAGACCCGCAAGGGTCTCCGGCCCCCTCCTCCAGGCACGTGATGAATGAATGCAGGCTCTATTTCCCCTGGTGACTGACACTGCTAATACAATATAAAATGTAATAAAACGGTCTTGCTCTGGGGATAAAGCAGCATAATTTACATGCGTGGGCATGAAAAAGCAAGCATGCCATTACAAGCACAGGTGATAGGAGCCCACACCGGCCGAGGGGTCTGATCGATAGTGCTGCTTTAACACGGCCAGCCGCGCTGCCATGATCCATTACAGCCACTGCAGCAAGGGGATCTGGAGAGAGGGGCCCCAGGAACCCTCATTTAGAGTGCTGCTGTAGACTGTGGCCCTTTGGGGCCAGCAGTGCGAGTGTGGGGCCCCTCAGAGGCCACTGTTTGTCTGAGGGGGTTACCTGCAGGACGAGCCGGAAGCCATGCATCACACCAAGCGATGGCTGTGTTTGGGTGCACAGTAATGTTAAACGTATATTATTATTATTATTATTATCATTGTTAATTATTAATAATCAATGTACTTATTAATAATAACGACAATAATAATAATAATTATCATCATCATTATTATTATCCACATTGTACTTAATGAAAGCATAACTGGTTTCCAAAGTTAAAAGATTCTTTGCTCCCCAGAGCGCTCTGCATTAGTTCATCTTTCTTTGACTCAAAGAGAAAGTAGATTTCCGGACAGATACCTACACCAGATCTGCTCTGCAAGGCCCAGGGAAGTATAGCAGCGCATTGCTCGATGAGAAAATGAATATTTTACTCATTGGCACGATGCAAGCCTCAGCAGACAAGTGGTTTATTTTGGTGAATTAATGGGAAACCCTTTTGAGTGTGTCGCCCCTTTCCCACTAAGCCACTGCCATGAAAATGAACTATTAATCTGTTTCCCAAAGGAATTCCTCTCTGGGGACCCAAGGCTGACAGCCTCAGTACTATAGTTGTTGTGTGGTCAACAAACAATTTTCCTGGGCTTCAGTGGCTTTCAAAAGCAGTTTTTCTTCCCCCCGATCATGTGAAAAATGTAGCTGTCAAAGGTTCCTTTCTCCTTATGGCCTCGCTGAGTCAGATGGAGAGTGTTAGAATTTCCAAATGTGTTAATCCGAGAGACGGAAAAAGCTGGACCATGAACAGAACCTCATTCTTTGGCACTGATTGATTTTCTTTACACCGTTTCCTCTCCTGTTTTTCCCGGCTCTGAGCAGAAGCTTTCACTTCCTCTCCTCTTTTCTCCCTATAGCTCACAGTTTCGTGTAAAAAAACAGAGCGGAGCACAGCTTCGCTCCGCTGTGCAGATTAAGATTCAGATTAAGTCTGATCACAGCCTTCGCCACAAGGCATCCTGTCACCCACAAATTGGACATCGTCATCTGAGAGCTACACTCAGTACGTCTGGATGCTAAAATTAGCCACACAATACTTTTAGTTTATATGTGAATTTCAGACAGAGATCTGCTTATTGAATGAGTGACAAGCAACTTCTCCGGCTTCTAATCTTCAGGCACATCATAAGAGACATCAGAACCAGAATCATTTTATTTGCCATGTACAAAAAGTACAAAGACTTTGTTTTGGTGGTGGCACGGGTATACAGTTTAAACATACTGTCAAGACAAAGAAATATCCGAAGATACAGAGACACGAAAACAACAAATAGAATAAAAATAAAATAGTCAAATAATAATTTAATTAAATAATAAATAATGATGAAAAATAAATAATAAATTAAATCAAAATAGAGAGAACACAAAAATAAACCATTACTAAATACACAAACAAACATGCAAGCATATAAATATAGATGTGACGAAAAGACATGGGGTACAAACACAACCTTAGCTGCGATTATAATGTCATGTATCTGAGGCAAAAAAAAATGCAGGTAAATAGATGTAAATTTAAAACACCATTTTGAAAAGATATGCTGTTGCATAAATACAAAAAAAATAATCCTTGGCTTTGAGATTATGGAAAGAGATACATTTTCTCTAGTACTTCATTTGACATGACAATTATCAATGTTGTGTTCATTTAGATTAACATTCTGTCTAAGATCTATGTATGAAACGGTCATCTGAAAACTCGCAGCTAAGGTTCTGGCTAAGTTTTGGCCCCTCCTCTGACTCCGCCCTCAGTCCCACTCACAGGTCCTGCCCACAGGCTCCGCCCACAGGCCCATTTCCAGTCAACCTGTAGCCTATCATCACTCACGCATCACAGACAGGACAGACACTGCTGGTTAAGAATTACCTTCTAGAATCATAACTTTGGAAGCCAAACATCTATCTGGCACCAGATTGCAAATTACAGGTGCAGAGCAATATACTGTGTAATACAATAATATTCAATGAAATATGCAACTAGGCACAAAAAAATACATATATGCAACTCTTCACTAACATGGATCTGAACACATATTAGCAACTGGAAAAAATACATTTCCTTGATTGAAAGATTTTGAAAGTATACTACAGGACCTTTTACAAAAATATTAAATTACATAATGCTTAACAATGGCTTAACTGGAAACAGCTTGAAAAGCAGCAGATAGCATTTCTGTGAATTGAAACAATGTTTCGATCCCGAAAATATGATTTATAAGTGGTCTTAAAGATGCCCATATGGATCATTCTGCACAAAGTAAGAAAGTCATGTGACAGATTAAATACCAGCTAAGGATATGACCAATGGCATAGGAGAGAGTTTCATATTGGGGGAACACAACATTATAATTTAAATACAATGCTTTATTTATTGGGAGGGATGAATGAATCCAAATGAAATACTGGGAGGTACATGAACATCTGCCCCCCTGGTTCCTACACACCTTGGTGTCACAGATTGTTCTTCAGGCCTAAACACACGTGACTGCATTTACCCAATAGATGGATACCAAAGCTGGAGCACCCACCGGTCTCACCATGCCACACAAAAACACTCCATGTGAGACTTACCAGGGAGTCTACAAAACCTGTCAGAATTTAAACCAAAATGACCAGATAACCACCACCAAAATCCTTCATGGTCCACTCTGCCCAGCACTGCTTAGTGTTGTTGACAGCCATGCACTTCTGTTTGCTCTCAAACGATCATTATGAAAGACCCACAGTGGTCAACTTCCTGTGAGGTCATGCTGGACAACTTCCTGTGAGGTCATGCTGGACAACTTCCTGTGAGGTCATGCTGGACAACTTTCTGTGATGTCATACTGGTTTACTTCCCGTGAGGTCACACAGGCAACATTTCTGGTAATACATAAAAGGGTTCAAATTAAAAAGGTGGGAGGGTGAGAAACAGAGAGCAAACCTCAGTAGTGTATGTAGAACCGAAACACTTCCCATTTCATTCGTTTCCCTCCAAAATTAACAGTGCGCAAAGCCGGTTGACAATAGCAAATAACATGCATGCCTCTGCCAAGCTGGCTATGAAATATGGGAGCCCAAGTGTTTTGCCGTGTCAGAGGAGCACTGGCCTAAATTATGGGTCGCCTTGAATGGCGTCTCTTGTCCACAGATGGCTGCTCACAGAAGAATCCCTGGGCCCGCATAATTGTATCACTAATACACAGTAAGGCAATTAGTTGTGTAAGTGTGCTGTAATCACTGGGACACAAGAGAGGATGAAGAAAACACAGGAGGGGGAAGAGGGAGAAAGGGACCAAAGAATTCCTTTCTCTGGATTCACACTCTGACAGGCATAATTAGGTATAAAATAGAAAATTCCACAGTTGGGGGGCACAAGTTATACAAATGCAATTTTGTTGTTGCTTATGGCTATTGTTATGTGTGCTCAGCTTTTCTTAAGTGAGGAATGAAAGAAGGGGAGGCTAAGACAGCATGGGGGGCGGGGGGGCTCGCACTCTGCGCTGTTCATTCACATATCTTTAGGAAGCAGTGGAATTTGGCCACGAAGATGTCATAAACAAAAAACTAGTGGGAGTCTTTGTCTGATGGCGATGGCAGCCCATACATGGACAGGAGTGGACTCATTAGTAGATAGAAAATTAACTAACATTCTACGTGTCTGTGCTGACATTTTGAGGACTCTTGAGGACTTCTGAAAAGATTAGATGTGAAGATGTCCAGATAAATTAATGCAGAGTGGTTGATATTCTGCCATTTTAAAACCACGAATGGTTTAAAAACATCTACAAAAATGTTAATAATAAATGTCACGTGTTAACAACATCCTTCATTCATAACTTACATACACAGAGATCGTATAATTAAAGCAGGCCCATTTGTTATAGGAAAATGCATACATGTTGGCAAGTGCAATAACTCTATAGAATGAAATGTGATTATGAAGTAAGAGAAAGAATGGAAGAATGAGGAACAGAAAAGAAAGAACTTTTGAGAACCAAGGTCAGTACTGGCGGTTGATTTGAAGAGCTTCTGCAGCCCCACAATGGGCTGTGACATCATCAGGCATTGAAGTGTGAGTCCAGGAGAGGGAGTTCTTTAAGAAGCAGGGCACTCACCAAGAGCCATAATTAAATTTGTGCTAAACATGCCCAGGGGCTTCCGCGTTTATACAACCAAAGCGCAGAACAATTTTCATGGGTGGGGTGGTGAATTAATCAGCTCTGTATGCTGGGGACTCTCTATCCTGAATGTTTCCTTTCCGCGTAACGTTATTACACACAGTGAACCCCAATCTGTGCCCGCTCTCCATATTTATCATGTGGCTTCCTATTGAAGACCCTCCCATCTTTTTATAGATTTCTGGCAGAAGTGGTGAGCTTGGTGAAAGTCTGCAGGTTTCCCCAGCCCCTCCCCCCACCCACCATCAGTATATGAATATTACCCCTTCTGTATTGGAAACAGTGTTGCGCCCAATCTAAAAAGCTATGCAAGGTCATGTACGTCCTCATTGCCGACGTCATTTACAGACAGAATGAAAGTAGAGTCTGGATTCTCCACAAGATTTAATCAACAGTTTTACAATTTGAATCAAATCGTATAAATAAGTTTGGGGGAACTCTGGGGATGGTTTGCCACATTCTTGTGGCTGTTCATAGATTTTGGCAAGCCATTGTAATAACACAAAATGATAACTTCTGCAGTAATTACCTTTTCAGCCAGTGTTTTTAAAGGACGATTACAGTGCGAGGGCAACATTGCTACATATACGCAGGAAACAGGAACACACCATATAGCCTTAGTGACGTGCCTACTCTTCTTATGGAAGGTGAGCATTTTGGAATGACAAGTACAAATGACCTGCAACTGAATGATATATAACTGCAATCACACAAAGAGGGATTGATTGACTACTAATTGATAATAACTACATTCGACAATATTTTAATAAAACCCCAAATGTTTTTTTGCAGTTTTCCCAGCATTTTTTTAGATGTTTGATGACTGTATATTGCACATAATAAAATTTATCTGAAGTTCTTCTTAAAACACAATCTATCCTCCTATCCAGCCTCTAACCTCTTATCCTGGTCAGGATTGCAGGTCATAAAACTGCTTAGTAGAGCCCTGTTCACCGGATAGATACTGACTGGTACCTGATAAGTAGGAACAAGGTATTACAGATCTAAACTGGCATCAAGGGCTCAACAACCAGCATAAAGCCCATATAGCCAAAACCTCAATCTTGGAAACAATCAGCTCAGTGAGCATAAACTCATATGCTGGTGAAATTTAGGGTGTGAATAATGATATTTTTATTTTAAATCTGTTATAATTGCAATGGACCAGTGATCCCCCAGCACGCCATTACCACACACCATGCATTATTTCCAGTTCACTGGAGCACAATCACCCAAAAAAGGGGCAGATGCCAGGATGTATAATTAAATGAATCATATCTCAGTCATGTTGTTTTCTGTTACTGTGATCTCAGGACATGTGAGCCATGAGGTCCCATGGAAAAGTACTGGCTCTTAGCAAATCCCCTTAGCGCTGGAACTGGCAAATAGGTAAAAGGTAAATAAAATATGTGACTCTGTGACATATGGATTGTGCTGAAATGTACATCAGTGTGGAAACCTCCATCCATAGTATGACAACCATACGCTTCTATTTTAGCCAAAGCAGAGTTAAAAAATATGAAAAAAAATAAAGATTGTGACAGCTATCTTCTACAATGTGGCCTTTACACTATGGTATTTCATTAAAAAGTATTCAAACTCCCCCCATGACTCTGTACTGACCAATCAGACAGTGGAATCAACAAATAAGACATAATTCATAAACTACTGGATGAGTTTAGGACTAGATCACATGGAGTTGTTTCTGGGTTACAGCTCACAATCTACAGTGACTGTGTAAAATGACCTTCTGATATACTACATGCTTTCAGCCACAGTCCAGTCTACTACTGGAAGGAGTTCAGTCTACAGAGATTCAAGGAGCCATTGTAATTGCTGAAAGTAGAGAAGTGTCCCTTCTGGCTGTAAGAGCTGGGATTATCTCTTTGACCAGCTGATCAGGAATTCTGCAGCAACACAATTCACAGCATTAATAAGAGCTGATTTCTGTCAGGTAACATGCAGTACAGTTGGTTTTGACAGTAAAAATAGCACCACAGCTGGCTGTGTGAGTTCCATACTGAGCTAGTTTAAGAAAATTCCCACAGGTTAATGTTGGAAGATCAATTATGGAACATTTTATCCCTTAGAACAAAATTAAGCTTGTCGCGATATAAAATTTAATTTTGTTCACTTTTACAAGACCTTTATTTTGCAGGGGTGGAGGGACTAGTTCATTGCCCAGCTGCGCAACCAGTGGGACTAAATGTGTTTGCCCAGTAAACAGGGTATGACTATACTGTGGACATGCAGCTTTCTGGATTCTAAATCTGCTTACCGATTTCCTTTACTGTGTGGCCTGAGACAGGTCAAGAGGTCAGCTTTGTGCAGGGCATTCTGGGAACGCTGACCCAAAGGGGCCTTACATGCAATATCCATCATAATTAATTCACCAGCTTGCTCTTGTCAGCTGACTGAGAACGTCTATATATCATATAAGGAGGAGAAAGGAAAATAACTTTTATTGTTGCTTTTAAAAAGTGCAATTTCTTCATTTGAAAAAATAAAATAATGGCAAAGACTGTCCAATATTTGTTTTCTCAGGTGAAATATTAAGAAATTAAGTTCTGAGAATTAATCTCGGACATTAATGACAATGGACCAAATAAAGGTAACATACCTTTATGTATCTAACAGACAAAAACAAGGAATATAGTTTTTAGATAAAAAACAATCAAACCTAGGACAGGCATCATTGAAAGGAGGAAGGGTGCTATGTCTTCTCAAATAGCAGCAAGGTTCATGTTCATTGTAAATGTACTTTAAAAAGTGAGAAAGACGCTTTTGGCAGGGGTGATAAATTAAATGCCCCTCTGGTGTTTTAGCGGTGACCTTCCAGCAGTTTAGGGAAAGCCCTTCTGAGGCACTGGGTGTGTAGTGGGAGACAGTCTCTGCTCTGGAAGAGGAAGAAGAGAGAGATGCTGTATTGCTCCAAAACCTCTGGCCGGGTCTCTGATCAGAGCCGGCATCCCCTGCCTCATGGCCGGGTCCTTAAACATCCCTGTCTTATAAAAACTTTTGTGCTCACTGACACTGCTGTGGTTCTTCTCCAGGAGAATAAACGTGAGACAAAACAGCTGCTGGCAAGTGTGTGGTCTCTCACAGGACAGAAAAGATTTTTTTTTTCCATCCAACGTCTGCTCCAAAGCAAACGATTGCTTCAAAGTTATCATTGTTACATTTTAACCTCTGACACCGCGGTAACCACTTGGTTGAGAGACTAATTGGTGCATTCCATATTTCCGCGCAGTCCCAAGCGGGGTGGCCCGTTTACTGCCCCATCAATCTCCAGATTGCGTGGGGGCCGGACGGAGCTGCCTTTGTGTCAGCACATAGGAGCAAAGTGGGGCGGGCGGACGTGGCCAGAGATACATCAGTAAGTGCCTGATGCGAAAACGAGGCTGTTTGGGGATCAGCAGTGTGCCAGGATACCTTGAGATCACAAGTTAAATGCCACGTCCCCGGCTTTAGAGATGCACCGGGGATTTCGAAATACTGCAGAAAAGAAATGATGGCATCCAATCACGTCTTTACTTCAAACGGTGAGAAAAGAGATCTGACAGCAAACCACGTTTTGACAGTCATCCTGATGAGAGGGAGTCAACAGACCCCCGTCATGGTACCAGCCCCATCTATGGGAACGGCGCCTCTCAAAAGTCCCCCAAATCTATAGAGGAAAGAGAGCTACCGTTTTCTCTTTTCCCGGGTGCTAGTTGTCTTAGCGTCTGACTCCGCTGCCTGCAGCGAGCAGAGGAGGGGCGCCCTGGGAGTAATCTCCCGCTAAGCCACACCTATTTATCACAGGGGCCCATGATAAGAATCTGATTTAGAGGTGAACCCCGAGATGGGTCAAATCCTCACACAGGCGGTAATGTGATCTTCAGCCGAGTGCAGATAACCTGGAACAATATGGAGGATCCCTGTCAGATAAATAAAACAAACTAGCTGTCCAATGAGGAAGAACTGTGGGAGCTAAGCGGCTCTGCAGAACAAACACAGACGTGCACGGTGACGGGGTGGCGGGGAGAAAAGAGATGGCTTCTGGGGTGGGGGGTGGGGGCTCATCACCGTGAGGGAATGCTGACCTCCCATTTACTTCTGGGGGGGGGCTTCCTCAGACAATGTCTCCCCCCATAGGGCTGGCACACTCAGATGTTATTGGATGTGAACTTTAGTTGAAGCAGTGCCCCCATTTGAAAGTGCTGTGCTGTTCACATGCTCCTTCTGGCTGTTTCCATACCCGAGTGTTATGGTGTCTGCAGTGTGCCACCCCTTTGCCTTTAACTCAGTTACCACCATGCATATCCCACGCTTCTATTATCAGCTGCATTACAACTTACTATTTTTATGTAGCTTTTATCCAAACTGACATGCAATGGTGACATCACTCTACCGACCATGTGAGTCGAAACAGCAACATTCCGATGACGGTAACATTGCTGAGCCAACCTCTGCCCCTACAACAATCTAGACAGGTTTCCAGTCTAAAGCACTGTATGTACAAACACACAATTATGAAATCACGCGCTGTTCTGCTAAAAGGTGAAGCTTAACTACCTGCTCAACAACCAACCGCGAAGGGACTCGAACCCTCAATCTTCTGATCCGAAGTCAGACGCCTTATCCATTAGGCCACGCGGTCTTCAAGAGCGTCCCCTCATGAGAAGCCAAGAGCAGGGGTGACCTCCGCTGCAACAATAGGGGCTTAGCTGCTGTGAGGGGACACAAAAGCGAAAGTCGGTGAACGTGTCAGGGTTAGTAGCGGTTATCAACGAGTGCCGTGTTACACGGGACACCGATAGCAACAATTCAAAAGAAGGGTTTAAAAAAGAATAATCTTGTGCCACAATGACACAAAGTCACGTTCCTCTGGAATGAATTAACGAGCTAGAGGCAGAATTAAGAGGGAGCCCCCTGGAAGATTTGTGGGTGTGCTTAAGGGCCAGGCGGGCGCACTCGCATCAGCTGGCGTGTTAATCACCGTGTCAGTCTCCCCACCTCCTCCTCATTGCTCATTCTCAGGTCTCCCCCGCATCCTGTCTGTCCGTCTATCTTGCCCTTTTCCTTATTGACCATCCTTCACTCTTCCTGCTCGTTCATTACGTCCTGCTTCACTTTCAGTAGACGATACACACGCACAGTCTCCCCTCCCGCAACGTTTCCAATTTTGCACCCCACCCTAACTCACACGCACTTGCAAAGTGACCTAAATACACAGACACGGTATGATGACCCGTTCGGCTATTAATAAGGGATTTTTTGTTCCATTCTCTGTCTCTGTCTACAGCTGTGTCTTTAATCGAGGTGAAGGAGCTCCTTCTGGTCCCTGTGTGCTGTGGTTTCTCTCTACTCTCATGGATCGCTGGTTGGCTTGAAGATACCCAGGGTTCAAAGGCGGTAGTTGATGCGTGCCGCATCTTGACCACAACTGGCATTCACCGATCCAATCAATCATGGTTAGCAGATGTCTCCATCTTCTGACCATGCTGAGATCCAAATAACAATATTAATAGTCTGTCATACTGCCAATAATGTTATATGAAGAGAAAAATATCTTTAAAAGTATTGTATTTAAACAGTTAATAAATCTGGAAGGTATTTAGGCAAAACTCTATGTACTTTTAGAGAAGGGCGTGCTTGTTTATGCATGGATTAATATGTATAAATTCAGTTCTATCATTCACATTGATTTTAAATGCAGCATTACCAGACCATAGGCTTGCCCACAGAGCAATTTATTGTATTTATTGAAGGAAAATGTTGGGAATGTCAAAGACTGTCTGCTTTGTTTATCTTTGTTTATCTTTGGTGACTTTGTTTATGACCTTTGGTTAATGACATTTTATGATGTTGGTATGTTTCTGTTACCTGAGGCATCATTTCAACCACTCAAGAAAGGAATTTGTTGTATAATTGAAGAGTAATAAGCAAAAAGTCTCTGATATAAGCTGTGACCTTCAAAATATCTTATTAAGGAAAATTGGATTGGAACATTTTTGTTAACTGGCAAAATTGCAAAGCTTATTTATCGTCTAGTGCTGATTCTGGAAAATAACATAAAATTTAAACCCTGTTCTTGAGCTATACAGAGTCTTTATAGTTACATGTTTGACTTATTATTACACTGAATTGGAGGCTTAATTTGAAATTGTTAATCAATCCTGTCTGAGATCCTACCCATGGGCCAATGGGGTACCCAGCATCTAAAATGGAAAATAAATTGAGACACAAATTACAGTTTACTATCCCAGAGTAAGATTTATCGATTACATCCCTGACCCCCAGAGTCTGCGGTTTAAATAGTTGTTTATGCTGTAGTATAACTAACTATGTATTCAATTCAATATGAAGAAGCTGACAGGTATAGTAAAATCAATACTCTTTGTTTGGCATAGGCTCTGACTTTAAAGCTATTTTTATGTGGTTTGGTCTCTATTACATGAGTGTTCATCTGTTCTCAGCAGTGACACTTACCGGATGTTTGCATTACATCTGTAGTGAGACAGAAGGACTATGATTGACTCCTGTAGCTGAAAAAGCCACGCATTATACTAATAATGCCAAGGTTGTGGGTTTGAATCCCAGGGAGCACATGTGGGTTATAACTCCGTCCTTCATTGTCAGCTGTGTTGGACACAAGCATCAAATACACAAACAAGAAGTTCACAGTTTCAGTTTTGGATGGACGTTCATGCTGCTCCTCTTAAGGGTCTGCAGTTTAAGCATATGATGTCCGATCGAGCTCCAGGGTAAAAACCCACTTCTTCAGCACGTGTTTATGAAACATTAATGCACCTTCACCCGACTTCAACTGGTACGCCGTTGGAAAGCAGATGTCAGCTGACAGCAGAAGGTGTGTTTTATTTATTTACTGTTTATCATTCTTCCAGTGGGAACAGACGCCTCACGGTTGTGTAAATCACCATGCTAAAAGTGCCACGGAAATACAGCCTGGCACCTGAACACAGGGTAGGAGACAATCAAGGCAATGCAGGAGGTCTACTCTGAAGAACAATGAGCTTGCATCAAAAATACAGAGGTGGGTAGCTCAGGTCCAGAGAGTCAAAGTCCAGACCAAGATTTTGTTTCAACCAACCAGTTGAGTACTCTGTGACTGTGACTCTTCATACTCAACTGGTCGGTTGAGACAAAATCCATCACCTCTGGAGAAATACTGTTTAATAATCCATTGGAATCACTTTCTGAAGAAAAATGGAATATCTTCACTTTTTGTAACTGTTAAGAAGAACACCTGAACCAGGCTGTTTCCCACTGAACTGTTTTATGATGAAAAATTAAATACCCTGTCAAAAGTTTATCTTCAGAGGAAGCATTGAGAAGTTGTCATGTTTAAGATGATTGCATGCAAATGAATTCTGATATCTTATTAATAAGATAAGAATGATTTATTGAGCATAAAGAAGATAAAACCAGCACTTTATACTGCCTCTAATATGCAATTACAGCCAACTTACATGAGGAACATATCATGGATCCACCTCTGACTGATTAAACACGAAAAGAGAAACTGTGGACATCATTTTAATTCATGATGTGTAAAAGACACAGTAAAATAAGAGCCAAAGACGCTACGACAACAATTTTAATGGGGAAAAAATGATTTTTTCTTGTTTTAAGTAATCACTCAAAAAAGCTTATCTGGCAGAGGTGATACAAAATATCAGCTATGAAAACATGTATTCTATGTGGCACGTTTTGATGCTGCACTGCTGTCTTGTCAAATTATGGCACTGTCTTATCTTGTGTTCCATGAAATGAATAATAAATGTATAAATATTCAATTTCTAACATAATCAACAGTTTTTTGGACAATAAAATGGTAATATTTAATTTGATATTTCTTAAAATCATGTATCAATCTGCAGTTTCGGTAAAGTTAAGACAATGCAGAAGTCAGTGATGTGTTCAGTCAGTCAGTTTTGAATTAAGGTTAATAAATTTAAAAGACAGGAAGTTCCCTCCCTCCCTGAAAAATAAAATTAAAAAAAAGAAAAGGTTTAGTGGGTGGAACGCTGATTTCGTCTTTTCAAGTTATTCTTTCTAGTGTAACAAGGAGCAGAGGAAGTCGACCGAGTGGCCAGTGAAGTGGTTCCTTGTTAGTTCCACACTCCCCCGTGCCCCCCATGCTCCATGAACATGCTCCGAAAAGACAAACACACA
>JAAGVU020000019.1:889625-934530 GCA_011763525.2 Mormyrus iriodes
TGTGTCTCCTATAGGGATATATATATATATATATATATATATATATATATATATATATATATATATAAAATAAGAAATATACAAAGCACAACATAAAAATATACAGAACACACAGAAATAAACAGATTACACAAGCAAACTGCAGTGAGTTAAACTGTGACGTCATGTGCAAGTTTAACAAGCAAAACAAACACACGAGACGCCAAAACATTGTGGCTGCCTGTCTTGGCACCATATTGATAAAATGTAACATGGTAACTGCTAAGTGTAACATGAAGTCTTTCAATGCTGAAAACCATTTACTTGCAGGGATTTCACGATGTGTGTATGAATCCTTTTGACAGCCTCAAGTGATTTCAATTTCAGTTAACCACCACTGTGGGCAGCAAATATTGTTACCTTGGGATTGTGAAAGGCGCTATATATGTTGAACTTATTATTATTATTATTATTATTATTATTAATAATAATATTGGAAATAGTCCTATTTATGCCATTGGAATATTAACAAACTCCTTACAATACACCTATGTAATTAGATAAAATGTTTACTGAAAAAAAATTCACCATTTAGCAAGTTGCCTGAAGATTTCTCCCATGTGTGAGCCTGTATGATCTGCATTTGTGTAATGATGCAAAGAATTAATATAAGGAAACGACAACATACAAGTGGATGACAACATTTTGCACTCAAACAGACTGAACGATGAAGCTGGATGAGCATCTGCTGCTAAGAGACCAAAAGGCACAAAAGATGCTTATGGCATCTGAGACAGAGCACAGGCACTGAGCACAGGCACTGAGCACAGGCACTGCACACAGGCAAAAAGTCCTGTATCTAATAACAACAGCAGTAACCAGGGTTAGCCTCTTCCATCGAGGTAGGCCTAAGATTTATACAAAGCTCCATTTCCTGGTTAGACAGCAGCCTTAGGGGATTCTTTGTCAAACTGACCAGCGATTCTCCTTTTCTTGTCACTATCGATTGCACATGAAAGATGGCCCCTGACATTGAAGCCAGTCTTCCCCACCTTTGGTTCACCTGAGCACGTCTCCTTAAGGCCTTCTGACACCTTGACACCCAGAACACAAAACCCTTGGGCTCCATATACAAGTGCATGCATTTCCTTCCAACTTTGCGCGAAAAGTTATCCATCTATCTTCTGACTGCTTATCCTGGACAGGGTTTTTAAGGAGCTGGGGGGATGGAACCTATCCCAGGCAGCATAGGGCACAATGTCAGTCCTTCACAGGGCTTTAATGCTGTGTTCCATTTTCCACAGAAGTTGGAGCTGCAAATGACATCACATGCGAGTTCACCGTGGAAAGCCATTTAGAAATACCAGTTCTAGCCAGGTTCATTGTTAGCCATGGTTAGCAATACCAGTTGATAACAACACATTACGCTGTATTTTGCACATGCAAACACCATGGCAACGTGTCCACAGATAGCGATTGGACAGTACTGTGCGTATAACTGATTTAATGAGCCACAAATAAGAAATATGTGCTAATGAACAGTATATAACTACAGCATTCACTTTTGCTGATAAATGGTGCAGCCATATTGAATTCTGAGTTCGGAGTTGCAGAGTTTCCTCCGGCATTCCAAGTTGGAACCCTGATTTCAGGGGATGTTCCAGTTAAAATTTCGGACTAGGAAGCTGGAAATTCCGACTTCCAAGTTCAAATGGAACACACCAATTACACATACTTTGAGGCACCGATAAGTTGCACATCTCTGGATTGTGGCAGGAAAGACTCACCTGAAAGAAAACTCACCTGACAAGGGCAGGAGGTACAAGCATCACCCCCACATAGAACAGAGGCGGGATTTGAAGCCCCAAACCCTGTAGGTGTGAGAGAACAGTGCAACTCTATGTAAGAAACGGTTGCACCCCAAATTCATGCCTGTCCATTGACATAGTCAAACATCATGCAAAACCTACAGTCAAATAATGGCAACAACTTAATTAAGATAGATAATTACATTGCAATTTAAAAATTTTATATGACTATAACAATTTACTCTGTGACCATAACTATAAATGCATATAACAAACAAGATTATATACATTATATCATTAATTACACATGTTTTCACTTTAGTGGAGAATACCTTGCCAGGAGAAAATGTTTCACGGAATTCCCGGAATATTCTTTACATAAATACAGACTGCAGCAAATGAAAGACAAACTGTGTTCTGTGTCAAATTTAAGTGCAGATTCTAGTTTTATGCACTGTGGTTTATGGCTGTTGCCATCTGTATCAGTGGTAATTAATAGCTGCCACCGTCTGCCACCCCCAGAACACACATAACTCAATCTTGCCTACATACCGAGCAACTACCGTTTCCTCACACTGCTGGAGGCAGCCGATGACAGGGGCACTTCCTGTGTAGCAACCGTGGCAACGTCCAAGCCCCTCCTCATCGCCCAGCCCCCACAACTCCGTAAGAACAGTTCTGACGGGGGGGACTTTGACTGCTACTCACATCACGTGTCACCATCTGAAAGCTCTTGGGCACACACACACTCCATGAAAAACCTTCAGAACTTGCAGTAGCCTTCAGACAAACAAAAATTGTGACATACAGACAGGCCCCGGGTTAAGAACGACCGAATTTTCGATTGGACTGCGATAAAGCCATTTACATAAAAAAAGTCAGGTTAAATTTAATAGATCGTAATAACGAATGCACTGAATACTTTGTGACAGTTGTGAAATGATTGCACGGCTTCAGCGGTTAGTCGACTCGAGGTACAATACAGTGCCCTATGCAGTTACTTTTATTATCAGTGTATTTTATTATTATGTACTTTATTATTATATTTCCGACTTACCTACAAATTTGACTTAAAGACAGATTTAGGGAACAGATCTCATTCGTAACCTGGGCACTGCCTGCACATAAACTGAGAACAAGATAAACTATGGGATGTTTATTTTAAATAGCAGAATAGAATGACGATTTATTGATTCCTTACCCCAGCCTGCTCTACATGAGACACACACAGACATGGACAAGCTTGGGAGTCACAGTGAAGGGCAGCTGCCTGTGGTGCCTGAAGAGCTGGGGGTTAAGGGCCCTGCTCAAGGGCACACAGGTATGTGACTATTCTGCTGAGGCCGGGCTCGCACTGGCGGCCTTCCGATCACAGGCACAGAGGCTTAGCCCACTGAGCCACACGGCACCGCAAACATCAAATGGTAATAGCTAGTTGGTATTAGCAGTGGAGTAGCTAGACATTCTGGGCTCCCTGACAAAATGTCACCTTGGGACCCCCTACCAAATTTTACGTATAATTGTACATATTCAAGGGCCCCTGTGAAGTGCTGGGCCCCCTGAATCTATCAGGGTATCCATGCCCCTCCAACGTCCCTGGGTATTGTGGACATTATATGTGAAGTGTCACGCACCCCAAATAACAGGAATCACTAAAACTTAGACAAACACTGCGCATTTCACATAAACACTGAAATATCACACAAACACTGAAATATCACATAAACACTGAAATATCACACAAACACTGAAATATGCAGCATTTCTAATTATGTTTCATATTTTAAGGGCAGAAAAAAAACATGAATATATTTTCTGCTTTGCACCAAGGAATATAAGGTGACGTAATTAATATTATTATTTTCGGTTTTTAAAGTAACATAATCAAAGACATAGAAAAGAAGAAAGAAATGACTGTAATAAGATCAAGAATGAGAACAGCAACGGACTTATATGCAGTAACATGGTACAGAAGCAGTGGAGGACTGTACTGCGGCTAGCATGGATCTGAATGCAATTCATCTGCTGGGGTGTGTGGGAATCCCCGTTAAATCTGCTCCGCTGGTTGCGTCGTGTTGAGGCGACAGGGCATTCAGGCATTAATTGCTGCCTGACACTAATACCTGCTGTATGACTGACCTCACTACTAGCCACTCCAGATTATACTTCCAAACATATGGCAAGGCATTAGCCCTATACTTTTCAGCAGGATAATCCCTTATTCTGGCCATTCATTTTCTTCAGAGAAATCTTTGGGTAATAACTGCTCAGTGGCTTTAATGTTCCAGGATGGATTTTAAATGCCCTCTCTCACGACTTGGGAGCAGAAGTTCCAACAACAATGTACAGTATTCTAAGAAGAGTGCTATATAGAGACACTGCAAATGGTACTTCCTTTAAACCCTTCCTAGGAATTGAGGACGAAGAAGATTTAATTATGTTAAAGACAACGGGAGATGTGGATTTCTGCGCATTACCCATAATCCCTCATAACTCTTGGCTGCCCAGGTAAGTCCTGCCCAATGAATATGATGAGCTTTGTGATGTTCTCACAGAGTAGATGTATGCCAGTTAATCGTTCTGGTGAATTTATCAGGAAGGGTCACAGATCATTACTTCCCATTTGCCTTATACTCACAGCCATGTGTTGCAGCTAATGCTACATCTCAAATAGTACTATAGACTAGTGTATCAGTGCAATAAAGCACAGAGACCAAAGGTAAAGTATATTCTGATATAACCACGAGAGAGGAACGCCACTCTAAATGCTCCTCATTCTCCAGAGATAATGCACTCACATCCAAGAACTTCCCTTGGTGATCCTCTAGTGAAATGATAAAAGACACTAAATCCCAGGGTGAGGATGTCCGCCCAGCAGGCAAATAAAGCCACTTTTCCTCAGAGATCTTTCCTTTGCCTCGTGCTCTAAATTTTTATTTTTTTAAGTTGCATTTAATGTCTATCTCCTGATACGGGGGAAAAAAACACAAGGTCTACTACTCAAAACGGATAAGGACTCATTCTTTCTGTGAATCTCAAATGGCATTTCCCAGAATTTCCCACAGTTTCTCAGTAAGAGGCATATAAATGGCAACGCTGGCCGCACACGACATCAACCTTTCCCAGCACCGGCGTGTTTCTGGTTGGCGATCAACACATCACCTCCAGTGACTTCATAGCAACGCTCTCAAACCTTCCAGGCTAGGCCCCTAATGAACAAATTCACTGCCTATTACTTTGTATTTGGTCTTGGGAGCAAACAATTTGGTTTGTCAACACCTTTTCCAGGACTCCTCAATCAAGGTCCAGGGTCCAAATTTAAAGAGCAAAGCCCATTTGACTGGACCTAGCTGATTAGTTCGATGAATAGCTCCAAACAAGACAGCTATCTGATTAGCCCGAAAACGCAGCTCACTGCTGCAGATTATCATGAATATTTTGATATAGATCGATAAGCAATCTTCAGTCCGCAACAAATGTCAGCGGTGTTCATTTGACCTATCAAAGGCCGACACTGGTCTGCAGTGACAACTAGCTTTTCTTTTCCATTACTTTTTGCCAGCGTGATTGGGTCCTGGCTCCACTTCACCTCATTGTGGAAGCAATCACTGCTTCACAAGATTCCATCTTCTAGGGCTGGCCTGAATTGAATTAAGGAGGGGGGGACGTGAATGTGCACAGGCTGAACCATGAGTCGCCTCAGTTAATTTGCTAACGATTACAGTCGTAACCTAATGTACAGGTCAGGTGACCTCCTTCAGTAACCTGGAAGTAAAAGTGATGTCATTTACTTACTCATTCAGCCAGATGCACATTTGCAGGGTTTCCAATCCATGTCAGTTAAATTATATCAGTGATAAATGATTGTAGCGCATTTTTTGCTTTTATATGTATCTAAGACACCTGATGGTGCTCATTAGAATTGATGGAGGCTGTTATTCCTCCCCACCTGCAGGTGTGCTCTTATTCTTTAAGGGGATTAACTGTCCATCTTATTTAACACTTACCCCCATGTCCTTTGCATGATTAGATCGATATAATTAATAAATTATTTTTAGTAAGAATGATCCAACTCGCTGAATTTCTATGAACTGTAGTGAACTTATTTCTGCTGTTCTGTTCTCTTTCAATTCCTTTCTGTAGTGGTTTAACAAACGTAAGTATAGAATTTATTATGGTAGCAGTAACATTGGCTGATGGACTTTGATCACAGAAGACAGACTGACCACAGGCTGTAACTGAAGCCCCCAAAAGGAAGAAAAGCACAGTTACAAATGCAGTAACAGTTGTGTAATACTTAGTCCATTCTCTTGAGATTCCAGTGGAGACCTGGCATTGACTAGGTTTAGTGGTTCAAAAATCCAAACCAGCATTGATTATATACATATATATGAGTGTGAAGATTAGCAGGCCCGGTCCTGCCCCTGAACAGATACCAGTAGCCCCAGACTGCCCAATTAGGCCAATAGCTGCCATCAGCCCCCTCTGTAGCTCTAGTGGGCAGAGATGGGAGCCATCCCGGCATGCCCTGACCTGCCTCCCTCTCCCCATGTGATGCAGCCCCCTTTCATACTGCCACCAAAGCCAGACATGCATCTTTCAGAAGGCTGGTTTTGTTTGCAGAGAAACCTGCAAAGTGCAAGTTCAGCACCAATACAAAATCATAAACATACACTCATCATTTAAATATTTACATATATATATATATTATTACAATCATTATCTAATATAAAAAGCCTTATATGCATAGATCATTATATTAGCATTTTACTTATTTCTAGAGAAATTGACATGTACATGAATATAATGCCATGTTTTGAGGAATAATGTCAGTTTTGATTATTACAGATTGAAAGGTTTTGAATGTAATGATTTCTGATGCATATAAATGTAAAGTGTAATACTAAAATCCACATGTGAGTGCTTGTAACGTTTGTATCACCTTGCTCAGATGTCACAACCATAAAACACTTCTTTGCTTTAGTCATTTCGTAGATGCCACCAAGATGACGCATTTGCTGCGGACAAATACCCAGACACACACGCATTAATGCATAGCATGCAGACTGCATGCATTCAGTTTGCCAGTAACAATGACATTGGTGTGCTGCTTATATGCTTGATAGCGTGGAGAAGTTACTGGACAGCCTGGCTTACCTTGGGTTATGTGCTCAAGTAAAAATGATATTTGTCTCTCCTGCCCAGTAAACATTAAGCTATAAAAATGTTTGCAGAAACGGGTTACACTGAACTATGGCATCTGCTCATAATAAATAGCAAAAAGCTAATAAATTTCTTTAGGTTTCATTCCAGGGAATCGAGAAGAAGGAAGCATACTGCATTCAGAAGCTATGCCGCTACCGGTAAATGAGTCTCTCTGGAACAGACCCGCTCAGAAAGATCTCTTTCTCAGCCGATTCTCCTTCCTGCAAACTAATGATTTTCCTGTAGACCTGAAAACAGGTTTGGATAAGGCAGCGGACTTAAATAATGCCGTGACTGGTATCGAGCCTCTCCCGCAAAGATCAAATGCAGCATTCTCCGCTTTAGTACGGCCCCAGTGCACATTGATGACATGTCAGACGTGCTTTCCTTGATGTGCTATGGAGAGCACTGAAAATCATCGCAGAGACAGCCCACGCAGCTGTAAATTTCACATGGTTCAATAGTCCTCCCTCCTATTTCTCCTGTGAACTCTAAGTATTTAGGATTAACCCTATGATAGTGTTTAAAAAAAAAAAACAAATAAATAAGATAGGTACACAATATGCTTTACTCAACAGAGATCACCAAGCTAATTACTTTAATATATACTAAGAATATAGTAGAGAATATACTAATTTCCCTTTGTATGTTTCTGGGTCATCCTGGGCTTCTCCTTGGCCCATGGAGGCTCCATCATCACAAAGTGCCCTGGGCACAATTCCCATCAGGCACTGTTTTCTCTAATGGCACCCAGAAGAGGTAACATGTATGCCTATAGCAGGCCCCCAAAGTAAAGTGAAATAATAATATGCTTTCAGAAGAATCAGGCTGTAGAGTTTCCTCCACACACACACACACACACACACACACACACGTTTGTATTCATATCTTTGTGGGGACCGTCCATTCGTTTCTATGAGCAAAACCCTAATTCCTACAATGACAACCTTAACCCCTCCCCAGCTCTAACCTTAACCATAAGCAACCAAACAAAATACAAGACTTTTGATATTTTTATTTTTTTGATTGCACTCACAGATTTTTATAAAATTCAGTTTCCCCTTATTGGCACTGAAAACACACAGCAAATGTATAGTCTGTTCCTTATTAGAACGCGCAGTTCCTGTGTGAGAATGACCTATATGCGGATGTAGGTATAAGGAATAGCGATTTGACCCAAAGACAACTTTATTGATCAAACGACCCACCAGGGAGCACTATATAAAAAAATTTACAGATATTAAAAGCAGAACTTAAAAGTAATTTCAGTGTTTATAGATCTATTAGGAGTGTATAACTTAATTTATTTTTACTATACTTTTTGCAAGTCAGATCTGTAACAGGTATATCTACAGTTAATATGACATATCCTCCAAGACTAAAAGCTGTACATAAAAGATTCTTCAAAGAACGGATTAATCCATCTTTGTTTTAAAAAGCAGAGTCAGAGGAAAAAAAGCTTTTTGGTGCAACAGTCATAAAATACGCCCCCCCCCCCCCACTCCACACAGATGCTGCATGGAAATAAAGCAGGACCCGATGCTAAATCATAAGGGATGAGAGCATTTAAAAAGGGGTGTCACATTTCACGGTAATAAACAGCGGGGATTGATCTGACCTCCCAAACGATCTCACAGTTTACTTATACACCAGTTAGAAAAATATAAGCTGTGTCTCCCTGGGGATCTATGGCAGGGAAATCAGATAGCCCACAGTGGGTCTAAAAACAGTCCAGAAATGTCAATACACCCTCTCCCAGCCCACTGCCCGGTATCAGGTTAAGATCTGCAGATACCCCAGAGTAACAGCAATCTCCAGGTCTGCTGGCAACTCATTGCTGTGATTCCGTGGCCAGGGCAAATGCTACAATGGTCTAATAAGCACAGTTATCCTGGTGGACCCCAGCAGCTAACCCAAAAGCACCTTTGCTATTTATGTCCAAAGAGTGTTGCATGAATCAATGCATATTATCCACCGCTGCCCTCTCCCATGCTCCTTTGCGAAAGCCTTGGTTCTGCAGAAGACTCTATCATGTTACAATGAGGACAGATTACTTGCACATGTGGTTAATTTAGTCTATCACTAGCATTTCCTGCATGTCCTCTGTGGTTCTCCTAGACAGAGCACACTTGTTCCACAGATAACAGGACTATGGAGAGAAACAGCAGGACATGGACAGGTGTAAGTGGGGTTTACAGGTGTAGATGGAGACTTGCAGGAATGTGAAAAGAATCATAGAAAAAAAGGGTCCTTTACACCAAACACCAGCTCCACACTGTCTTACTAAGGACATCTTGCTAGTCGTCAACGTGGCTAGAGAAATTGCCCAAAACCTCAGCCAAAAAAAAAAACCCATGCAAGTCTGCTTTCCAGCTGCATTGTGGGCTTTTCCTGGGCTCACAGCACAAAACAATTACCAGTTTACCAACCAATTATTCACAGCGCTTACTTCCATATTTGCCCTTGTGTACTCGTCACTGCCGCAGAGCGACCACCCAACAAGAAAAGTTATTTCATATTTACCACAACACCATAGGAGAAGAGACTTAGGGGTGGAAGAGAAGAACAGTTAAAGCTACGCTTCTGTTCTGTTTAAAGAAACATAATATAATACATCTGTAAACCGTCACTGCAAATGACGTAGGTAAAGATGTCCATTGGATAACGATCTGTTGTCCATGAAAGCTGCTACAATGCTCTCTGCTATTAACTCATGACTCCATCCCCTCGCCCAGTCCCCTGGAAATGCTGGACATATACAGTACCAGTCAAAAGTCTGGACACAACTACTGTAAATTGTTTGACGCTAAGTACACCTCAAGGTTCTGTAGTATCTTATGAGCAAGGACAGAGATGGAGTGCTGTGACAGATGTGGCCCCCACAATCCCCCAACCTAAACCTTACAGAGCTGATTTGGGGTGAACTCAGTCGAAGAGTAAGGTAGCCAACTTGTGCCCAGAACTTGTGGAAACTCCTTCAGGATTGTTGATGAATCATTCCATACCTCTGGAAGTTGGTTGAAAAAATGCCAAGAGTCTGTAATGCTGTCATCATAGCAAAAGGAGGCTGTTTTGAAGACTCTAAAATTTGAGAAAACTTTGAGATGTTAGCACTTATTTTAACTGTTGCAATTTTTAATGTATGACTTGCTTTGAGGCCTTTTACTATAAGGCGACTAAAATAGCTAAAAACAAGACAAATGCTTTAAAAGCAGGTGTGTCCAAACTTTTGAATGGTGGTGTGTTTATAATTAAAACGCGGATTAAATGATATGTGTATCTTGTGATATGGACCCTTTCTGCCAGTTGACTCATCTGCACTATTGTCTCTCATGCATGACAGAGGGTGCGGCATAGAGAACGCAGCTCCGCGATAAAAGCTGGAGACTCGATGAAAAATCCACAAGGCACATAGTCTATATACTAGGCTGCTGACGTGAGAAAATAGCATCAGCACTTCTGCACTTATGGACATAAGCGTCTTAAACAATGCATTTTAAGCCAACAGCTCTGGCTTGGACGGTAATAAATTTTTAGCCTGATTAAACGGTAAATTCTTTATGCCTATCAGCCTCCAGTCGGGGCCGTTGCTTTCAAAAACACCATTAATCAGCTGCGGAGATATGGAGCAAAATATCAGTCATCAATTGTAACTTCTTATGACATTTACAAAGCCGTACATTTGCCAAAGAATGCAGACTGATCTATCAATTACGGCGAGTTCAGCGGCATGCTAATTCTGCATTTTCTCGACTAATGCATCCCCACAGTTATCTCATAGTCTAATGAAACCAAACAAATCAATAAATATAAATTATACATGCAAAGAAGTACTGCTGTGAACATTAAGTCCCTAATTAATTGCTCCTGATTAATTTATATACCTTAATTATCTCTGTAAGTCAGAGATGGCATAAATATCCATACAATTTGCTTATTGCCACGTCCGTCATAAATGGGCAGACTGGATGGGATTGGGATCTGGAAAACACATTGCAGGAGATATATATAAAAAAGCCTTACCTCTGAATAATTTAGGGTGAACAAATTGCCAGATAATGCAAGGCAAGGGACATTGATTACTGTTTTAATTTTCTCAAGGTTCGATATGGAAAGTGCCCCGTGTGAGAGCCGAGCCGAGTCTCGCCCTTCTCCCAAAATGCCCAGTCTCGGCTTTTGAAACCTCTCCCTCTTGACGTTTAATATTTAACTTACTCACAGGAGTGGCCACTTTAGGATAGATCATATCATAAAGACGTGTTATCCTAAAGCACAACGAACACACAAAAAGCGCCTAGAGTGCTTGTGAACGTGCCATAGGGGGCACAGTCTGGGCCGTTAGATAAATTACAAAAATGCTAAAAGTGTGAAAGAGACAACTTGCATTGAGTGCTGGCTGTGACTCTTCTGAAAACCATCATGGTTGGTGCCCACAATTAGGAACTGCTGACTTTATCGATGGCTCACTTTCGCGTCATTGCTACACTGAGAGCATCTGGCAGGAGGCCTCAGAAGTCAAGGAAGATCTTGACATTTCAGATCATTAAAATTGATCACAACATGCAACGCAGATCCACCCAGAAATGGGATGTCAAAATGAAGTCAGCAGTCAATCCCAGAGGCACGAAGCTTAGAACTCGGCATAAAAATGGTTTCAATCCAATTTCTGTTCTTTTGCTTAATGAGAATCCTTATTATTGGATTTGCAAAGTGCTTTTGGAAGCCATTGCACCAGAGCTGCTTTTTAATAGGAAATTGCCTTGCTTTTTTGAAGAGCAGGGGAATGTCATTAAACAATCAAAGCATTACCTTGGATGGTACGAGTTATTGACCGAAATTAGCATGTTAATGCACGTTAGATTTGGGTGGCGTGCTGTAATTTCTTTTAAACAAACTAGTGCTCTGAGTTCAGGACAGATTCTGTCCTGTACCACAGGCCAGAGGACATCAGAAATTAACCAGAGCCGGGTCAAATATAGAACATTATTTAATAACACAGCTCATTAGATGAGGTATAAATCTCATGCACTCCCACTGTAACGCACTGCACGGTCACTTTATATTATATTTAAATTAATTCCATTATCTCTCTTGCTAATTTATTATTCTTTATTTTTATTTTATTATTATTATGATTTAATTATTTTATTAGTTTGCTTTGTTGTGCGCAATCATGGAGCAGGCCAGCTTTTCAATTCACTGCACGTTGTACTTGTATAACTGTGTATAACTTCAACCTAGAATCTTAAATATACAACACATTCACAATAAAACAGATATTTATTTAAAGGATATATCCTTATCTAAATAGTAACGTTCATTCATTTCCATCGATTCTTAACCTTTAAAGGTTACCACGGAAGCATGGGACATATTCTGGACAGGTTGTCCATCTATCACAGGAAAAACTATGGACAATTTAGAGACAGCAAAAGTAATTCATAAATATCAGGACCAATTAATTACAGAGAAATAAAAATATTGTCGTAATGTTTTTTTTTGCCTTTATTTTAAGGAACAATGAAAATCAGCAAATGGAAATTGGTGTGCAGTTGTAAAATGATTCAGCTGAACCATGATAATGTTAGTAAATGAAAGCGCAGGAAAACTCAGCCGCAACTGTCTCGGCGCTTAATTCTCAAGTTTTTTGCATGTTAATATTTAGCAGCACGGTTGTACAGCATTGTACGGACGACACTATGTGTTCAGAGCAGATAAAACAAACGTTTCAGTGTCTGTGCCTGAAAACGTGGCCAAAAAAACAAAACGATCCAAGAAGGAATGGCAATATTTAAACTTTGGCCACGCACAGGGCGCGCGTGTGGAGTTGTTAGCTAAAGGGAGCTCTGAAATAGCCTACTGGCAGGGAGACCCTGTGCTGATTGAATGCCTGATGTGGGAGGTGGGATAACGGTGTAATCGCAGGAAGCTCCGGGCACTGTCGGCTGCTTGTTGTTGCCGTTGCAAGAAAGGAAGAAAGGGATCTGGGAACTCGGCAAAAAAGAGAGGCTACAAGAGCCAATTCCTGATGGTCCACTTTATACTATGCCAGGAGACCCAGATGACACAGGGGGAGTGAGAATCGAAGGGCCTTGAGGGGTATGAAAAACAAGACAATAGGGGCACCTGACTCTTCCCTGAACGGGTGTCTCTTAGCGCCGGGAGGCCTGGCAATGAACAGAGCTGCTTTGTGATGTCGGTGACCCGTGACAAAACAAAGGCGAACGAAACAAAACAAAACACAACAAGACTGTTTACATTAATTACACCTTCCTAACCGCGTGATGGAGAAAAAAATTCCCTTTAAGTCGAAGCCACCCCTTAATCAAGATTCATTTGGCTTTGGGATGGAGTGTGTTTTTTAACGTCTGATGGGGTCGGATATCCAATTCTGGCATGTGAAGCACCCTAACGAGTGAACATGTTGTGTGGAACAATGTGCCAATCCAATTCTAGACTGCCACCCCATTTCTGTTGTGCCAAGATCCAAATTTAGGCTAAACGGACACCTTTTGTTACTTGTTATTTGATTTAATTACTTGGAGATTCAATGCAGAGGTCTAAGGTACCGGTGTCCATGAGCACTGATCTGTGTCATTTTAAAATAAATAAACATACATAAATATTTATTGCAGACTGCAAATGCAAGTAATGGATTATATATTGACATTAGACTAAAACTAATTTGATAAATTGTAGCTTGATAACAAAAACATTCACATGTAACATATTCTCAGCAGCTGTTTACTTCGTCATTATATCCTGGAAAAAAAATTAAAAATGAAACTCAGCATATATGATATATGACAACGGATGTGTTAAGTCATATTATCAGATTTTAAAATACATGTTTTAACGATAATTGATTTCTTGAAAAGCATCGAAGCTTGCTATACAAAATGCTGGAATCCAATGAGACGTCTGTGAAGGTAAAACAATGATTAAATGAAACAAAAGGGAGAGGAATTAAGGCAAGCGGCTCCACTTCTCCATTTCCGGAAAGCGTTTAATCAACCACTCTGTGAGAAATGTCTACTACTTTTCTGTGAGATCTTGGGAAGTATCAAAAAGAATGATCTTCCAGCTCAATTGTTTAATTGCTTTCTCTTGATTGTTCTCCCCAAAAGGCCCATTTTTAATCAAGCAGATATTATAAAGTCACTTAAACAATAACAATCAAAAAGGAGTATCGTTAGGAATTGGTGCGGGGTAATCAATCAGAGGCTCATTGGACTTTAATTCATGTAGATGCACACCCAATACTCATTATGAAGGTGTCATTGCCAATGGCTCAGGGGAGATTAATGAGAGGTGATCATTTCCGCAGCGTTTCTGCACGCAGCAGCACGCACCCAAGAGGACATATGGGCTTCTCACAGGAGACAATCCTGGCAAATTGGGCAGCAGTGCAGCACCTATTTTGAAGCCACGTTGGACTGGAGGATCAGAGATCTCACCCATGCAACACAAACTGATAAAACACTCCTGACAGTCCAGAGATCGAGCAGAGAGCTTGTCATGCCATCACTGATACGACGGGAGCCTGGACACAGGCCCTCTGCGGCTATATGCCAATAAAAGGCTGCCAAGGACCCGCCCCCAAAACACCCGATTCTAATTAGCAGAAGAAGACCCTCTTTTTGCCATCGTGTTATTCAGGGGTATGTGTAGGATGCTAGGCTGTTACAAGATGTCCTGTTGGCTTATCCTTACGTATTACTACGTATCATACATGCGACTCATATCCAGTCCTGTATGCTTACACACAGGACACTGGGTTAACATTTCATTAATGATTTTTTTAAAAACACACTAAGTATCTTGATGCCTACAGTTATGACCCTGCCTCCGTTACCACTGGACAAACGTTTGCTGAGCGTTAAACGAGCTCTGGAATGGATCTTTTTCTGGCATGACTGACTCAGACAGAAACTTCCCTAACTCATCTCTGCTAGAACTAATTTAGTAACATTAATATTAGAACATTCCTGTAAAGTCAGAAAGGTCATATTACTAATTACCATATTAATTTCAAACTAAAACTGTATTGCTAAACAGATATTAATATCTAAATGAGACGGTATTTGGTGTCTGATTTCTGGATGTTATGATGATGTTATATGGTGAATCGGACCCATTAGCTTATTCTGAGCTCTAATTCATGTGAGTCTATCTACTGCTAGGTTTAGATTTCTAAGATAAATAACTAGAAAGAAACCAGTTCAATAAACGGAAATGATGCTGTCTTATATACCTTAAACTGTTGTGTTATTATCAAGTTTATTTAATAGTAATTGGACTAAAAGTGTTAATCTGCCCCTGTGAGCTGTGAAGGAGAAAGTATTTGACTGTAACTTTATTGTACAGGGTGAGAAATTAAAGTAAAATTATAAATAATATATTAGTGTAAGAAACAGTGACTCTCTTGTGGCTTAAAAAATCCATAAAATACATTTTAATAGAGACACTGATGTCACTTTCCTTCTGCTGTGTGCCTTTGATTTCTCGCTAAGTCAGTGTTTCCCAACCTGGTCCTCAGGGACCCACAGATGGTCCATGTTTTTGCTCCCTCTCAGCTCTGTACCAGGCAGTCCGCATTTTTTGTTCCTTACCAGGAGCTAGGAAGGAGCAAAAACATGGACTGTCTACAGGTCCCAGAGGACCGGATTGGGAAACAGTGCTGTAAGCTGCCCAGCCCTAGGCTTGGCTGACATGAGGGATTACGGCCTCCACATTCTCTTCACCTCAGCTCCAGGTGGAGATACGCAAAACCAGGCTTCAGGCCTCGTTTCTCGCGACTGTTTGGTGGGGCCATTTTCCAACTCCCCATCCGCAGAACAATCCAGCACCACGCTGGAATCCAGTCTCTGAAAGCCTGCATGCAGTAAATGTAACTATTACAACAATAATGATGCATATGTATAAAACTGCAGTAACAGTTAGCTGAGGAATTAAACAAACCTAATTAAGAGCACTTTGGCCTGATCGAATATTAACCTGAAATCTTCACCCTGGCCCAGCTAGAACATAAGAAGCTTCCGGCAGTCTTATGCATTAAAAGATTTACTGAGGATGAACTCATAGCGGCTAATAATACTGGACATTCTAGACAGTGCTGTAAAAAGATCTTCCAGGAATAGAATCCGCTTAACAAGAGGAAAGAAATAAAAATAGTCAGATAATGAAAAGCTGCATATTACAATTTACTTATAGACCATGACTGTTGACAATGCACACCCCATGAAAGATGTTTTCAGAAAAAACGGGTAACAGCTTGTTCTGTTTGTGACTGATAAAACCAGATATGGTGTTCATAAGTACACAGTTTGAGAGCCTGCAATGTGCTTATTTGTGGTTTGACCAGATATCCAGAAAAAATGTGCAAACCATTCTTTAAAACATACATGGAATAGATATATATAAATGCGTGTTAGATATGGGCAGCATGGTGGCTCAGTGGGCAGAGCTGCTAGCTCACATGTCCTGGGCGGGGATTTGGACCCCGTCTCTGGTTCTGTGTGTGTGGCGTTTGTATGTGCCCTGTGGGTATCCGCCAGCTACTGCGCTTTCCTCCCGCAGTCCAAATACATGCATTTAGGCTAATTGGTGTCTCTAAATTGCCCATTGTGTGTGTGTATGCCCGTGTACCCTGCAATGGACTGGCATCCTGTCCGGCAACCCTAATTCTGACACTTCACTTTTTCCTGAGGAAGGTGAATTAGATGTTTAAATGATAAAAACTTAAACTAAAAATAATACTTATTTTTAAACTGACAATTATATAAAATGTAAGAAATAATTAATTAAAAAATATTAGACACTTCCCCTATCAAGATTTTGGAAAGTTCGCCTCCTACAGAGATTTTGTAATATTTCAACAACTTTGTTAAGATTCAACAATGCAGCTGTTTTGCTGTGTCTGTAGATGTTTAACAGAATTCACAGTATATAGAGGATATGTATCGATTCATGAACATACCTACATATTCTCAGAATAATTTAATTGAATTTAACTACTCACTCAACCAATGTTGTGTAAGCGTTGGATCTTAAATAATGAGTTGTTGAAATTTTGCAGATATTCTGTAGGCGGACTGTTCAAATAAAGTGTTACCAATAAGTGATTGGAAGATGGATGGATGGATGGATGGATAGATGGATGGATGAGATAAACATCTATAATGTTGCATAAAGGCATTTCCATGTACACAATCACAACAATTTATTCTAATTAAACCTAAATTATACAAATTATTTTGTATTTTAATTAAACCCAGCATTTTATTTTTCATATATTTATTCTGAATTTACTTTAGTTATATAAAAAATAAGGCTGGTTAATTATGGTTTTGAAGTCACACTAATATCATTTTATTTCAAAATCAATTAGTACAAGGACACAGTTGACAGGTGAAAGGGATTATCATGAAATTATGCAAATCACTGTAGGCACATAGAACTTCGTAATACGAGGATTGAATTAATCATTGGATTACAGCTAAACTGTTTTCCATGTCAACAGGAACGAGCAGGAGAGATCTCTAGACTGCAGATGAACTTGTAATCTGCTTAAATCAGCAAGACATGCTGTACTTTATGGGGAGCTGCAAAAATCCTTCACAGATACATGGCCTTTTTTGGGTTATAATCTATTAGGAAAGTGTACTGTACTATTACAGCCCAACTAAGAAGAAATTACATGGTATTTCCTTATTATCATTTTCTTTAACAACTGGGCAGAAGAATATTCTTTGTTATGCATGCAGCATTACTGAAAAGGGCAGTCAAAGGAAAACACTGGGATTAATCCGACATAACAAAGGCGTATTCCTTGCAAAAATACTCTTTCTACAAGAACCAAACCCCCAAAGAGGTTCTGTAAATTATAAGTGAAAATAATAACATAAAAATTTTAAATAACCAGTAAATGAGTGTAATCTACTTGCACCATAACAGATAAAATCCTTGATCATTAAGTTAGCTTTTATGAGATATCTGCCTTCTTAATGTTCATACACTAATATAACAGAAATATGAATGGGAACAGCAATGAAGGTGTTTAGTTATATTGTGAGAAACGTGGAAGTCGCTTTTCAGTGTGTCGTCCTAGTTAGTAAGAGATTAACCAAAATGCTGGCCCTGGAAAATAAGAGTGCAAGTAACTTTATTAAACCTATAAATCAAAAATTCTGAAGTGCAACAGTACTGTGGTACAGTGTGTACTGCTATGCGGACAAGATGAAAGACAGAGAGAAAGGGAGCTTCGCAGGCAGTGCTATGAAGTGAAATCAAACAGGATAAAAACAAATCCCTCCACTGCAAAAATACAGTTGAAACATCAGACAATCAAAATAAAAAATAAACAGCGAAAATGTTTTGTCTGCAGCAGACAATTTATAGTAATCCATATATTGCAGTGTCTGAACCTCCATTACTTAAAAGTTGGTTTAATGTAAAACACAAGGTAGTAGTGCTTGATACTACCCCTCGGGCTTTCCAACATTAGTGTTACATCCTGGGGTGCTTTCATTTATTTCATGTCTTGTTCACATGTTTGCTATGTGTGACATGCCTGTAAATGCACCTGAGTTGAATACTTTCGTTTGTATAGGGCCTGGTTCTTATGGTGTTAAGAAAGATCAGCAAAGTTAGTGAACCATTGTACAGTTACACTTACCTAAGAAAAAAGGTTATTTATTAACGGTAAATTTGATACAGAGAGTTAGAGTATGTGTACAGTTTCTGTACACAATCTAATAGTGACAAAGACGTGCTGATGATTAACCAAGCATGCACACGTAGGAAGACTTTCATTTGACATTTTAAAGATGAACAGTAAAAATATACAGTTTATCCAACTTCATGGAACACTTCTACCATTTCGTTTAACTAGAAATAGTAACTGACCAGTAATATTCGAGAAAAATGTTTTTTATAACTGAGAACAGAAATGCGTATGCATGTATGCACACACACACACACACACACACACACTCCTACAGTAGAAAATGAAATTCACATTTGTATCGTAAAGATTGTTTTATTTTTGTTTTTAAACAAATGAAATATTTTTCGGTAACTTGATCATGTTGCTCAATTCTAAACTTTCAGACTTCAGTTATGGCTACACAACAGAGGACAGTGGGAAGGGGAGCCTGAGCCATGTTCTGTTTTCAGTTCCGCCTTGCTAGTCAGAAAATATGATTATTTATATATAGTATAGATTTAATATGCTACTATATTTGATACATAAGCTAATTTAGACGAAAACCCTGTGACATGTAGCTTGTGACAGAGCATCCAGAAATGCCACAGAAATGCTAAATCTTTGACCGTCCGTTTCGGCCGCTAAAAACAGAAGAAACACCTAAAGGGATGGATACGCAAATGTTTACATATTAAATCATTACAACAATGATTTAGAAACGTCTGTGCAAAAAACATAAGAAATGAATCATTCCAGATATACGGTGCTTCCAGATTAACACGCATGAGGAGCTAACTTCATGACGCCTGAAATCTAACTCTGAATTCTTGTACACCATTTTCATCAAAGTCTGATGAGAACATCTGATTGGGAAATTAAGGAACACGTTATCCATGGTTAACAAGTCAGACAACAGTCAACACCTTCCCGCCTGTCAGGCGTGTTCACACTCTTACCCTGACTGTGTATGAGCTCCCAAACCCCTCTTCAATATGAACAGATATATGCTTTCCTGCCACGTATAGTGCTTTCATTCTAACGATTGAATAATTCTAACTATGAAATACTTGGACATGAACTTTACATTTATTTATAAATTATATTAAATTAAATTTAAATGTAACATTGTTTTAATTTCTTTTTGTGCATTAATTCTGATAAAACTAAATATTAAAATGTAATTCCTAAACGGTACTCTGTACCTTAAAGGTACAAACGTACCGTTGTATTCTTATTTACTTCTGTTTAATATTGTAATATACTTGAAATACTTGTAAATTAGGGCTTAGTATAGTTATCTTAAAAATTTTAGAGGTTTAATGAAAAACGATAAATAAAATATTGTGGCAGCCCGGAAACAAATCTGTTTAAATGTGAATATAAACAAACAAACAAACAAACAAATAAATACATAAATAGTTAAATAAATAAATATAATTAAACCTTTGATTAAATTTTTACACAATGGCCACATCAACATGACGACGACAACAACAACAACAACAACAACAACATCATCATCAACAACAACAACAACAACAATAATAATAATAATAATAATAACTGGCTTATAGTATTAATAAAATAATGAAAAGGAACAACAATAAATAGCATGTGTTCAGTAATGTAAATGTGTTCAGTAATATAAAGTACAAGCTTACACTACATACACACACACACACACACACGCACACACACACACACACACACACACACACACACACGCACACACCTAAAAGTACTTTCTGGCACAGAGATTTACATGATCTGTTTTCTGAGAGAGCTGGCATTGGTGCCGCATGTCAGGTATAAACTGCGTCGGCCCATCGCGGTCACCTCAGCTTGTACCGCGGTAATACATAAGGTCGTCACATTCCTCCCTACATGCTACGACTCCCTGTTTCCGGAGATGCCCCCGCCTATCAGTGCTACAGAGCCGACACGGCCTCCCCGACATCTCACATCTCAAAACAAGCATCGCTACACCGACAAGTAATCACAAAGCACCGAAGCAGTCAACTCTGCTTCCTCATGTTGGGCTGCATTAACATTATTTTTATACATATTTAGAAAATAGGCAATAATATTATTTCTATAACAGGCTTGTGTAACAAATAATACATGTGTTATTTTACAAATTCATAATAACAAATACAATAATGTCATGGCAAAAGAACTACAATACGTGGAATAAAATAGCATTCAAACTATTTAATTTATGCAAATTTACAGCATTAGATCAACTAAACATTTTAAGGATACACATCTTTAAAAAGTTTTAAATGAGGTACAATAGATTATGGCTCTCATCCAAATGCTCATTGTTAATTCTAGAAGAGAAAACAACAATTAGCATCCTCTTCATTTAGGTGGAAAAGCGGAGACTGCAGCTCTTACTTACAGTGCTACACTTCTCAGCCTCCTAATGGATTCCGTAGGCCAGCCACTGCGCTTTACCTGGCACGGTACATTCCAGAAGAAGAAAAGCATTTTAAAGACCCCTCTACATCAAAAGCCTGGACCACACCAGGTACTGGAAACCATTCACACTGTTACAGCCAAACAACCAGAAACACGGCATGAGCAGAACAATCAGAGAACACTCAAAGCCCAGCCAATTAAAAATAAAATCCCTCCCTTTTCCTCCATCTGAAAGACAGGCAGGAAATCGCCACTTAATTTAACAAACATTTGCCTCAACTCAGGAACTAAGCTGGACTTTTAACAGCTTTTTTGGGTGCACGTGATGTGTGTAAGTGAGGAGCACGCCGGCGTGTTTTGTTTTGGGACAAACTGGCCAGGCTATAGAGAGCTATGCTGTGGCAGCTGAGAGATGGCAGCACCATCTACTGACGGCTACGGAGAGAGGAAGAGACAGACCAATGAGAGAGAGTGGAAGAAGTCTCGTCCTGTTCCTATGTCCCCCTGTTTGGAGCTTAGAGCAAATGAAAGAAACTACTCATACATTAGCCCTCATTTCCCTTAAAAGACGACGCTGACTTCTACTTATTAAATAATCAAGCTGATTGCACAGCCAACACAATGATTTGTTTAGGCTTTTTTCATGAAAATGTTTTTCTCAGGAAATAATAAAAAAAAAAACATGTCCTGCTCCTTCTCAGTGGACATTGTGGGTCTACAGCTGAGTAAACAAGAGGCCAGTGAAAGATACCTGGTTTGCCTGGTACCATTATAATAAAAAACAAATTAAGCGATAATTATCGTGAAACAGAAGCAACACCGTTAACAAGAAAATTTAATGAAAATCTACATGCTCAATTTTTCAGATCAGTTCATAAACATGTCTTTTTTGCTCTAAATCAATTCTTTTGTGAATAAATGCTCTCATACAGACAATATATATTTATACAGCTGGACATTTCCTGAAGCCGTTAGGGAAAACATTACCAGGCTACGATAACAGTGCCTTGTCCTACAGCACTAAAATCAAACCTAAAACTTATTTCTCAGTCTGGTATAAGTGTGTCCTCTTCCTAATCCATTATCCCTTTTCATAAATAATGCACAGAAACAGAAATAAATATATTAAATTGTAAATATGTACACACTCACACAGGTTTATATACAGAAGAAAAATGCTTGAACACACTTAAGAATTGTGCATCTTTTGAAACTGGTCTGGGAATATTTAGATATTTGGGAGTATTTAACCGACCCAGCCTGAAATGACTGTAAAGGCACAGTTTGGTCACTCCTCCCCACCCCATTAGAGGTCAGTGAGAGTAAATACCATAACAGACTGGTATCACATCCAGGCCTACCCCTGCCAGGTGCTGGGTGCCGCCTGGCATAGGTTCCAAGCCCCCTTCATTGTCCTGACCAGATTAGTCAGTCATAGATAGACGGATGGAAAAACAGCTCAATATCAGTTTCCAGACTGAGAAAAGGTTATATGATGAAGGTAATAATGTGATAGGTAGAAGGATTGATCATACACTTTTCACTTCAGTCATCCAAACACCTCCTGTAGTCCACCTGGTACCCCTGAATTTGGCATAACACAACATTCACATCCAGTGATCTTTAAATGAGAAGTGTATGGGCTCATACATCTGTCAAATAACCACCATATCACTATTTTGAGTGGAAATTCATTAAGCTTGCCCTAAGTCATCCCAGGGCACCGAGGCAACACATTGAAACCCAATACCAATTATGCATGTTCATTTCAGGGGAAATGACTGCTCTGGAACCCGGATCAATGGGGACGGCTCAAGTCAAAGGAATACAATCCATTCGAAAATATAACACAGCACCAAGCAAAGCTTCTATCAGCTGATTAGATTCTCGCTCAGAGCTCTGAGCTTAATTATTTCAAGGAGCTTTACTTGGAAACTGCCAATGATCTTTGGAGGGGTGAAACAATGTCAGCCCAGGGATGTTACTTATGAATCCTTTACTGTTTATAGCCAGAACTCAGTTTGTTACATTCTCATGTAACAAATGTCTTTGTGGACATTCTCATAGAGGCTCCACCACTATTACAGTAACTAAATTAATTTAGCAAATGAGTACTGAGGCTGCCAGGATAATACACCATCAGAACCGAACCTTTTGGTCAATGCAGGCAGTCCCAAGGTTACGAACAAGATCCGTTCCCTAGGTCTATCTTTAAGTTGAATTTGTAGGCAAGTCAGATTCTTCTTCTTCTTCTTAAAAATAATAATAATAATAATAATAATAATAATAATAATAATAATAATAATGATAATGCAGTGATAATAAAAGGAACTACAGACAGTACTGTACTGTTCGTCTAGCCAATGAACTGCTGAAGCCATGCAGCGTTTTGACAAGCGTCACAAAGTAGTACATACGTTCATTACTACAAACCACTGTATTTAACCTGAATTTTTAATATAACATACTTTATGGAAGTCCATTCTTAAGCACAGGGTGTCCGCAAGTTGCACATTCTTAACCTAGGGACTGCCTGTAATAAGCACAGTGAATATCCCTGGCAGGGCTTATGATCCTGTCATCACTGAGCACTTGTCAGGTTAGCCATATTCATTTAGCAAGCCCGAGATGTGTAAAGACTTGCTTTATAGATTGCTGTTCGCCGTTACTTTCTCTTTTTTTGCCTAAAGTCCCCAGGGTCCATTTGAATCCCTGTTCATTTCCTTTTCTGGCAGTTATGTGAGTGTGCGGCATGACTATTTTCCTCTTAATATGTCAGTAATTTAGCAATGTGTAAACTAATTATGCGCAGATATTACAGTAATAGGTTCAGGGAGCAGTAAAAAAAAATCAATGTGTTTGCAGAGAGGGCATTAAATTGGATTGAGTTATTATTATCATGTGTCAAGTGCTGATTATGCTATGAAAGTGAAAAGCAGATGTCAGCCACAGGTCAATACATAAACCTCCATGCTCCATAAAACCCACGTAAACCCCGCAACCACCCCCCGCCCCCGGTCAGCACCACCCACACATGACTAGCCCCACTTCTCCTCTTTGCTGAAGGCAGCATTAATATAATCTCTCAGCAAATCAGCTCCACCCGCCTCCGCTTGGTCAGATGGCTAACAGTGCCAATGCTGCTGGGAGATCAGGGGATCCAGGATGATGGGGACAGACGTAGAGACTGGGCCACCTCTTAAGGGGACCCAGGATGATGGGGAGGGATGCAGAGACTGGGCCACCTCTTTAAGGGGACCCAGGATGATGGGGAGGGATGCAGAGACTGGGCCACCTCTTTAAGGGGACCCAGGATAATGGGGACGGATGCAGCGACTGGGCCACCTCTTTAAGGGGACCCAGGATAATGGGGACGGATGCAAAGACTGGACCACCCCTTTAAGGGGACCCAGAACGATGAGAAGGGACACGGAAGCTCCCCGTGTGGACAGACCACAGGACCCACGGGCTCTGGATGCTCTAAAGCAGGGCTTCCCAAGGTGGGGGGTCGTGAGATGATTTCCAGAATATGCTTATAAATTTTTTAACTTTTTATTAACATAAAAATAGAATTCCGTTTTAAACAGTCAGTTGTCGTAAATCTGTCAAAGAACCCCACCACCATGGTTGGCAAAATGGGGACCCTGAGTATATGGCAACGTTATTTTGGAGGTCGAGGGCTGAACAGTTCGGAAACCTGTGCTCTCCGTAGTAATCGCATTTCAGAGAATGGTGACGCACCGTGGGGCACATGGCGGCGTCTGTGGGAGGAAATGAATTAGCTCTTAAATATGGGAATATATGAGCCTGTCTGCATTTCAGCTTTGTGGCCTGTCTACGTCTGCGTCTCTCTGTGTCACAAACGAGACCCTCGATCGACGCACCACAGCACTGGATTTATCGCTGTTTCCTCTGGCGTAGTTAACTTCATCTGCGACCACAGCCTTCTCAGACACCTCAGAGGGAGCCAGTGTAGTAAAAACGGATCCACGGCGGCTATTTGGAACTAAACCGCTTGGAAACACATACATCGGTTACAAAAACCAATAGAAAGCAGAATTTATGATCCAAATCCCTGGTACTTAAAAGTCATAAAATTGCACACGACTCCTACATATCTACAGCTGAATTAAACAATACAAGGTCCTAATGGGATTTTCTCCTTCTATACCAGCTTGCATTGCTCATGGGGAAGTTCTAGCCTTTGGACCAGCTACAGTGTTATTGCGAGAAGAATCTGACACACGTGGAGTGAGGAGGAGCAGCATAAACACAGCAGTGTTTGAGAAGCCGCAGAGCACAGGCTGCGGGCGACGAGCAGAGGGTGTCCGAATTTGCGGCCAGCTCACACACGCTGCTCCCATACGGCCACCCTGCAGGCCAGCTACTTTCGGGACCATTAGCATCAACTAAAATTAACTGTTGCTATGACATTAACCTGCAAATCGCTTGATGTGCTACATGCTAATTTTCAACATTTATTACGGAAAGCACTACATGACGTATATATTAAAACCTCATTGAGCTACATGACATATATATTTACATATCAGAACATCATTGGAGGAAGTATTTATTGGGCTTTACTGCTGAACCGCTGGTCTCTGTGAGAAGCGAGGTGGAATCAGAAAGCCATCACAGCATTACACACATGTGTAATGAAACTCATTTTAAGGGAAACTTGTCTGGGAGCAATTATAGCTATCAAGCTCGCTCTGTCTTATGATTTATTACCTTTTGTTTAGAATGTTTAAAAAGAGGCTGGTTCCAAAACACCATTCTGCAGCAAACATAAATAACTGAGCTGTTAGCCGGAGGACAATTTTGAATATTCAGTCCAAATTGCTCAAACAATGATAACAACTTTTTTCCATCCTCTAGCCATGGAATAATAACATGTGTTTTTGACAAACTTGTCTATAACTAATGGTTGAAGGTGAAAATATTTTGAGCACATATATAAATAATAACATTAATAATAGATTTCACATGCTTAAGTATAATTCGGTAATACATAACCATTGACTTGACAAACAAATTCATTTTGTTTGCACCATAAACTATAAACTTTTAAATAATAAAATGCATTATTCATCATTTATCTTCTAACCAACTATCCTGCTTAGGGTCCTGGGGGGGGGGGATTGGAGCCTATCCCAGGCATAAGGGGCACAAGGCTGGGGTTCACCCCACCCTGGATGGGATGCCAGGCCATTGCCAATTTTTAATGTTTTAATCTAGCCAGAGAGAAGACATACAAGTGAAATCAGACGTTTATGGGGAATGTGTAACATTAAAAATGTCCTTTAAGCATAAGGTGATGGAATTCCTTAAGCCCCTATGGGAAAAAAAATCTGCAAAGTGTCAGTCTCAATTTTTAAAATGAGCCATTCAAGTAGGAATTGCTCCATTGATTTTTTTCACATCTCTTTTCCATCTGAAGCCAAATATGTGTGTACGCCATCTGTCGATCCTGTCAATAGTTTTAAGACGCGTCTAGTCGGCACACGAGTCAGCACGAGTCGATGGGAGCCGATATGGCACAGGGGCGCCATGAGGATGAGACAGTGAACTTTATACCATGAGGAAGGAGGAAGTCTGTCTTCTTCTCATTAGCTTCTGCCATATAATTTTGGCACAAATGCTACTCTTTGTTCTTGACTTATGGCACCGACTGTCAAACAAACTAATATGGCTTTTTAATAATCACAAATGCAACAATTTCCTCCTCGAATGCAACCTTAATTTACAAAATGACAAAAGACATATTTAGGGCCAATTAAGTAGCCTGTTTTCATTGGAGTGTTTCCCAGTTCATGAGCAGGATGTCATTGTTTGATGTGAAAAAAAAAAAACATTAGAGAAGTATTAGGGTCGTCTTTGCCATCTACATGGTTTTACCGGAATCTAGAAGTATGTTTTTACTGATTTTGTAATCGAATAACACCCTCACACTTCCACGATGCACTGAATTCTGTCTACAGGATGACAGTTTCTTCTCTGGACGTACTCTGAAAAAGTTTGTAGCGGGTTTTTCCTCAGGTGATAGCTAAAGGTGAGAAGTCATAGCTGGACACCATGGGAAATCTAGGGCAAATCTCTAAAGCAGTATTTCCCAATCTGGTCCACTGGGACCCACAGTCGGTCCATGTTTTTGCTTCCTACGAGCTCCTTGCCAGGCAGTCCAAATTTTTGCTCCCTCCCAGGGAGCAAAAACATAGACTATCTGGGGGTCCCCAAGGACCGTATTGGGAAACACTGCCCTATGGTACCAAATATGAGGGGTTTTGCAGCTGCTGTGTTATTTTCTGAAACTTTTCCTGCTGTGTGTTTGAGGGGACACCAGGCCTGCAGCTTGCATATTCTGACCCAGCTACACTTCCTGGGGAAGAACTGAAATTAGTCCTTACACCTATAGCTAAAGTAAATTAAAATGGACACATCTATTATGATTTCTCTGAATTTCCCCTTGCAGCGACATGTCCGACGTGGCACAGAACCAGTGATCTGACAGTATATTCCAGTGTCTTCTGGCACAAAGCCACCGTACAGATTACGCTTAGAGCCTGTGGTGGGGAGCCCGAGTGGATGGCTGGGGGACACCGTGGAACCGGGGAGTGTCTCCTCTGTGCAGACGGTGACGGCACATGGGGCTAGGTTTACCTGGAGCATCAGCGGCTGTTCGGGGGGAGCCTTGCTATTGATTGAGCTGGAGAGCTGTGGAGCTGGCATTTAAACTGGAAGAATGGAAGCAATATTGATTGATGAGACCAGGCCAGTTAACACTATATATGGCGAATGGCTATACTTCTCCCTAGAAAAGTAAACCCCATAATATGTGGTAAGTGATGGTAAGGGGGCACAGTCTCCCCCCGCTGACCCCGACCCTGTTAAAGTCTGATGGATTGCCTCTAACACGGTTATGATTGATATGATCAAATTACATAACCCGCTACGGAGGCACTATGAGGCTTCTCAAGTAGGCCCATTGATTTTTCATTAGGATGATGCTCAACACATCATAGACGAGCGGCTGAAAAATACTGCAGGCAGGAGTCTGGTTTATGTTATGTTTCAATACTCCTTCATCAAAGAAAAACAGGGGACCAGCTAACAGGATCATGCACTGACCTCATCAGTCAACGTTACCATACAGGCACCATGAAACACACAAGTCACAGATACATGTACAGGGGCGCTGCATGGCTCACTGGGGTAGAAGGCTGTGCCTGTAACTCCACTGTTGGGCCCCTTAATCCCCAGCTGCTTCAGGGATTGTCTCACCCTGCCTTCTCAATTGTACGTCGCTTTGGATAAAACCATATGCTCAATAAATAAAATGTTACTTAAAATGTATATGTATAAGTGTTTGTGTGTTCTGTTTGAGTATGAATGAGTTTTCTGAAACTATATAGTTAATAATCATCATAATTTCAGTGTTATAACAATTTTTATGACCAACACTTCTGCTGCACAGAAGACAGTATCCTTTGTATATACTGTTTCAAATATTTACACCTAACAACTTTCCATTTCAAAACTGAGCCTGCTTACAAAAAATAATCACTCAGATGAAGTCAAGTTCAAAGACATAAGAAAACACTGATATGTTGTTTCTATTGAATCTGTTCCTTATGTAACGTTCTTTCATAAATGTCTTATTTCCTTAATAATTATGTTTCTCCAGGGTGGAACATGTACACATGGAAGGCTAATGGTGACAGTTGACAGCTGAGTTTTTCCAAAGTTCAGCTCCTCCACTACGTTGCATTACTCCTCCTGAAGCTGAGATCCATCTCCCATCATTCAGTCCCATCCCTGCCCGCCATCTCGGTGGCACACGCTGCAGCTGTGTAACTCTGATCACTGGACCACCATGATGGGCCCCGGCCATCAGTATGCAATTTCCCCTTCCTTTTATCCGAGTGAACAGAAGACCTTGCCTTTGACCTCTCTATCCAAACATCCTTTGTTTGGACATGGAGGCAATCGGCCAGAGAAAAATAGTTATCAACTGCCTGGAGCTCACCGATCACTTCCCAACGACAGGAATGAAAATGATCTCATTGTCCCGTCTTCCCTGGTAAGGTGTGGTAGTGGAGGTCAGCAAGGAGACCTACAGGAAGGACTACAGGCGGGCCTACAGGAAGGCCCACCTCACCCTCCCTCATAACCAGTCACTCACTGAGCTCTTTGCTCAATTCAAACATGGAAAAATGTGATAACTTGAGCCCTGGGAAATCTCATGGTACAATTAGCAGCAAACACAACGGCCTTACTGTCACTGACTGAACAAAAAATAACAACATAAACAGTGAAGTGACTGTACGCAGGTGTCTATGTCCAGAAGAAGCACACACACTGCAGGTGCTCACAACTCAGGCGTGCTATATACACACGCCATACACACACATGTTCACACACACATATACGCAAACATATATTTAGATTTGATGAGGGACCATGCTGATCAATGCAAATTTTCTTACATGTTCAATTGCAGAGCGCATGACTGGGTCACAAATTCAAGATCAGATAAAGGTCATTAAGGTAGCAGCTCACATGAATGGTGATGTATAAATGATTTTTTAATCTGAATTGCCAGATTTTATGCTTCAGCGTCTACCTTCGCTCTGTACTTGTTTGAATCATGCAGATGACAGTTTATTAAAAAAAAAATCCTTTATTTTGCCATTTGTTGAAATGTGAGTACAGGCGCATTGTACTGCTTCTTTCCCCCCACGTCTTGCTCTCTATGAGACACACGGACAGGCACAACTAAGCTTGGGGCTCATAGTGCAGGGTCAGCCATTGTGCAGCCCACTGAACCTGGGTGTTAAGGACCGATGGACAGGTGACTGTTCTGCCGAGGCTGGGGCTCAAATCAGTGATCTTCCTTTCACAGGCACAAAAACGTAGTCCACCGAGCCACTCACCACCCCGGAATACGTATGGAAAGTAGTAATTTTGCTTTTCAAACATCCATGTCCCGAAGAACTTTTTTAACTGGATCTGCACTTAATCTACATTAACCACTTGAAGAAGCCAACAGCTTCCAGCTTCCGACATATAGCATTTTCAGTCAATCTCACCTGAAAATATAAACAAGTTGATAACACTGTACTGGATGGGGTAGAAATACTTAGTAGTAACTCAGTTACTACTGAAGTACAAATCATGAACAAATATAGTTGCTACCTGAGAGAAAAGATGCATCACGATTCATTAATGATGAGCAAACATGAGATCAGTAATTCACATGTTACACATGACTTGTTCCTTCAGTAGTTCGCAAACTTGTACAGAATTAACAGATATAGTAACAAATACAGTAACTGATTCTGATAAAAGCTGCATCATGATTCATTAACGATGAAAAAATATGAGATCAGTATTTAGCTTGTGTTATTCATTACTTGTTCCTTCAATAGTTCCTTCAGTAGTTACTTCAATAGTTGACAAAGTTACAAAGTAACAAATATAGCAACTGCTTGAAATAAAACATTCGTCACGATTCATTAATGATGAATTAACAGGACATCAGTATGTAACTATGACTTAGTTTTTGGTTAATTAATAAATTAGTAATAGCATAATACTATATTATTTATTTCCCGTCAAGTAAAGTGTTACCAGCAATCCTGACTTCAAAACAAACCTACTACCTACCTACCTACTTCTGGGTGAAACCATTGTGTGCAGCTCTTAGTGTGTCACACCTCAGGCAATTTCACCTAATGCACACTAATGGGTCGCCCCACTCTGCCATTAAAGCGGGGGGCAGGCTGGCTGCAGCAGAGTTTAGGAATTATTCCCTCTCAGAGAGTTACTGTACAGCTTCCTCCTTTATAAACCAGGAGCGATAAGCCATTACCCTGTCATCTCTCTGTTTCACCAAAGAAACTGAAGAAGAATGAAGAGAAAAGCATATCCTCACAGATTTCAGTATTAACATCATGCCCTGTGAAGTTTACAACCAATAAAATGAAAAAAGCTTTACTTGTAAAGATGCTGTTGGGCGCCGCACTGTGCATGCGCATGGCTTAGAGTGGCACGCCAAACTTCACGGGATGCGTCGATGCTGCCAGGCGCTACATAAATACTCGGCTGCAATGATTTTGGACATTAAAGGGTTTTGATTCAGATCATAATGGTTAACAAATCAGCCGCTATGGATTATGTGCTCTGGGAATCAATAGCGGTTGGATAAAGGTCATGAAGCTTTTACCCAGACTTCAGCATTTAATTTAGCCCTGCTATTCAGCTTTGGACTCAGGAAGGATCGGTAGTGAAGAACATACGACCTGACAGCTATTGCAAAAAAATTCGATGGCTGTTGTGCCCAGTGAATACTCCAGAGCCTTGCTCAGCTGCTACCATTATTTTCGAAAAACTGCATAGACTGTCAAGCATATACTGCGATTACTATACCACCAACAACCGTTTAACTGAAAAAATGAAACCCACAAATGTTCTTGTACTGGTAAATGGACTCGGTAAAACGATTTGTCAGAAAAAATAGTAGTAGACATAACGCATTTTCAAATAAGATGCGCTGATAGTATCCCTTTGGTATCCAGGCATCACTGGGAAACCCTTCATGGACAGGCAGTCGAACACCAGTAGAGAGAAACTGCATGAATTCATAAACTGCAGGCTACTACGGGATCTGTCAGGCACCTTCTAGCTGTCTGCAAGCCATCTGCGGAAGAAGGCTGGTGCCATCACGACCAAACACACACACGCAGTGTAATGCGTCACAGTCCCCAGAGAAAAACCAGCAAGCTTACTCACCTGTAGCTCTTCAATAGATGTGCCCCCCGAACACAAACCCTGAAAAGCAACACAAATACACACTGCAGCCTTATAATACCAAGTGTCACTTGACTAATCATTTGGAAATCTCCAACTTTCATGTATTTTTTGTTTTACTGATCTTCATTGCTTATGCGGCACCAACTTTAAAAAGAAAAGTCAAGTTCAGGCTTTTACAATGAAAAGTTGAGGTAACCCATCGATCTGTATGATTTCGGATCTGCCGCGCCATTAAAACTGTTATTAAGGCCCTGGAACACAAACCCAGTGGTGGAGGGGGGAGAAAACAAATCTGAGAACAATTAAATAAAAAACTGCGTTTGTACTTGGGATGGAGTAGCTGCTGTAATCGAGGCGCAGACAGACTATGGGAAGATGTGGATGTGCCATTAAGAGGAGAGGGGAAGCATAAACAGCTGGGTCCAGGGCTGGTTTACACAGAATGCCATGTTCCACATTCTCCTAGGCCTTTTGTAGTTCTGTGCGGCAATACCGCAGCCCGGCCTGCTTGCCAAACCCACCTCACATGGCGTGCACATGAGGGAGCAGGCTGGGAGGGGGGCATTACCGCACATCCGCCGTGTTCCCTTACTTTACGCTACGTAGCGGACCAGGAGATTTGGCCCCTGAGCCAAGAGGTTCCTTGCTTGCATTCTCCTCTTTAATTGGACACATTTCTTACACGTCTTAAATGCTTATTGTCCCTGAGCTAAGAATTTAGCACACAAATCCTGCTGCTATAAAGCCCCAAAGAGGAAGTTTGCCTTTAATTTTTTCTTTTTATTGTAATTCAAACAGACCAACAGACTGTACCTGGCTGCTAAGCAGTTCTCTATGATGTTCTTGAACAGGCCCTTTCATTAGTTCTTGACTACCTGCAATCTGGAAATGATTACACGGGGGGGGGGGGGGGGGGGGGGGGATGCACAAGCAGTTACTTGCAGTGTCGAGTTTCAAGATGGAATACGGCTGACACAGTCACCTGGCCTGTTTAGTGGGCCACAGCAGAACTGGGCACCGACACTGTCAGGACCACGAAGAACACAGTCCAGTTCCTTCAAACAGCTTGATGGGACAAACAGCAGCATAGCAGAACTCAGCGCTTCACCGCAGAAGAGAAAATGACTCCTTTAAGATGCTGCTACTGATTCCTGTTTGTAACAGTAGTTAAACTGATGCGCATGTGAGGGTATACAGATGGCTGCGTCCTCCAACGCTAGTCTCGAGGTCACGCCTGCCATCTCCACATTCCTCGGCTTGATGGATGGAGCTATCCGAATGGCAGCAGAATCCCTGTGCTGTGGCCAAGTTATGAGCTGTCCGTGAGATGTCTTCATCAGCCTGCAGCCACCAGCTGCTGGTCAATCTTTAAATTGATGCCAGTGACTGACTTCAGATCAATGAAGATGCACTGACTTCAGATCAATGAAGATGCACTGACTTCAGCAAAGAGTAGCTCTTTAAACACCATAATCAGTGGAGCTCAGCTGAACCCAGATCTAGGTGATTTGGTCTTCATAAACTAATATAGACGGCATGTTGTCTTCGGATTTCCAGCTAGATTTTAAACATTTCTTTAGGAACTGGCTACTTTTTGGCAACCCTACTGATTATCTGGGCTGGTTGGTACCAACCTGGCACACGGGCATCACTGAAAGACAACCACAGACCATACAGCAATAAACATCCCCAATGTTGGTGTTATGGTACCAGCTCGCATAGGTTTCATTCTGCAGAACAGAGGCTGCTGGGTCACCGATAGGAGGACCATCCTACTCAGGGGTCACACACCGGAGTCACAGCAGGGGTGTCAAATATCCACCATACGCAGTGACCCTTCATCCACACACAGAGCAGAGCTAATGGCAGACAGCAACATGATCCTTGTAGATTCAACTGAATACTGAATATTAAATTTTTTTTTTTTTTTAAAAACTTAAAATTTAAGTAATTTATTGCTGCCTTAATGTCATAAACACTTTCAAACAAAAGCATGCGTGTTTTTACCCAGCACAACTGTCCTGGACTAGCAGCTGGGAAGGCGGAATGCCCTCAACCCATTAAGACTATGACACTACTGTTTATTGCTGGTCAACGCGGACAGAAGTCTGGTCGCTCATCAGTTCTGCCTTGTTAACTTTTTGACAAAACTTCTCTCACGCAGGCTGTCCCTGTGTCTCCATGTTCCAAAATGCATTCAGCACTACAAATGGAAACAGTGTGTTAATTGCACCATTCTGCCAACCACAGCCAGTAGCACTGAGCTTGGGCAGAACTACATGTCCTTGTAGGCTGGGGCAGCCGTAACACAACCTACAGAAAGAGCCCGAAGCAGAAAGCTATGTCGCAGGTCACGCATATCCAGCCCTGGGATCCTGTAGTGTATGTGACAGACAATGGGGCGACATTGAACGATGAAGAAAACAGCTGTGCATTAGAATGTCATACAAAAAAGGCTTCTGCAAAGTTAGAGGATATGCAGGTGCTGGTTTTTATGATGTTGGGGGAATCAGATGGGGCGCGGTACTCCTATAACATCATAAAGACAGAGGGCCTTTCACCTCTCCTAACGTGTAGACAGCACAGCTCAAAACTCACCTGGGCCAGACCAAGTACACGTTAAATATAGTGGATGAGCGTTTCACATAAAACACCATGGAAGACCTAACAAAACATTACTTACAAGTAAGTTACTAGATGATGCTATTTTGAACTTAAAAGACTTTTAAAACTGGATGTTTTAGATGCATGTGAATGAATAACTTTCAACGACTGATCCACGTGCAGATAATACACCACTGCTGTATTCTGGCCTCCCTCTACTTGTCGTTACTGAAGCTGTCCTACCAGACCATGTTCTCCTGAACTGAAAACCACCTCAGTTCACAAGTCTATATGAACCATTTGAACTTTCACCCATCCATTCAACCTTCTCATCTGCATATATCCCCTTCACCTCCTGACCCCTACGTTCCACTCGACTCCAAGGCGGCACTGCCCCATGTCTGGTAGATGAACATCATTCTCCTCCGTGGGAGAGAGACCTCAGAAGCTTCTGGATCTGCTGCCCTTCTCACACCACAGCTCACTGTCAGACATGAAAAAGCAAAGCTATATTGTTAACCTATGGTTTTACTGACGCCTTCAAGAGAGACTCATACGAACAGCTGTCAAGTTAACAGCCCTTAATCACAATTCTCTATATATAGGCTGGAGAATGGACAGACGTACTCCAAGGACCTCAGCGTAATGAGAAACAGAACCTTTCTGTTCCTTAATGAAGCCTGAGTAACCAATAAACCAAAAGCTAATTTTTGGTTGTGACGTGTACTTAAGTACAGCCTTCATTTTTGTGGAAGAAGACTTCCTTTGATCTACAGTAGGTGTCTCCATGAGCTCCAGAGGCTACATCATAAAATGAGAGCCATGATCATCACAGAACAGCATCTCAAAAAATCATCAGCACTTTGAAACTGCTTACGAATAATCAGCTGTTTCAGTCTAGCTGAACACGGGCACTTTTGAAGATTTAATAAAACCTCAAAATATTCTGTAGATCTGCAAGTCACAGGAGCATGTAGGTCACAACATGCACACAAATAGAGCCCGTCCACATCTAGTCTTATCAATCTACAGGAGCTCTGGAGGACACCTTAGTGTGTTATTACACCACTGGTAGTTCCGTCTTTAGCGAGTTCTGTCTGGGGTAAGAGGAGGTCCCAAAGGCACTTTCACACCAGAGGAATGTTTTCTTTAGGAACCAGAACCTTTTTCCAGAACCAGTGTCACGCTCACACTGCAGAAACTTGGCCAATTGTAGTTCCTCAGAGGCAGTTCTGGAATTCATTTTTAGTACCTGGAACCTGGAAGTTATGTCGTGTAAATGAGGAGAAGAGAGATATAATTAATGCGTCAAAAATTGAGCAGATGGACCTAATTTTGTACTTCAGTTACATTTAATGATAATTTATTTGCTTGGGTCTGCCTATTTCTGGATCGGAAAATTTGATCAATAATCAAAATACTTTTGCCTAATATTGCTGGTGCCAGTGGTGAAACTTGTCAATGCATATTAGCGGAATGTTACACCATTTTTTATTCTATGTGAAAGATCAATCTGCCAGCCAGATTTTAAAATGAAATATAAATTAAAAATTTAATTTAATATAATTAAATATAAATGTGTCGAGGGTCATATGAATAAAATATAAATAAAAAGCTTTGCCCTGTTTTGATCATGATTGCTCCCCCCAGTAACTAATAAATAGCTCAACAAAACAACTTGTTAATTTTCCATCGTTTAGGGGTAGCGGTGTAATTTCGAATTACATATGTGAAGTGTATCTTACGGGCTTTTTATGTCTCCCATGCTTATTTAGCATAAAAGTCCCAGTTCTGTTTTACAATATGAAGGTGACATACAAAACTGGTCAGAAGCTTCAAAAGTCCCCATTCGAGACAGCCCAGCAACTTGTAACCAGGGATGAGGTTCCAGAACTTCAATGTGAAAGCGCCTAAAACCACACAGCTAACAGAACCAGTACAATCAAAATTTTGAAGGATCGAGCACCAAATCTGGGTGGGTGAGGATTTAGCCGCTTCTGACTTTAACGAAGTTGGATGCTGGCTATGTCATGCAATCCAGATCTTAAGGTGGGTCAGGATCTTTCTTTCATATCATATTTAATTTCATATCATTCATCTGTAAGACAACATGCAGTCCAACAAAACCGAGCAAATTATGTACTGACAGCTGCAATGATCTGGAAATCACTATTTAAATAACTGTGTCCAGGAATTCCAGCCAATCTGCTCTCATGATTGCATCAAACTCCCTTGGACGCAGTTTATCAACGATATACCTCAGCTAAGTCTAGCCCAGTGTTCCTGCTGCCTTGCTTCCAGCACCCCCCTCACCTGAAAGACCACCCGTGAGGAGGCTCCCTCTTGCAGCCCGACTCACACTGGCTCTCCGCCGCTGCTACTTGACAACACTAGGGACTTTTTGGACTGACATCTGAAACCAATGCATGATGCACAGAAGACGGCTCGCGGAAATCCATGCCGGTCGAGACTTGCGCTTTTGACACAGGCGGCCGCATTCGGCTCACACTTAGCGTTTCAAAATGAGCCTTTTGTTGGTGCGGTACAAACTTTTGGCTGGAAGCGTGCCCTGAAAGGGCTGTCAAGTGTTACAGGAAAGCATGTACCCCAGCATCGTGCACCCAAAAAAAGAACAAGCTAATAAGACTCAATCTGAGTCATGTCCTTCTATGTTACAAACCTCACTTCCAAAATAAAGATCATTCCAAAACACTGCTAAGAAACGTCATGTTTGTCCGACTTCTCCAAAGCCCCGTGGAAGCTGATGATTTATAAATGTGAGATATCAAGAGATGACTCCAAACACTGAAACTAACAGGCAGCTGGAAACCATACAACATCTGGCAACCGTTAAGAGATGAAACCAGCCCAAACTGCGGGCCTTCGTCTCTTGAGTGCAGCGGAAAGCCACCAGACCAAAATGGGTTTTTTTGGGACAAAGACAAAATGAACCAAGGCGGCTCCAAGCTGCAGCCTCCAGCATGTTGTTCAGTCAAACCTCCCTTTGTTTGTAAGGTGCACGTCTGATATGCAGCTCTGCCTGACCAGCCCCCGGCACATTTTTCAACAATTACGAGATTTTGTTCAAAGCCAAGAACCTATTGAAGGTGAACAGCTGACTTATGAAGGAAAATAAGACTAACACCTGACTAATTCTTGCTTAAAAACACGGAATGAGCATGACAGAACCTCCATATACAAATTATATACACAAAGCAAACAGAGCTTTGAAATGAGATTTTTTTTATGGTTTTCTGAGGTGAGGAATCTGATTTTAAACAAACTAGGTCTTACCCTGACAGGGGAAATGAAAGCATTTAGTGAGGTGCTGGAAGCCTAAACATCTTACAAATATTTATTTTAATACACACATATGTGAAGTCATGTATCAAATTTCAACAAAATGATAGAACAATGTATTACACACGTCTTCAAGAGAAATATCCTTCAGCTTCAGACGTTACCTGCTGGTGACAAAAACAATTTAAAGAGAGCATACACAACGGCGACAAAGGATGATAGTTGGGAGATCTAAGACTGCTGAACTCTCCAAGGAGCTTTTAAAATGTGTGGCTTAGGAAAAACATTAGGTGGCAGAAGATACAAGACACAGTTTCCCAGCCTGTATGCCTGTAGTCTGGTTTTGAATCTGTAAGCAAAATCAAAAACTTAGAGACAAACCAACCAAAACTCTCAAAGTTTATAAAAAAAAAAAACTTGTAAGTTTCATTGAGAAAACATTTAATTTCCTCTTCAAGAATATTCTAGACAGTACACCATAATAGTGAAATGAGAAATGGGGCCAACAAGATGATCTGATATCTTCCAGACCTTCCTACACTGTGGTGAGGCTGAGGAAGAGGCTGCAAGTAAGACCACAGGCAGACCACAGATGAGTGAGTAAAATGCAGATTGACAGAATAGGAATGAATGCCACCTTCTTCAGTCCACACCCCTGTTTCCAGATGACCACTTTCAACAAGGAACATCTTGGTCAGTGACCTGATGACACTTTGACCAACAGCCCCCCCTTTGCGTTTGCTGTGTGTGGTTAGGGTAATTGTTGGAGCAACAACCGTGGCCTGCACAAATAATGCAGAAAAGATACTGGGAACAAACCGAGGGATTCCAGAGAGCAAGGTATAAGAACAGCACAGCTACGCTTGTCATCTGCAGAGACTAAAGCGAATTGTGATCTATGGGGAAAGATCCAGCTTTTAACACATTTCTATGGAGAAGCACTGCTTGAAACTACGCTTTAAAAATCTGAATCGAATGGGACTTCTGCATGCGTTCACTGACTGGCTTAACCTAACAACATGTATCCAATGACAAATTGATTACACCAGACAGGTGAACAACAGCACACAATAAATCCCACCCACCACAGTTTTCAAATCTGCATTTCTCCCAACAATACTGACAAGCTGGCAAGTTGTTGCTGTACAGGACAGACCTTGCCTTGGACCTCTGCTGTCAGCAGCTGGTTCCGGGTCTGAGGCACACCTACCTGACAGCGGCCACGCCCGGCCCGGCTGGCTGGTTCTGGAAGTGCTCCTGCCAGCGGTGGTGCAAACACAGCGATGGCGTGGCCTGGTGGCCGCAGGCTGCATGGAGGGGTGGGTGGTTTGGAAAGATGCGGCACTCCTGCTGGTTGCCATGGCAGCAGGGCAGGGGGTGGAATGGGCAGCGATGGCAGCACGGGGGAGGCAGGGAGGCGGGAAGAAACGTGGAGGGCCTTGGGGCATCTACAGGCAGCAGGGACAGCCGAAGGGTGTTGTGGTGACCAGCACCTCCATTCTGACTCACTTTTGCGCACACCGGCTCCCTGGGAGGCTGCCCCCGCGGTGAGGAGGCCTCTCTGTCCCAGGCGGGGGTGCCGACGTCGACACCGGTAGCACTTGCGGGGACGCTGCCATTGCCGAGAAGCGGGAAGTCACCATTTCCGTCGCTAAGGGCCATGTTAATCTTCCCGCTCACCTCTCGGAGACTGTGCCACTCCTCTGGAAAACAAACAGCGGTTTGGAAAGTCAAATGGGTAATGGAAAGGGTGTGGAAAGTGCTAGATATGGCAGGCTTCATATAAAGTGTCAGCCTCCTGGGTGCTGCCTGGATGGGCTTTGCCTCCATCATGATGAAAGGTTAGGGCTAATATACTCGAGGCTCACAACGCGTACACGTACGCATCATGGCCGACACATGTTTTCTGTGTTAATTCCACGTGTCGTAGGTGCACCTACGCGAGGAGTTAACGTGACACATACACGAGCTACAGTACCACCAAAAAGGCAGTATGCTCACCTTTTGTCACAGGACTCCGTGTTTACATACGGTACTTAGTATTAAAGTAGCATCAGATTTTTTTAAGAATCTAACAGGAAGAACTGCATATTTTCATAGGCAAGAGAAAATATTGCGAGCACTATTGTGTCCTTCTGTCTACAGCGTCTTCAAAATTTAATGGTCGGCTCCTTCAGTTTAAGTTTGTACACATGATGCTGCTTTCTTACAAAGTACAATGAAATTCTTACTTGAAATTATGACTTGCCTACATTCATAAGCAATGTTATTTTCAATACAATTCCGGTATTTATAAAACTTGGTGATAAAATTCGCCGAGAGTGCAGAGTTTACGTTTCACTAGAACATTTATATTGTTATAGGAAACTATCTATCATGAATAGACGTATTCCTGGGGAATTTATTTATTTTTAACTATTTTTGCTTTATAAACACTGCAAAATTTACTGCAGTAATGGATTTTTTCCATTATCATGCAGCCTAATTACGAAATATTAACTACTACAAGATACCTAACAATATATAGTGAACATTCAACATGGGGTAGTAAGGTGATATGTGGCAAAGTGAAGTACCAGTACAATGTGGAGCAGTGGTTAGAATACAGAGTATGCTGCAGCATTATTACAAAATTAGCAACTTGCTGTAGAGGCAGTGATTGTACATCACTTTAAGCCACAACCTCATACAAACAAGTGAGACCGGAAATGAAGGAGCGGAACAAGACTGTTTTCTTGTACTGCCCCCTGGTGGATATAACCTTTAATCCTCCGGATAGACAAACTACGTGTGCAAGTATAGTCAGTAAACTGCTTGCCTTGCGTACGCATCGCGTGAAGTATATAGTGGCCCTGAGTTTTGCATCACCATATTATATCAGTACAGTTACTACATCTGACAAAAATCCTTTAAATCTCTCCCGTGGGAAAAATATTTTAAGAGAATGGACGGATGGTATTAACTTAAGATCACCTCATCAACTGAGCAAACGTACAGGATCCTAACTATTGAGGCAGCCCCAGCCACCTTTCCCACATTTCACACTTTTGCATAGGCCTGCACAGTCCTCAGTACAAGTGCAGTCCCTACCACTGGAACAAGCAGCATTTCAATCAAAAACAGCTGTTATTTGACAGTCCCCATGTTGCAGAATGAGGCCATGTAAGGGTCTTTAACAGAGATCAACCTAAGACCTGCAGACACAGTCACTACACAGCTGTTGAGAAAAGAATATTAGAAGTTAATCAAGACACTGTCTGAAGGACACAACACACGATGGAGGTATTAGATCTTTCAAATACATGGATATGAAAACCCATTTGAATTGAATCCAGCACTGCTCTTTTAAAAATTCAAAGAGGACACACTTTACAGTGGAAACTAAAAGCTTAACCATAACTTTATAAATAGAGTGTTATGTTTAAACTCTACAGCTTATATTTTGCCCACACTTTCAAACAGTTTTCTTCCAAGCTGAAAAGCTCTTACTGTGTCAGATTGCTGTTAATATGAGATATTTATTAGTTACCATTCCCTAAGCAGTTGAATATCAGCCTCTTTGGTGGTCGAGTTGCTGTTTAAACACTGACTGCACACCTCTCGGGCCACCGTGGGACGGGATGATCCCATGGGAATAGGCCTTCCTTGTGAGTGTCATCCCAAATAACCACGTGTGGCGTTTTCACCAGATAGGACGGAAACAAGCCGAGCGAGCAGAAGGCGTTGGCTTGTGTGCACAGTATCTAAAATACCCGGCAGCCGACAAACTGGATGTGTTCACATCTGACTTGAATAAATAAATCTTCTAGACGTGCTCAAACTGAACACCAAGCTTCAGAGAGGAAAACTACAAGTGAGGCTTTGAATGTGAGCAACCTGCACCACGATAACCGTACCGAATTTACACCCTGCCGCAGCTTATCTGGTCAGGCTGCTGGGACGGGTATTTACAGGCAATGAGGGCGGATGAATTAACTTCAATGTGGCGTTTCCCTTAGAGTTACGCTGACGTGATCCTGTGACTTTTTAAAGCTGTGCAGCCAGAGAATGGGCCAGAGGTTCTCTGGGGTTAGGGTTAGTGCCACAGGTTTTAAAAATACACCCCGAGATGAAGAGGATTTGAAACCTGGGGAAACAAAAAATTCTTATAAATGCAGAAATTAAATTTTCTGGTATAGTTAGAAGTACAATTTGGCATATTTAGCTAAACAACATTGTGCCATTAATATACCACATTAAAGTTTCAGTTTAGTATAGCAATTCTCAACTGATTTGGCTTTAGGACCCACATTTTCCTTTGGTCATTAAAGTCATGACCTAAATTTTTTTATTTTAAACAAAAAAAAAGGTGCAGTAATACTAAATTGAACACAGAAACACAACACAGTGAGTACATTGTGCAATGTCTTCCTTATATATTTTTATTAATTTTTTTCCCACAAACTTCATGACGGAATAAAAATGGTCCCGCAACCCACTTTGTGGTTGCGACCCACCAGTGAAAAAAGTGGTTTAGTAGAATACATTAAATATACTCATTTTTATTATTTGAAGTAATTTTAAGCACACAGTTCTAGGGTACACCAGTTGTGTTCATAAATTTGACCATTTTATCCAAAAATAAATCCAAACCTTTACCTGACATCAGCGTCCTAAAATGTCTTCAAAATCTATAGGTCTTGTATAATACAGTAGTACATCGGGTCATTTTAGGGAGTAGAAAGTTAAGAGAAAGCGGTTATTTTCCGCGCACAAAGTCCGGTGTACCGGATTTAAAGAAAATCATCGCCCGAAGAGGAGAATTAAAATCTACAGGATCTGACCCTCGCAGACAGACACGAGACTCCGTTAAAAATTTACCATGTTTTACAGTGTTTACTCTGGTCAGGGAGGTGACACGCGCATCGCAGTTTATCCATGGAAAATACCGTGTTTATATCATATCTAGTCTGTACTCACTTTGTTAAAGTGGATCATCCGCACGTTGGCTGTGCGACGTGCCAGTCCCATTCCGGTACCCGATTACCGGACAGCCCGAAGTCAGCCACCGCAACCGGCGTACGCGCTGCAGCCCCGAAGCTCACATGAGAGCCCCGACTTCACTTTTCTCCCGTAAAAGTAGGCATTAAAGCTGGGGGTCTGCGTGTCCATGCATCCGGGAGGTTTAGACCGGTAAGCCGGCTGTGCCAAATGCGACTGCGCTTTAAATGCAAATGCAGTAAAGCTAAAGCCTGGGCGCAGCGCTACAGTAACAGCGATTCGGGTTACTGACCGGAAATAAACGCAGCGAAAAGTTACAGTTTATGCAGAAAAACAGGGAGAAAGGCCCCGGTACCTGTGCGCCGATCTGGGTAGAAAGGCGACGATCGGGGCCAAAAATGCACTTCTAGCTCCGGGAGCCGCTGGGCATCGAGTCCATGCGAAATGTTGGCTGATCCACAGGTCGCTCCGGGCTGGAGCGGCACTTGGGGCAGCGCAGTGGCGGAGTGACGGTAAGAGTCGCCCAGCCCCGCCTGGGAAGCGCCGGGGGGCGCTGTGATAGGACGGCAGGGTCCCGCCGCGGTTAAGCCGGGTCTGGGCGCGTCCTGCGCCTCATCCCGAAACCCGATCGGCCCCCTTAATTAATATACACCCAGGCACTTAAGATAAAAACGACCCAGCCGTTACTTTGCCTACTATTTTCTCTTGTCTTTTATATCATTCATTCAAAGACGCATTAAATCTCAAAGAGAACTAATCGTTAACACTCGATTAATAACATACTATATGTAATGGGGTTATTCATTCCATTTTGATTAATTAATTATTTGTATGCAGTTTTTAATTATTGAGTACACAGGAAATTGCAATGCAAGGTAAGATAAATAGCACTTTAACAGTAGCAGACCATTTAAAGGTAAAATAACAGGCGTTTAAAGTATCAGAGCTGTGTATCATTAGTAAGGATAATCTCAAACCGACACAGCACCGGGTGCCTATATGCTTAGTAAAACACATTTACACAAAGGCACGACTGACACAGAAAAAAGTGAACTTAGGTGAAAATATAACCAAGACATCATCTTTAATTGTAGGACAATTACCAGCCTAAGATCAATACCCCCACCCAGTATTCCTGACACCATTCATTACAGCCCCTGCCTTCTCAGCTATGGCCAAATTAGAGAGTGATATTACATACCTGTTTACAGGCCTCAGTGCTACCTGGATGAATGGCAGGGTTTCGATATCTGTTGGTACTTCACCACTCCACAGTTCCACTACTAGAGAGCTTAAGGTTAGGAAACAGTGCCCCCACCGCCAACTGGGCGAACACAGATAGGGTCATATGGCGCTTGAGTCTGCCAGGTGAACTTTACCAACTCCAACACCACCTTCCTGAATGTAGGGCATTTCTACAGGCTACATCGTTATTTTCATTACCAAAATGTGTTCTTACCCTGAATATGAACTTTTTTCCAGGTTATATTACGAGCTAATTTGTAAATCTAGTTGAATCTGTTTTGGTGGCAGTTTAACACACCTAACTTCCACACGTAGATCGTCACAAATTTGTATTTCCATATTACAGAGCAATATTTCATTTCTGATAGAGAAAGGCTGTGTGGGGCTGTGTTCTTCGCAGAAAAAGGTTGCGTGTGAGTGTGATCTCTAGGAGAGAAAGGTTATGTGTTGCTGCCATCTCTGGGGATAAAGGTCGCATGTTGCTGTGATCTTTGGGAGAGAAAGATTGCGTGTTGCTGCGATCTCTGGGGGAGAAAGGTCGCGTGTTGCTGCGATCTCTGGGGAAAACGGTCACGTGGGAGAGAAAGGTCGTGTGTTGCTGTGATCTCAGAGGGAGAAAGGTCACGTGCTGCTGTGATCTCAGGGGGAGAAAGGTCACGTGTTGCTGTGATCTCATGGGGAGAAAGGTCACGTGTTGCTGTGATCTCATGGGGAGAAAGGTCACATGTTGCTGTGATCTCTGGGGGAGAAAGGTCACGTGTTGCGACCTCTGGGGAAAAAAGTTGCATGTTGTTGCGACCTCTGGGGAGAAAGGTTGCGTGTTATGGTGACCTCTGGGGCA
>JAAGVU020000019.1:942389-968618 GCA_011763525.2 Mormyrus iriodes
TTTGGGGGTATTAGTCTTGTGAGGGGGGTGGGGTGGGAGTGGGGGGGGGGGGGGGGGGGGGGGGGGGGGGGGGGGGGTCACTGGATACCCCACATGTAAATCCTGAGTCACTTCAGATGAAATTGGGTGTAAAGATCCCATTTCCTCTCATCGATAAACTAAAACACCTGTAAGGTGGAGCTGGACATGATGTGCCCATAGTTTCCAGACCCCTAAAGTGAAAGAATGGTTGTGGTCAAAAGATTTATTCTACAAGAGATAAATGAGTCAAAAAGCTTAACCTGGCTTTTCCTTCAGCTAAGTGTCTCGCATTGGTAATAGATTCCTATGAGCTGGGAATTTAAAATAATACCACAGCACATAATAATATAATCACATATGTGTGCTTGTTCGATATAAAATGTAAGAGGCTGGCACACAGATTTAACTGGAAACCTTGGCTTTTATCTCAGTTAGAATCTACCTTATGTCCTGAGTTCCTAGGGGATGTGTTTGTGTAACTGGATTCCGGAGAGAAGATTATGGGGCTAAACTGACTCAGATGTATGATCTTGGATATTTAATGAAAAATAAAGACTAAAATATGTAAAAAGCCATTTAAACAATGCTAAGTACAGGCTGGCTTAATTTCAATTTAACAGAGTGATCAGGGTGACTGAATGTTGTGCTGAGTTTAGATGTCGGCTGATAGGAGTAACCACAGAGAAACAAATAAGGCCACACTAAATCACAGTTAGTATTAATGTGATAGAATACCCCCTGAAACACTCTAAGCTGCCAGGCCACGAATATGTCCTACAGGTACATTTGGGCTTAATTTAATCTTCTCGACATGCCACCACACTGAATCTGCACATTCAGACCAGCTCTAAACATATATTTGGATGTAGGATCCCTTCGATCAGGTCTGCAGATAAAACTATCACAGGGACTGGAAGGGCTTTCCTCCCTCTTCTCGGTAGACGAGGGAAACCCACACCCTGACTAATCCACCCCCCCCATCTCCCCTACTCCCCTCTGTCTGACAGCCATGATTCACAGGCAGGGATGCCCAACCAAGCCAAACTCTGAAGTGCCAGAGAAAATTCCATTAATTCCACAATTTAATTTGATTAATAAACTTGAACAGGTTATCGAAGGGAACAACTTTTTTTTTTTTGTTCACATCTGAAATAATAAACAATCTACGTACATCCATCAGTCTGACCCTGACAATGTAATTATTAAGCCATTTGTCTTTTGGTCTTTTAGGACAGGGAATTCTGTGCAGCGGTATGGATATTATAAAACATAACATTTACCAATAATTAATTTTACTAGCAGTAATAGTAGCAGATTAAAGAATACATTCAAGTATAATCAATAAATGTATAATACTAATGTCATAATAGTTACGTTTATTTCTTATTATTTGGCAGATGGTATATTCAGAGACTTCAAAGGATTAAATGATTAATTGATATCAATTATTTAATAATAGGAAGACACAGTGGGCAGCGCAGTTACCCCATGCCTCGAGGGTTTGGGCGTACCCTTGTATTTTGCCCTTTGCCCTGTTCTGGAAGATCGAGGGATGGATATGATACAGTAACAACAGATCAGTCGATTGTCACTTCCAAAAGTGAGCGTAAAAATGTTAAATGTTACACAGGCGAGTCACCAAATCACTGTGCAGTTTCTCTGGATACAGGAATGAATTGCACGCTTGTGTGCATCTTTAATACTCACACTTTAAAATGAGAACAGCTGTACAAATGAGAGCATTATAGGTGCAGACAGGTCCATCCATTTCACAGTGTATTAGCCTTTGATCACTGCTTTAACCCCCTACACAGTACATTTAACTCTGGGGGGTCTATCATAGGGGATGGGCTTCCCCAAGGGGGCTAGTGTGCTATAGGTTTGACGTTCTGACAGACCACAGTGCCAAAACCAGCAACGACGCTTTGGATATGACAGTTGCAAGGAGACGTGAGAGCTGCTCTTGCACACTAATCTGCCAGCAAATCCAATTATCACACGTCAAAATAATGGAGGACTTCAGAAGCTCTCCAGGTATTAATGCGACTTCATCAATGTTCCCGGTGTGGGGGGGGGGGCGTCAGTCTGTCAGGCAAAAGTAAGCCCCATGGAGACAGTGTAACAAGGTGATAGTATAATGTAAGACCTACTCATTTGCTCATACCAGTATTCTAACAGGTACCATGTGGCACCATGTGACTGACCACTGGGATCAAAAACAAAAAATTAAGAAATCAAACCCTTTTTTACAACACTGGTATTGATCCTAAATTGCAATGAAGAATAAATGAACTGATCGACAACAGCCATTCTTTGGCATCTAATTTATTAAATAAGTAAGTGCGATATTGTGAATCCAATTGTCATTTATTTCATCATTCCAAGTGTGTTATGACTTTGTCGTTGTCTTGTGGCCCAGGTAGTTCCGTGAGCAATTATAGTGAAATACTTTGCTCAAGGGTCCGGCTATCAGCCTTCGGGCTACAGGTGTGTGTCATACATCCTGTTCAGTGCAGATATTGCAGCTTTCCTAAAGGTAGTCAAAGGTAAGCTGGCCCTCCAGTGAGTCATGCAAATCCCCCACCAAACTACCAGCAGTGCCTTCTATAAACATACATATGACATGATCTACTACTGAACAGAGCTCAAGTTTAGCGTTTCACATACACTATATGGACAAAAGTATTGGGACACCTGGCCATTACATGTACAGAAACTTTTAAGACACTCCATTCTAAATCTATAGGCATCAATATGGAGTTGCCCCCACACCTTTGCAGCTGTAACACCTGCCACTCTTCTGGAAAGGCTTTCCACGAGATTTTGGAGTGTGTATGTGGGAATTTTTGCCCATTCATCTAGAAGAGCTTTTGTGAGGTCAAGCACTGATGCTGGACATGAAAGTCTGGCTCACGATCTCCATTCTACTTTATCTCAAAGGTCTTTGATGGTGCTGAGGTCAGGGCCCTGTGCGGGTCAGTCAAGATCTTCCACACCAAACTCACTCAACCATGTCATTATGAACCTTGCTTTGTGCACTGGGGCACAGTCATGCTGGAACAGAAAAGGGCCTTCCCCAAACTGTTCCCACAAAGTTGGAAGCATAGAATTGTCAAAAATGTCTTGGTATGCTGAAACATTAAGAGTTTCCTTCACGGGAAATAAGGGGCCAAGCCTAACCCCTGAAAAACAACCCCATACCTTTATCCCTCCTCAATCAAACATTGCAGTCGGCTCATTGCAGACAGGCAGGTAACGTTCTCCTGCCAAACCCAGACTCGTCCATCAGAGTGCCAGACAGATAAGTGTGATTCGTCACTCCACAGAACACGTTTCCACTGCTCCAGAGTCCAGTGGCGGCGTGCTTTACACCACTCCATCCGACGCTTGGCATTGTGCTTGGTGATGTGAGGCTTCCGTGCAGCTGCTCAGCCAAGGAAGCCAAATTCAATGAAGCTCCTGGCGCTCAGTTTTTGTGCTGGGGTTAATGCCAGAGGAAGTTTGGAACTCTGCAGTTACTGAGTCAACAGAACATTAGTGACTTTTACGCACTATGCACCTCAACATTCGAAAACCCTGTTCTGTTACTTTACGTGGTCAGCAACTTTGTGGCTGAATTTCTGTTGTTCCTAAACACTTCCACTTTGCAATAAGACCACATACAGTTCACCGTGGAATATCTAGCAGAGAATAAATTTCACAAACTGACTTATAGCAAAAGTGGCATCCTATGACACTTGAGTTCACTGAGCTCTTCAGAACGACCCATTCTTTCACAAATGTTTGTAAACCTGACTGCATGGCTAGGTGGTTGATTTTACACACCTGTGGCAATATATCTGAATGAAACACCTGATTTCAATGATTAAGAGGTGTGTGCCAATACTTTTGTCCATATAGTGTAGTTAAAAATTTAAATGTTAACATAATCACATAATAGAATCATGTATAAAATTTGTCGTAATAACATAACTTATTCATGGACAGAAATTCACTATGGAGTGAAGAAAAACAAAACGTGAAATAATTGATCACTTTTCCTGATATTTAATGGAAAAAAAGAATAATTCTTGAAAATTAAGTCAACCTACCCTTCAGCTAAGTTTTTAAAATGAATTAAAAAAAAACAACGTTATTGTAACATTGCTCGAAATATATTAGACACATTTCCTATGGTAGATGGGGCTGATGAATGAAACACCACATCCCAGCGCTAGACTGATCAATTTAAAATGCTTATGACGATTACCAGAGTCAGATAAACCCTGGAAGCCCAGAAACTGTCAGCTCTGGTTGGGATCCAGCCTAGACTAATGGGATCATTTTTCTCACTAAAGGTGTTCTTTTAACCAGCCCAATCAATAATTATGAATTATGCATACAACTGAACTGAGGTATGATATCATTCATTTGTCTCATTAACTTCCTGGATTTAGTAAAAGGAAACTCCCTAATAATTTGCATTTATACTAGAGTAAATGCCCCCCCTTCATTTGTTCCATTGTCAGAGGAATTATTCCCCCTTTTTTCATTTAAAACACAAATCGGTGATGCATCAGCTTCAAAGCGTCATGCGGTTCTGCTGACAGCCATGTTGGTGCAGAGAGCATATCTAAAGTACCTACAGGCAGCCCTGCCGTCATGACTGGTGGCTCTTTTTCACTGGAGCCTTTGTCACATGATGACTTCTGAGTTCATCTTTGACATATTAATAAGTATATTTGTATGTTTTAACTCTATTGAATTCCGAACCTCAAAACTGAGGATGATCGATGACTAATTTAGGGCTTTAAAAATGTCAGAATCAGAATCAGTCTCGTTTATGTATCACCAAGTACTTTCACAAACAAGGAATTTATTTTGGGGGGTCGTGAAAAACAATCAAGGACAATCAACACAATCAATATTGCTTACATATAAATAAAACAAAGTCATGTGCCTCGTGCAGATATGTGCAGTGTGCATTGTAATGGCATGTTGGTTAGATGGGCTGGGGGGGGGGGGGGTGGGGTGGTTTGTGAAGCAAGAGATTAGAAAACAAGAACACTTTTGAAGAATGGCGGGGCCCAGATTGTGTGTTTGCATGTTTACATATCCGCCACCCTAAAGTGTATCACCCAGGAAACGTCCATACTCAACAATAGCTTGGGAGTGGCAGGATTGTCAGCATAAAGCAGAGTACAAGATTCCTGGGAAAATCAACAAACACATTATGAGTCGTGAGCGTGACTGGGTAACCATCTGTGTAACCGGGGGGGCGAAGTTTCACAGCACTGGTCTGCCATTAAGCCCATCTGTCAGGTGATGGGGGTAGACACGTGTTTGTGAATGCACCCTAATAACACCAAGGGGGGGGTGTTTTCCCTGCCTGGACTGGCGGGCGGTCGTTGGTATTCTGAGTCATGTCCCCTCCACCCAGCGGTCTGCACTGTTGCTTATTTCCAGCACATTCCCGCAAACCCGAAAGGTCAACGTGCGAAGTGCACTAGAAAAATGGACGGGGGGGAGGGGTGTGAAACTTAATAGCCAAACCTATTATCAATAAGCAAGATCGAAGGCTGGGGATTTGACATCTTCTGCGGCTGCACTTTATGGCTATTTATTCATACTCACAGGCCTCCAGGACAAACTCCACTCACTGCTTTCTAATGCCAGTGTCCTTGGCTTAGCCGCACATCAATTTCCAAGCAAACAGAAGCTGTGTAACTTTACAAACTCATACAGTGAATGGAAATTAATCGGTTCAGTCAGGTTATCATTATGCTCTGAGTGGCGCTTTCATACATCTGCAGAAATGTCATTGAGTCCTTGCTGAGGGTCTGGTATAACATGAAATTCTCACATAAAACTACCTGTACGTTTACCCCCCCTTGTGTTGAAAGGGCCTCAGTTTCACTAGCAATGAACTCAGCACTCAGGACTAGCAGTTATGGAAAGATGGCTCTATGAATAGCCATATTTATTATATAAAATTGATAAATTGTCACACTGAGAGAGGGGGTGGGAGAGAAAAAAGAGGATGAGGAAAAATCATGAACAAATAAAATAATTTAAAATCTATCTTTATGAAAATAGATGTCAATTACTGTGCCAGCATCAAATATTGCACAGAAATTATGAAATAGTATGTAACAAAGTCCAAGGAAGATCCCGTCCTGTCACAATGTGAATGTGTTGCCTATTTTGTACTGTAGGAGGCAGCAGCGCCATCTCTGTTCATATATTCATGTCATCATAGGCGCTTGAGTATGAAATTGGTGCCTTGTGACTCATTACGATAGTGTGACTACCAGATTTTGGCAAAGCAGGAGGCCTATAACACAGGCTGTCGCCTGCATGCAGTGACGCTTTAATGCATGGGCTTACCTGGGCTGCAGCCCAGGGGCCTCAACTAGCCTTGTTTAATAAGGTCGACACCATTTACCGTTGCTGTGTCACCCCCAGTTAACTTTATTAATTCTAATACCGACTATTATAATGCATTATGAAGGCATCTATACTGCATTATAGATGAGAGCTTCATTGGAGCTTATGAAGCATTATAATCAACACTATAATGTCTTATGACTGTCAATAAGAGATGCTGTAATGCTTATTAATTCTTATACTGACCATTATAATGCATTACGAAGGTATTTGAAGTACATTATAAATGCGAGCTTCAAGTAAAGTGTTACTGAAATGTTCTAATTAAACATTTGATTTGTAAGCCCCTGATATTCCACCTATGCAGTACACATATACGACAGTACATATGTAACTAGGAGCCACACATATGAACTGTGGGGACACACTGAACTGTGGGGACACACTGAACTGTGGGTTGGGTGCAATTTCATCTGTAGTATTTCCTTACTTTGCGTTTTTGCGTCTTTGAGAGCTCCTTAACGGTCTGTGAAGAGCAAGGCTTACGGACGAGGCAGGTGCTGTTTGCCCTTATTACCAATGTCAAAAATTAAATTAAGGACAAGAAAGTAAATGATCTCAATGAAGTTGTGATTAATTAGGCCAGGTCTATTTACTAATGTACTGAAATGCATTAGCGGCTTAAGCTAATGGAGAAAAGACATCAATTCTAATGGCAAGAAGAAAATACCAATATGCATCAGATGCCTATTGACTAGTGTAACAAAATAAATTACTGACATAAATTCAATTATAACCTACATAAGAAATTAAACTGGGTTCTCCAAAATATCTTTAACTACAAAATGCCAGCAATGGTTATAGGGTTGCATCTTATAAGCATCAAAGCAGACAGATGTGATGTAGCTCAGTGTTTGACGTGCCTGCTTAACAGAAGGGGGCCTTTCACTGATGCACCTACTGGACCCTCTAAGCCTTGAGCCTGCGACCTTCTCGTCACAAACAGACCCAGATGTCTTGCTGTCGAGTATACAGCTGAGCACTAAGTTCAGTAACTGAGGAAATGATATTCTCCGAATACTTCTCACACTAATCCTTCCACTTAGAGTTGCCCATAAGTGTTAAATTATGGCTTGCAGTTCTTCCAGTATTTAGCTCTGGTTAGTGTGAGCTTGAAATAGATACTTGTTTATGGTCAGAAGGATAATGGGTTCCAGGAGAGACGTAGCTTATCATCCAGAAACATCTCAGCAGGCTGAAAAGTAAACAGCGTTCAGATTCCAACAGTTCCGAAGATGTATTAGTTACTATGGCGATGCCATCCAGAAAACGAATATGACCACTCAGAAATACATCTGAGAGTGCGATAATGAGGATCAGCATCATGATGTGGGGCTGCCAATGATGTCGGCAGCTGCGATGGTCACATGGTACCACTGGCGGGACCTTATGGGCTTGTGCGGCGATGCCGCTCTGGCGGTCCTGAGATCCTCCTGCTGGCATGGTGCATCCCCCAGGGAGGTGCTCTGCAATGTCCCTGATCAGTGGAGGGAAGCTGGAGCGCTAATCCTTGCTTTGTTCTGGTACACAGATAAACATGAAAGCCCCTACTGCCGATCCTCTCCCCTGAGCTGGGGATAGGCGATGGGCAGGGAAGGCAGCCTTATTAAAAATGCTGCACTCTAAACTGCTAGCTTTAATCACTGGGAAATATTTGAGAACCTGACATGGGCTTGTGCAGCCCAGCCCCCCGGTGCCAGGCCCCAGTGGCTTTGCTAGCACGTCTAACACCGCCGTGTAAGTGATTTTTGGGAGCGAAAAAAAAAATAGAGTGTTGGTTTTATTTGATGTTCCGATCAGGGATTGATCTTGAATGGACTACTACTCTGAAAGTAGGATTATCGGCTCACGGGGCTTTTCTCAGATGTCGAAGATCTTTGAACAGCGTCTTGTAAAGTGTGCTGCACCGCAGCCGTCTGTGAACTGCTTATGAACTCATCAAAGGACTACCTGTCTCCATATCGACGGGGCCGTTTCTTTTTTCTGCAAAGTTGTCAGCTTCCCACAAGCATATGTCACTGTGAGAACGGCCTCTGCCTTCTTGGTAATGGGGGGACAAACTTCATTTTAAATTCAGTATCTCCTGGTAACCGTGTCAAAGCCAGAACATCACAAATTTAGGGATGAGAGATGTTCACATGGTCATTGCTAAAGACCAGTCTAGAATCTAGGTCTGCAATCGATAAAGCAAATGCCAAATGAAGACAGACAAGTTAAATTCAACCTTCTTCACTCCATTATATCTTAAACACACAAATGCTAAAAAATAGGGACCTACTCTTATTTCGTATTTTTCATATTTGCATACAGGACATAAGACACTGTAGCCGATATCCCTATTCCCACTTTGTATGTCTTGGAAGATGACAGGAGTATCGCTAGGAACAAAACGGGCCAAGCCGTCTCACAAAAGACATGGTTGGATGTAAACTTCATGTGTGTTTTCTGGACCGAGGGGCGGACAATGCGAAGCCATCTGAGGAAGAAGCTAATGAATGTCCAACGAAGACAAGAGAAACATTATTCTCCATATGCATAATTTTTCATTCATTTCCGGAAAAATGCCATAGCTCTTATTTACACAAATTCTCAGAATAGTCATTGTTTTAAAGGTTCAGAGGTCAGAGTCCAGCGATCAATGCACTCTAATGTAATGGTCACCCCCACAAGGTTATCCTACTCCTTATTCCAACACGGCACGCTCTTCATTTAGACACACCCCTGGGGTAACTTTCTTAATGCCACCTGCCACAGAGATACATCCACAACACGAGCTGATATTAGTTCCTTAATTTGGATGTATAGTGGTGGATGCAATCCATCAATATACAGGGATCAAAATTCTTTTCTGGGGTTTTCATAAAGATGCTTCGATACTAACCCTGTTTCGGGGGCAAGACTGATGGTGAAGCCAAAGGCAGGGTCTTGTTTAGCTGTGTTAACACTTCGTGTTGGATACAAAAGAACTGCACATTTAGAGCATGTGGTTTAGACCATACTTCGCTAAATCTTAATTATAGGATACATATAATTAGAGTTAAAGTTAGAACATTCAGCGAAAAGAATTTACAATATCTAACATCTAGAAATGCTGCTATGATTTGCCAGAAAACCACTCTAGAAATGTCAGTCAAAAGTCGAAATAAATCCATTAAAGGTGGCAACCATGTGGCACAATGATTAGCACTGTAAGTTCGTATGTCCAGGATGGTGAGTTTGACCCCTGGCTCAGTGCATGTGTGTGGAGTTTGCATGTTCTCATTTTTGTGAGTTTTCTCTATCTACGTTCAATGAATTAGCATTTCTGGGTGGAGTGTTTTAGCGTTTTCTATGATGGACTAGCATCCAGTCCATGGTGTTCCCCTGCCTTGTGCCATATACTGCCTGGGATAGGTTCTAGGCCCCCAATGGCTAAGTGGTCATAGAACGACATCCATATTGTATGCTTTAACTGTGTAACTGTGGCATCCTGTCTAAGGAATTTCCAGCCTCAAACATTGCAGCCTACAGAACCGCCCCCAGTTCAGGAAGCCGATAGAACTTTGGTATGTATTTAATACTCCACTGTACTCTTTCTAAGGTTGTAATAAACAAAGTACTTTAGCTTGGTTTACATGTGGCCTGTAGGTAATATTGACTGTGGATGTCAGTAGAGATCCTTTGAAGAAGCATTTACCACATGGAAACAATCAGATTTAATTTCACTGGGTTTCTAATTGCTACCAAAATTGCAAGTAAATGAAGATGAAATATCATGAATAAAATATAGAATATTACATCTGCTAAATAGTCTCATTGTTAGAGGTAGAAAAGATGGGAACATCTCTCTCTGTAGAGAGCAGTGCTGAGCTGATTTCAAAGAATGCAGCTCATTGCAGACTTCAAAGGCTAATATCCGATCCCACTAAATAGTGCCTGCTTACAATTTTGCTCATAATTTTCTTGAGAAAGAATCTGGAAGCAATCTGAGATGGTGCAGCAGAACGCTTCCTGTTCATAAAGTTATTGTAACTGTTGACCTTTCCTACGTTTGAATGGCATTTCCAGCAAAAAGAGCTGCCACCACAGGCTAAACTCAAATGTTTCAATGCACCATGTCAGCGCTGTCTCCGAGGGCTTCTCTCGAGAAAACTACTTAAAGTATGTCTGCCCAGAAAACTGTTTACCGTGGACCACACCGCGAAGCAGAAACAGTACTGGTTTCCTGTTCTCATGATACAGTACATATTATTAACATATATATATATATATAACAAATTAGACAGATAGATCTATCTAACTATTTTAAAACAATCCTTATGATTATGAAAAACAATTATAGTTCTGCAGCTCAGTAGTTCATAAATAGCTGTAAGGTGGCAAGATGATTTGATTATAATGCAGAAGGGTTAACCAAACAAACAACATTTTTAGTAACTGAACACATTTCATGTTTGTTAACTTCAAAAAGTAAATATTCTTGGTGATAGGTGAGCAACCAACATTTCTATCCATCCATGCATCTATCCACCCATTCATCCATCATCACTGATGCAATACAGGATCACAAGATTACTTACATAAAAGTTTAACTACTTTAATAATTAATTATATACTTAGATTTTACAACAGGAAGACATTAGGATATATCATCCAAATTTCTGGGAAAATGCTTTATGCACATTGCATAGAAAAGGATTATACAGCTGTTACCAAAGCTGCTGTTTGCACACTCATGACTGCTGTAGTCTATATCTCTACTCCCCTCTAGTGGTGATTCTGACTCTTACAAACAAGTATGCAAGTAAACTTCTATTACACTGACCAAATGAATCAGTAAAGGGTCAAACATACCATATAAAACTGAACGTTGGTCATATATACGCCGATATATGCTGAAAAATATATTACATCTGATAAATTCTTTAAAATTTCCTATGCGTAAATGTGCTGTTTTAATACTTTTGAGTCACTGTGCAAAACCTACAAAATAAAAACTTAATAAAATAGTAATAAATGTATAGGCAAATCATAAAGTATACAAGGCGACCAACTTCATTGAGAAAATCTGGTGTCGCTGGAAAATCTGGATGGAAACTTGGGCGACGTCCAGACCACCGTCGAGTTGCACGTTGCTGCCTTCTCTGCACTCAGGCTTTCCAGAGTCCTGACACCAAGCATGAACGGTGCGTGAGAATACCAGCAGTGGGCTTTAACTCTTTAGGTGACTCCTCAGATGAGCTCGATCCACTCAAAAACAAACACATTACAGTATTATTGCCCTTTGCTGGAATGTCTCTCCTGGCTGGTCCTGGGGTTATTATAGTCCGTTCACACTATTTTCTGCATGCAAAGATCAATTTGAGTTGCTGAATTTATGTTGACTGACAATTTACATTCACCTGCTGACAAAAGCGTATCGATATGACGCCAGGACATCCATTAAGACTCTATAATGCTGGAAGGGTCATTTTCAAGTCGTCTTCTGAAGTGTAGACCCTCCTGGAATTGCATTATAAATAACGATATCAAATTAAAAAGGCATGAAACAAACGTGGTTTTGTTTAAAAACAGAAATGGACATGGGCAATAGGTTAGACTGAAGATACTGCAGCAATTTAGCATCCAGCTATCATTCATTTGCTTCTTAGTGGCTCCTCTGCACTGCTGGGCTGTGCCTCATTTGAATTTGCGGGGACGCTTGCTTAATCCCGACAAAAGAAACTAAGACTATTACCCAGTGGCACCTGAGATGCTTCGATGTGGCACATCTCCTCACCAATCCCTACACCTTGCCCCACCAGTAGCGCAGCCATCCGCGAAGCCCGGTCCGCTTCTGTGCCTCTCTCAGAGCTCCCCTACGAGGTACGGGGTCAATTCCACATTAATGCTCGGGATACAGCCCATTAATATTTCACTAGTTTTTCGTCATGGCTGTTTGTGCCATGCATCAATGCCTGGTGTCCCCTTTGAAAGCCATACATTATAACTATGTTAAAAAATATTTGGTTGTCAGCCTGTGGCAGGCTCATTACTTATTAAGATAAGGGGGAAGTGCATAGCACAGGCCCAGCTTGCAGCCTGGCCTGCTCAGACTGGAGGTCCGCTCCCATTTCCCTTCCTCCGAGTTCCTCTCAACTTCAGAGACTGTGCAATTCACTAACCGAAAGTGCTGCGCTTTAGTTGGGGGTTGAGGAGGGTGGCCTGCCAAAGGAATTACAGAATTACAATTTGTGACATGGGGCTCTGGCCTGTTTCGGGATTCCTGTCCCGTCAGCTCCTCTGGAGCACCCTAACATGGGGAATTCTAGATACTGGCCATAAAACTAGGATTTCACATGGATAAGCAGTAAATATCCTCATGCAATGCAGAAATCATTTGTTATAAATGGCCCTGTTAATTCTCTATTTGGTGTCTTACTTTTTTATATGCTAAACAAAAAGGATTTTATTACAATGATCCATAGCAGTGCATCTCACAGGACCACTGTTTACCGCTATAGAGCGGAAGCACTTACAGGGACATATGTATATGGTTTTCTTATACCTGTAAGGTGGAGTTCTTTTGCTGTGTTGCAATCAAAAATGTTTAAAGTTCTTTGGTTCGTTAAGATCTAAGCAGATGTAGATATTACAGCATAAGTTTAAGATGCTAGCTTAAGTTCGACTTAGAGGAAAATATTACATACATTCAATATACGATATAACTATGAATTTAGCCCTTCATAAGGTAGATAAAATATACAGTAGGATTGCATAATAAATTAATTGGATTTTGATAATGTACAAAATACTGAGCAAGACTTAATTGTCAGATGTTTGTTGAATGTCAAAATGTACAGCCACTCTACTCAATATGAAAAATGAGTAATATACTATAAAACAAATTATTCACATATTCCATATTTAAGGGATCACAATGGTTAACAATATCTTTGAAAAATTAAGTAGGAGAATAGGCGAGTGGTTGCAGATGGGCAGTAGGACAGGCTGATAAACTGAGACGATGCTCAATGCACAAGTCTGAAGGTCAGCTTATGGTCAGAGAAAACAAGCATGGCATCCATTTCCTCAAATGTCAGCCACTGCGCCCAGGAAGGTCTAATAAAATGGCCCTGTCTAAGTGATAAGTCAATCTGACGAAATTCGCTGACCTTTGCAGGTAGTTAGATTTTATCTGGGTCAGAGTAATGATATGGTGGGGACACACTCCTATTCCAGTCTGCGCTGCTGTCAGATGAGTTGCAAAGGCTAAGGTGGAAATTACTGTCATTTATGTAATGCATATTAATAATGGAACTGTGAAGACTATGGGAGGTGTTGTTGCAATAATTTCCAGTAGTGGTAGAAGCTCCTGACTTTTGGGACATCTATATGAAGTGACAGCATATTACTTACTTTTTTTAGGTGTTTCGGAGTTGAAGTCTACTGCCGATGGCCATATAGATGACATTTCTCCAGAATGTCCTGCCTCCAGAATGCCCCAAATGCATATTCATAGTTTTGCTATCTGAGTCCACCCACCTTGTTGTGGATCATTCCTCTTTTACTTTCCCAGGCATTATATTTTTGAACCTTCTCAGAATATGTGCATAAGATAGAACATTTCCCCACAACCCTGACCAGGATGAGTGGTTAGAAGATGGATGGATGGATGGATGGATGGATGGTATGCTTCTTGGACAATGTTTTGAAGCGCCTGCTTTGTAATTACATTTTGAGGAGAACTGATGAAAGCGTATCAGAAGAACAAAGTAAAAATAGTTATTATACATAATATTATACATAAGCAACAAGCAAAGCCTTATCTAGCGATCAAGAATGTTTGCCCCGCCCCTGGGCGTGTCCACTGGCATTCTGCTTGTACTGAGAAACGGCTGTTCTGTGCTGTCAATGTGATGCTAAAGATAACAATATGCTACTCTTTCACGATCATTTATTAAAGGCATCAACTTTTAAATGGCTCAGAAGGAACATGAATGAATCTTGGGCCAAAAAGAAATTAGCACATATAGCAACTGTCTTTTTAGTGTTTCATTTATAAAGTTAATTAGGGATTAAAATGGTTAACAATATCTTAAAAGGGCATAAGGAACCACTACAGGGCCAAGGCATACAGTATATGAGTGGCTATCCATCTTCCATGACCACCTAGCCAGTACAGGGTCATCGGGGGCCTGGAGCCTGTCCTAGTCAGCAGGGTACAAGGCCAGGGTACACCCTGGATGGAATGCTAGCCTATAACAGGGCACATACACACATACCCAAACACTATTAGCAATGTATTCGGGCAGAGGGTGTTGATCTCCAAAATCTGGAAGCGTGAGCTTCCAGCACGACCCATAGGGCCACTGTGCCACTCCAGCCAATAAACTAAAAAACAAGAAATACTTCAGCGTGAGATGGCACAGCCCGGGCGTTTACAAGGAGAAACAGCCATCTTGTCAGTGCAAAGCCTCTGTTTGGCAAATAAACAGACAGACTGTCCAATCAATCACTGGCAGATCTGAATTTATAAGGAGACTTATTTAACATAACATTTGCCTCTTTAATCAGCTACAGTGCTATATATACAATATGCGTAGTTGTTTAAGAATCTGAATCAGTCAACTATCTTAATGCCAGAAAAAATAAGATGGAAAAAATGTGAAATTGGGACATATTCAACATATTAAGGCTGGGATTTCAGGGCTAGACTACAGCTAATTTAAAGAAGTGTTTGGTGCAGTTTTAATCACAAGCTCTTATGTAATTTGATTACTATGTCATATGTTATTAATGTCCCCAGCATGCTTCCAGACCTGGGCTCAATTAGGAAGAGCAAACCAACGCTTGTCCCCACTTCACAGCACAACGTTCTAGAAACTGGAACGAGTGCTGCCTTTTCAACTTAGCAGTTGTTTACTAAATACCCACTCCATAATGGAGTCATTACCGCTGATTTCCGGGGGTCTCAGGAATGAGTGCAACATGGCGCCACCTACTGTATGATTCCAGACAGAGCAAGAATAGCCTGTGAGTCACAGTTACTAATAATACGTGGCAGCCAAAATTTTATTCATCTGACTATGGTAGTTGCTAGTCAGTTCTCAACTTACATCAATATCGTTGAGAAGTCTGTTAAAAACTGTGAATGAAAAATATTTACTGTGGAGATGGAGCTGAGAGTTAATGCTACAGGCCAAAAAAGAGCTATTTTATTGGTTTTGGATGAAAAAAGGCACAGAATGAACAGGCTGATTCAGAGCATGAAGCTGGCAGTGTTCATCAGCACGGTCTTCTGCTGAATGGTGCTTATTGCTTAACATCATCTAGACAGTACAGTGAACAAGAACGATTTCATGCTATTCAGCTTTCAAACATGCCACTCGCTGCAGTCTATTATCTGGGGCTCCTATGCCTCATATTAGTCATCACTTAGTGGGTGACAAGCTCAGAAATACAACATTTGTTATTATGAGGTGATAAATGTTGAGGTACTTCAACAGTCATACATCAACTACAACGGTCTAGTGCAAGATATCACAGCCCAGTGGTGGGGGGGAAACCTAACTCAATATTGCAGCACTCTCATGTCCACCTTTATTCACCGTGGAATCTGCCTGGCTACAGATCTTCATCTGCAGCTTATTTACTCATTTAGCTTCCTTGGGTCCTCTTAATTCCACAGATATGGATTCCATAAGTGATTGTGCAGGACATGCAATTCCCCCGTGCTCTAATGAGGCTATACATCACATGTCACAAAGGGGATGAAAAAAAATGTTACGTTAAAGGAACTGAAAGGATAGGAAACTGGATTCCTGTCCAACATGGAGAAGGTATCTATGGTGCATTATTGGTGAGAGCTTTATTGAAGCTTATGAAATATTATAATCAACACTGCAATGCCTTATGACTGTCAATAGGAGATGCTATAATGCTTTATTAATTCTTATGCCAACCATTATAATGCATTATGAAGGTATTTATAGTGCATTATAGATGACAGCTTTAAGTAAATGTTATCAATATTACTATTTTAAGTGGCACATTACAATCAATCAAAATACAAAATTTCAGTTATAGGTTAGTCGAAATAATCTTCCTGGATTTACAGAAATCTATCCACAGTCTACATGTTAAAAGGTATCATCCTGAGTGCAATAAGTAGGGAGCTGTCACTTTAAGGGGGCCAGTAACAGTATATTGGGATAACATCCCATGCTGGCATCCACATGGCCCATCATATGCAATACTGCCATCTAGATGTTCTCCAAGATTAGCGGGCAGAGCTGAAGTGACAAGGAAGAAAGGGGAAAATGCAGCAAAACAGAAGTTCCCATGGCTGCCCAGGATACCGCATCCATCTTTGTCTTTTTGCCAAATTTGATTTTAAATATTTACTATGCCATAGATCATGGGTGGGAAGAAATGATCACCTAAGTGGTACTGTCTATGAAATGGGAAGTAAGAAGAATGGTGCCTTTAAAGGGAGCATCAATGTTTTATTTGGTACAATATATGACTATCCGAACGAGAAGTGCAGCTGTTTCTGTCTGAGGGTGTGTCTTTCCAGCCCGTTCTTACGGGCCATTTATGCTCATTTTGCACTCAGGATGATACCTTGTTCCTTAATGTAAAATAAATGTCCACTCTGTTGTCTTTGAACAAAGAACTTCAACTGTAGTTTCATGGTACAGCCACAGATTAAACACATTCCATGATTCAGGGATTCTCTGGCTGCAAAACAAACAATTTTAACATTCACAAAGGAGTCTTAATGAGATCCTTTTAAATGCTACTAACATTACCTGTACTATAAGGTAAAATAGACCATAAAATTAGCAGTACTTCCCAAAGCATCCTACCAAAAAAATGAAATCAAGAAGCTGACAATTAACTGCTAATTAAAATAACTTTTCACAAAGAAGGAGCAGTGTGCACCAGAAAAATAAGAGCTTTAAAAATGAGTTTTTAAACGTTTACGTTCTTCCAACAACAAAGGCAATGACAAACTATGCTGAAATGTTTTGTAACACACTGCAGTCCAGCTTTATAACTGAATTCAGGGAGGTAGGATCCTTTATTTGACAAAAATGATGTATAGCTTACCTGAGGAAATAATTTCCTTTTTGCAGGCTGGTAAGGTAATTCTCCAATCCCACAATGCTGGAAGGACAGTGTTGGACTAGACTATCTCCATGTAGAACATTCTACAGTGAAGTCATCCCCTTGACGTTTGTGATTTCCGTGTCGATTCATGCATTTTAATTAGGTTTGTTCTGCCCAAAAATCCATTTTAATGATGTATTTGGTGAACATCAATCCTCTGTGTTTAATTTGCCTTCCCTGAAATTCTGATTTAGTGCATACTGTATAAAATGTCTGCATTAAGATAAAGTTTTAACATTTTTTCCATAACACTGTTATATTTTATCACTGTTATCAAAACAAAAACTGCATTGTGAAATCATTAAAGAATACAGTACATATATTTTTAAGGCATATTAAGATCTATATCTAAAAAATGTTTTAAATGAGATGACTTTATGTTTTAATGACTTAGACTTCACCTTATTGATCCCTTTGGTGGGGGGGTGGGGGGGTGGGGGCGTTGTTTGGTCCAGCAGCAGGTATACAGATATAAAGAGGATAGAACCCATTAAGAAAAAGGTGTAAAAATGTATGAAATGATATAAATAGGCACTAAAAAAGAATATTAACAGTTTAGAGGGGATATATGCAATTACCTACAATACTGTGCAATGGTATTTGTAATGAGAAAAAAAAGATCAGGACATAAACCTTATATACAGAATTCCATAATTCCCATTAGCAGGAAACTGATAGATCTGTGAAAATGAGAAGCTACGGATCTCCTCTGGGGGCAGGAGGTCAGTGTTTGGTGGATTTGGTGGATTTGAACAGCACTTTTGATTACCTAGATCAGAGGAACATGCGGGATTCTACGTGCAAGGAGCTGTAGCTACGAGTTTGGCAGGTGGTAACGAGGCTTTGTAACACTGCTGCCTCATCTGGCTGTGCCCTGTTAATGGTCCCCAAATGTAAAGACAGAAATCAAAGAAACGCTAACCCTTTGCTCACAGACAGCAGCACATATAAAGATGAACCCTGCATATACTCACATTACAAACTCACATTCCTGCTCTGCAGGCTCTCATAAATAACAAAAACAATCCATGCATCCATCCATCCATCCATCCATCCATCCATCCATTTTACATTTACTCACCCTGGTCAGGATTGTCAGGGACAAAAAGATAAAAAAATTGTATCCGCCACTAATTTTCATATGCAAAATATATAAATAAAGTACATGAATTTAAAAATAGTGCAAATAAAAACACCACAGAGTTTTGAAGTATATCTTAAGAACTCGTGTGATACGCCCGTGACAACAGCAAATGAAATGAAATTAATTCATGACAAAATTCTGCTTTGAAAATATTGCCATTCAGTTGCATTTTTGAGTCTCGTGAAAGGCAGCTTAAGAACGAAATCTGTGCTGCTCTACTTAAGTAAAAAAGTGAAAACCAAAATATCTAAAAAGATAAGTTGTGACTAATCAAAAAAGTGAATAGGTTTATCCAGTTGAAGGCTGAGCCTGTTTTTACACTGAAGTCTTTGTGACCAAAAATAAGCGTATCGTGACAGTCATAGAGGGATTAAAATAATGTATTATGGGAGATAAAACCGGGCAACATGACAACACAAGCAGGGTAATGAAATCAGCATCCTCTCTTCGGCTTACAGTCGCTTTGTGTGAATATTTATCATTAGATTTAGAAATTAACTAATATTACCTTTTAAGGTAGGGAATCATCTGGTGTTAAAGACTGGGGGACATTCACCAAACAATACATTTAGTAAAGTGAACTAGCTTTTTTTCTTTCCTTCCATCCATCCATCCCTCCTTCCATCAATTACTTTTCTTGTACATGGTTGTGACAAAAATCTATAACAAGAAGAGCAAGACACCCTGGCAAGATGGTAGCCCCCGGAGTTCACACTTAGGGAATATATCAGCTGTTCTCTGAAGGTACCACTTGATGGTGCTATTTATTAATTCTATTTCTTGATGTTGAGGAACAATAACGCTGGGCATGGCACCTTGGTTATACTCAGGATATCGGGTAGAAAACTGGAAGCTACACTCAAAATATCAAGCAGGAAACTGGAACCTAATGGCTACATGAGGCATAGTTTGAAATGCAAAAACACATCAGAATCAGAGTCTTTACTGCCACATGACCAGGGCCGGTGGAAGTTCTTTTTGGCACACCTTGGTACTGTTGGAGATACTATGACAATAGACAACTAACAGTTAGGGCATAACACAGACAGACAATAAGTACAGGACACAAGTTACACAGCAGAGAGGAGTAAATATAAAGTATGTGATTATTACAGCAGTTTGTGTAAATTCTGTGCAGTGCTGAAAATTGACACAGGTACAATACATAACATATATTACATGCAATGTACTATTAAAATGTGAAAATAGATCGTCAGGAGTCTGTGCTGATTGGAATGTAAACATTCAAACGGTACATATACATGTAATATGAAGCATATTCATACAACATGCATGACCAGCATCAATAGCCAAAGATAAACTAGGGACAGGAAGGTGTTAAACCTTATCAAAGCATTTATACAGCTCTCAAAGTGAAATGCCCATCATTAGTCTGGCATAGCTGTGAATCTGTAACTGTCCTTTCTCCAGATGCTGAATGCCAAGTCATACACATGCATAAAATTTTGCTGCAATTGAAAAAAAGTGTGATATTGGTGACCACCAATCACACCCCCACTGGTGACTACGACATACATACAATCATTTAAAGGACTGTTCTTTCTATTTTTTCTGATTTCAGCTATTAGTTTTTCCTATTTTTCCCAATTTTTTCTTAAGGAGGCAATGTATTGTTAAAATATCAAAAAATGCACTGGGGGCTTCGTCTGAATCCTAGTCTCACTACAATCCCCATAATGCCAGAGTTCATGTCCTGATGAGCACGTTGTATCATTTCTGTCAAACACTGCAGAGGTTTGAAAATCCTGTAGTTATGTATTAATTGAACAAATAATAACAACAACAATAATAATTATAATGATAAGGCTTCCTCTGCACATATTTCAAATGAGTATAGTTCTTTTTTTATTAATTATTTATAGCAATATACTTATAAAAAGTGAATTTCACAAGTTCACAATCTAACATGCAATTAAATATAGCTTTCAGTAATGATAGTTGAAAAGTGCCTATTACATGGAACATCTGAAACAACTGAATACTTAAGTACACTCAAATAGAAAATTTTAATACACATTTCCGTACACTCAGTAACATTCTTCGTGGAGTACTATTTTGGCTTTAAACCTTTTAATTTCACATTTCAGTGCTCACCAAGATGGCATAAAATATTAGGCCTGATGGGGCACTAGCAGATGTTTGCTTAGCCAGAACTAGGGGGCACAATTCCCACACAAAAGCAAAGGCCTATGCGGATCTTGCTGGACATTGAGCAAAGCGTTTCCTACAATCTGGCTCATTCGCCCAATGGAGGATGATAATGTTAAGTAACCTTTAACTGAAGGCATAGTACAGCTAAATTTAGCACTAATTAAACTTCATGTAATGCTGTGAAATGCAGTGGAAAAAAATAATAACATAGAAAACAAGAATGCTATAGGCCTGTCCTACATTGCAAATGCAAGTGCACATACATTTGTGTGTATATAGAATACTATACATTTAATTGCCTTTATGGATATTAATACCATAGGAGAGAAACCCTTTCAGATATCAAAGCTTTGCCAACTCACAAATATACTTTTACAAATCTTTCCATAATGGTTATACTGTAATCTTGGGTGAACAAAGTATTAATAAAATATTTCAAATGCATTAGGGAACTTGACAATATCTATATCACAGTCTTGCTACAGTCCAGATGCTGCCAGAGTATATAGATATGATTGTAACACAAGCTTTACAGCTTCATTAAATTTGGTGATAAAATATTTGTCATACCTCATTACCCCTTGATGTCTATAATAAGCAGTATGACTGGATCCAATCATTGGGTATTATGTTTCATTTGCTTGGCATTTCACAGACAGGAATGTATTCACAGCACAGTGAGGTCCGCACCAGGGTGCAAGGGAAGCCTGCCTCGTCGCACTGAATTCACCATGGCTCTCATTTCGGTGCCTATGAGAGCACAAATCCACAATGAGTACCTAGCAGTGTGCTCTGGGATTTTCAGCACTTCATGCCAGTGGATCATTTCAACATGGATTTATGTAAAAAAAAAAAAAAAAAAAACTGGCCAAAGCCGGTTTCAGTCTGTTCAAGGATAACATTTGCTGACAGTTACCCAGAATGCCAACTAAAAAAAAAATCACATAAATAAACACATGGGAAATGATAGATAACAAGCATCTGTAAACCTAGAAATGATTATATCTGCTTTACACTTAAGAATGTACAATATATCATGCATGAAACATAAGCTATCAGCACATTAAGAAGACATGATATATATATATATATATATACACACACATATATATACACACACACATATATATATATACACACACACACATATATGTATGTATATATGTATATGTATATGTATATATATATATATATATGACCAACAACAATAAAAAAAAAAATTGTCATCTGGCACACAGAAACACAACATTAATTGATTGACTTTTTGTTGTCGGTGGCTATCCCATTCTTAGCTCCTAGTGTGTTCTCTGTTTCCCTGGGTCACTATGTGGCTTAGTGGGCTAATGGGTGGCTGTGTCATCCATGTTTCCTTCTTGTCATGGGGTGTTATTTAACATGTATGAGTCTTTGTATATCCCATATTAGTTATGGTGTATTCCTGTGCAGATCCTTGTTGCTGTACCTTTGTAGTTTTCCCTGTTTGTAACAATGTTCAGTAACCTTTGTTATCGAGTCTTCCCTGCTGTTTGATCCTTTGGTTTCCATTGATTGCCTACACCTGTTCCGCAGTGTTCCTGGTCTTTAGTGTTGTTAACTACCCACACCTGTCTCTCATTGATCCCTATCATGTGTCTATTTAAGTGCCTGCCCATTGCCCTTGAGTGTGTCTGTGCTACTTGCTATTTGCGTAGCGTCTGCTTCCTATGTATGTTGTTGCCTTGTGTCCAGCCTGTTCCCCTTAGATGTTGAGTTAGCATTCGTTTTCTACCTGCTTTATCTACCTCGTGGTTCCTTTCATTTTCTGGTTTCCTGTTGGAATACAGTTTGTTCAATAAAGCCCCTCTTTGTCTGAGAGCCATACCGTAGATCGACATTCCAGCATGTCACGGCACCGTAACAGTTTCAGTTCAAGCAAGTCAAAAAAACGTGGACTCAAATGGGGCTGAACCAAAATGGAGATTGAAACTTACAGCAATCAAATGTTAGAACTGAAAATAACACCAAGACCAACTAACTCACCCCACAAAACAGTTGCAAGCTTAAATGTTGGTGCCCTGGGATTGTTCCCAACCCACAGGAGTTAAAATTATACCACAGACATAAGAATAGGATTAATGATGGAGAAAACATGCAAGAAAGGGGAAAATAGCAACAGTCCAGATTAAACAGTTGATCTGAACATTCACAGATGGTAGCAGCCCCACTGCATGATGCTGGCTGATGTTCATAAGACTGTTATTAAAACTACCATGACGATGGGTGGAGATGCATCTGACTTAAGATCCTTCTGCAAAAGCAAAACACACCAACGCAAGCGAAAGAACTCCTCTCACCAGAATTCATTAATAGCGAAAAAGTCAATGCAACAATTCCCCAACTCTTTCTTCCCTGTGTTTCAGTCATGTTCAGTGTTTGTCTTTATTTGCCTGCTCTCGCTGATGGCCATCGAACAAGAACGAGCCACATGCCAAATCTGCTTCTGATTTTCACCTTGGAAAGCGAGAGAATGGTCAGAACCGATAGCTGACCCTGCTAACGAAAACAGCCAGTGTTTGACAGCATCATTAAGTTAATTATGTAGTGTAATACAGCTGAGCTCTCATGTTAAATATGCTACACTGGAGTGCATGCTCTAAATTCTAACAGTGTATATCACAGCACGGTCTGCATCTACCCCATGAGATCCCAATCCCTGTAGCCCCAAATACCAAGAGGCCTCTCTGGCCTATAACAATGCAGGTGTGAGGGCCTAACTGATCTCGCCTTCAGCATTCTCAAGTGTAAGGTACAGTTCATTTTGCTATCCACAGTAAAGACGACACATGTAATTATTATCCCAACAACTCCTTCTACAAGGATGTGTTTTAAGCATTCTTCCCCTTACCAGCAGAAATTAGCATTCCAGTTATATTCACATCCTTTGTAAGTTTCATCACTAGCATAAATGTAAGACAGTTTACAAGCACCGTTAAGGAGAAAGAAAAAAATCTGTTCACATCTATAATTCATACATAGGGATTCTGCATTCTCATTACAGTCAAGTAAGAGGAGGTAAGATCTGCTTTCATTTCATTTCATGGTCCTACAATGTGATTAGAAGGTCAGTTAAATGATGTGCATGTCCAGCTCATGTTCAGACCAATACCCTCATCTGATATTCAGAAAGGTGGGTCGTCGTCTCATTTACCAATAACCGTGGCTCAACCCAACTGATCGCATAAAATTAAATGGATACATGAAAGGGAGAAGAGGTGCCTTTAAATGCTTGTCTTACTATGAGCCAGTGCCTAATAAAAGCAAACAGCAAAACATCCATCATAAGATAACAAGGTCCTCATGAATAAAATAAACGTATCTTGTTATTGGGCCACAAACGACAAAAGATATAACAGCTGAATTTTTAGCAGCTTCTCACTTGCAATTACAGACTTATTACCAGAAAATGATACATTTTAAGTATGGTGTACATGTATCTTTTATAGGATATTACAATCAATCAGTGTCAATCAATATTGATACTGGGAAGAAATATCATTTTCTGATCCTCAATTTACTGCGGTGTTTGTTTATTTGTAAATGAGAATTTTGTGTCTCGGAAACACAGTAACTGAAATGGAAGCGGTTGAAGAAAAATTGATTAGAAAATTGAAGTGTAACAAGCTTATGCTCAGTTCAACGTGTCATCTAGGACAGAAAATCATCTTAATGCGAGGTTTGAGCTGTCGTACTAATTCACCATTGTTACATTACCTGCTGCAATGCATTATGGTCCTACAGCTCTACTGACGTGTCAATAACACTGAAAATTATAAAGGGGCAATACACTAACTGATGAAATAGATATCATATTTTACTACTGCTATCATATTATAGTTGTAGATGATGCCGAGGAAGAATGTTGTAAATTGTACATATATATATGTATAATGTATACTTATATATAAAAAGAAAAACAATATGAGACTATTTAATTTCCGTGGATATTATATTAGGCTTCTTTTTGCCATGCAACAGTGTGCCTTTTCACAATACATCGAGCCAGACTGTTTCGGAATTCATGGTGCTTCTGAATTATTATCATCTTGTTACGATTGCAGCATTTGTCCACAATATCAGTTTGAGCTTTTCTGCTGACATCCAGCTAGCATTCATTCAATGGATTAGATTCTAAAGGTAATAATCTGCCAGCTGCGCTGTATTTGGGGAGCATGCAAAGGAAGACAAGGATGCAGCCTCCACAAATTACTATGCAACCGTTTTGTAGGATGTACGTGTTACTTTTAGATTTGCCTCCTTTCCTATAAGGAGTACCAGTTATATTTTTAGTTGCCTTATTTTACTTTACATTATTACAACTAAAACATCTGAGTTCCCTTTACCGTGCAGTCTTTGTGGTATTCATTCCCTATAAGCAGGCCAGTCATGTGTCTTGATCTCCAAGCCAGAAGTCAGCCTGATTGTAGTTCTATGGAGTTAAATTGTCAGCAGTTAAATGGATCAGCTACTGAGACACCCCGCCCACCCCCCACAAAGCCCCGCCTACCCCCACCGTGTCCGGTTTTGATTGTGATCGATCTTCCCAAAAACTAACAAGTAACTAACTAAATGACTCGTTCATCCCCCGTTCTTTTGGGGAGCCGGTGTAGTTTTGCATGAAATTGTGTGTGACGTCTAACCTATGAGCTTTCTGCGTCTCTCATGTTTAATCAGCAGAAAGGTCCCACACATTTCAAAATTACCCACTGATGCCAAATTGATTGTATATTGGTGCCTGATCATAAATGAAAAGTACAGAGTTTGTGTGTCTGCTGTTTTTATTGCAATGGACTGTGATGTATTTGTTTAGCAACATACCAACACTAATCAACTGATACTACAACAAAAATACAACATCATAAAATAGAAGTAAATCAGAATGCTGTGCCAGGGTCTACAGCCATTTTGATACTTTTTTGTTACATTTGCTGAACTTTAAGGTGTTGAGTTGCTCTAATTTCAATAAATGTAGTTTTGACATGTTTATGGTTATACAACTCGCATATCTCTTGCAAAATATGACTGATTCATCTGGAGGATGTTGAGGCAGTAGGTCTTCCCAGCATTTGAAAGCAATCAATGTGGTCTGGAATACCTGCTAAAACCTCTTGATATACAGGTTACATGTAAGTGCTCAACCCAACACCACGCAAGCACCATGCAGTTACCCAACCCAATGCAAGAAAATTTCTCGGTCTTCAGGAATTTTTGGTTTCTAAGAATTATGATAGGATATTGAATCTTAAACAGAACACTTAACAACAGGGAAAAAACATTTAAATTAGATGAAATATGCA
>JAAGVU020000019.1:972148-995480 GCA_011763525.2 Mormyrus iriodes
CTTCCATGGCCACAGGTGTATAAAATCAAGCACCTAGGCATGCAGACTTCTACAAACATTTGTGAAAGAATGGGTCGCTCTCAGGAGCTCAGTGAATTCAAGCTTGGTACCGTGATAGGATGCCACCTGTGCAATAAGCCCATTCATGAAATTTCCTCGTTACTAAATATTCCACAGTCAACTGTTAGTGGTATTATAACAAAATAGAAGCGATTGGGAACAACAGCAACTCAGCCACGAAGTGTGCTGAGGCACACAGTGTGCAGAAGTCACCAACTTTCTGCAGAGTCAATAGGTACAGACGTCCAAACTTCATGTGGCCTTCAGATTAGCTGAAGAACGTGCGTAGAAAGCTTCATGGAATGGGTTTCCATGGCCAAGCAGCTGCATCCAAGCCTTACATCAAGTGCAATGCAAAGCGTCGGATGCAGTGGTATAAAGCACATTGCCACTGGACTCTAGAGCAGTGGAGATGTGTTCTCTGGAGTGATGAATCACGCTTCTCTGTCTGGCAATCCGATGGGCGAGTCTGGGTTTGTCGGTTGCCAAGAGAACGCTACTTGACTGACTGCTTTGAGCCAAGTGTAAAGTTTGGTGGAGGAGGAATTATGGTGTGGGGTTGTTCTTCAGGGGTTGGGCTTGGCCCCTTAGTTCCAGTGAACGGAACTCTTAATGCCTCAGCATACAAAGCCATTTTGGACAAATTCATGCTCCCAAATTTGTGGGAACAGTTTGGGGATAGCCCCTTCTTGTTCCAACATGATTGCACACCAGTGTTACAAAGCAAGGTCTATGAAGACATGGATGAGCGAGTTTGGTGTGGAGGAACTTGACTGGCCTGAACAGAGCCATGACCTCAATTAGAATTAGAGTGGAGACTGTGAGCCAGACCTTGTCATCCAACATCAGTGCCTGACCTCACAAATGCTCTCCTGCAAGAATGGTGAAAAATTCCCATAAACACACTCCTAAACCTTGTGGAAAGTCTTCCCAGAATAGTTGAAGCTGTTATAACTACAAAGGGTGGGCCAACTCCATAGTAAAGCCTATGTATTGAGAATGGGATGTCACTAAAGTTCATGTGTGTGTAAAGGCAGGCGTCCCAATACTTTTGGCAATATAGTGTAGCTATATCTATAGGTGATTTTAGCAGGGGTGCAGGGGTATAATTGCACCTCTTACTGGTCAGATAAAAATGCTATTTGAAGAATAGTACATTCAATAAAATTAATTTATATTGTAAAGTTAAAAATGTGGCTTGTGTTAGTCATATCAATATGAAACAATAATCTTTGTAAATATATTTTCTATTTTTTTTTAGTATATTTGGATGAATGACTGAATAAGTTACCTCAACTTGCACCCCTTGGAAGAAAAACCTAGAACAGGAGTAGGTAACCCTAATCCCGGAGTGCCAGTATCCAACAGTATCCAACAGTATCCAACAGTATCCAACAACAACTCTATCCTACCTGGTCTCTAATGAACCACACGTGATGTCAAGCAGATAGTAACTTATCAGTTAGGCCAGAAAACCTGCTGGATGCCAGCACTCAAGGATCAGGGTTGCCTACCCCTGGCCTAGAATCCAGGCTGGATCTACATGAATTATTTTAAAAAAGGCAATTAAATAAAGTACGCAGAGGTGCATCAATACATAACATTTCAAAAGAATGTTATACAGTGTACTAATTTTCCATATTCAATTTTAAATACATTCATGAAAAAGAGGTAAAAGCACTGTATAAACACCAATCAAAAATTATGCAAGATTAGATTTAATATCACCCAGGCATTATTCATTAAATTAACATAACTCTATTTCTTTATGCATGCCTATTTCATTACATAAATATTGAGCTTTACACTTGGGGCATTGTGGGAATAAGGATTTAGGATTAAACTAAAATCAAGATATGCATAAGACAGACCTATTTAAACATTTGCCAGTTCCTTGATCTATGTCTGCTTCAAGGACTTTTAGATGCAATCATCCCGGCAAGATGATTGGCTTTTAATAGAGAGCAAGACATAATTAAGGGAAATGAAAGAGAAAGTAAAACAGGCTGGGGAAATCACAGAGGCTGAGCGAGACAATGAGAGCGCGCTGACGTAATGTTTCCCTCAAATATGTTTAGCAACAAAATTGCATTCATCTATCAGCTACCGGGTTACATATATTTATTACCCTCAATGAAAAAAACGGGCAGCCATGACAATTAGGATGAGCTAGAATGGAAATCTATAAGTGCAGGATCAGAGGCCCTACTGGCTTAACCCAAGCATTCAAAAGGCAGAGTGATTATTATAGCCAGTCTGCAATAGCCACCCAAGTCACATGGGTCAAAGTACCATGGGGGAAGATATTATTTCATCCTGAAATACAAAGTAACAGCTGACCATTCTATAAAAATTCATCCTCTATGAATGAAAATTGGCAAATCATCAGTGGTATTTCTCATCCGATCCAGGAAAGTTTGAAATAAACTTATAAAAAAGCACCCCCATTCATCAACGCCACCAAATCCTTGGTACAATGTGGTCTGGAAACAATGTGATGTGGTTCCATTTAAGGAAAGATATTTGGGTTGACTGTAAACTTTACTCAGCCCATTAAAAAAATACATATTGCACATGAGGCTGTTTTTGGCATTATGTGTTCCTCTACAAGATGTTTACACATTTTCGTCAGGATCCTTTAAATATATGCCCAAAATGACATGCGTATGATACAAAATCCTATATAACAGAACAAGAGACAAGATAATGACATGCATTTTTTTCTGTGGCGTCCCAATTTTGTACAAAATGAGTAGAAACACATCATCATGAAAACACATCTTTTCCTATTCTCTTGTTTGCCATGGGCAGAAACAGTATGACATTAGTAACAAGGTCCCAGCGTGTTTACCTACAACATGCGCAAATTGCTTGGATAGCTTGGGATTTAAATGCAGAAATTTACCTGAGGCTTTCAGAAAACATTGAAGAGTGTTGCAGGGGGCAATATCCACAGTGATGGAGACTGGAAGCAGATGTTATGCGTGCTGGGTTTGCAAATAATCATACTAGCCAAGCAAAGCTGGCTGCCATGCTTCAGGATGCAGTTGTAGAAGACAGCCGAAACCTTTTGTCCTACACAAGCATCACATGTTTTGTGGAATACGGGTTTTTACTTACTTCCCAGTGTTAACGTCAAATTTTCCTTTACAAATAATACGCTACTTGAATACTACAAATTACATCACAATAAAACTACATTGTATAAACACTGTTCTGTCTAGGGTGATATTTTAAGATACGTACTATAAATGATTTCAGTAGTAAACCTGGATCTTAGTGTTACCAAAATGGATATGAGAGGCACTCATAGAGATATCGCATTGTTTTAGTTGATAGTGCACAGTTTCAAAATGAGGGCCTGCCATCTTAGATGTCGGCTAACCAGGCTATGATATCCTTTCACATTTATCTTTACCGCCACCCGAAGCATCATTATCGTCGCACATTCCACATAAATTTATGAACGCGATGGCCATAAAGCCAGCGACGACGGATTTTCTGGTATCGGGCTAATGACCATTGTGATGCTGAAATCCCAAGCAGAGAGTCTCATGATGATTCTTGTCTTGACATAATGATTCCAGGAAAATGCACTGGGAGGGGGTGAACTGAGCTGGGTTTCTTAGAAAAAAAAAAAAGGACTTATTTATAATTATTATATGCAGGACGATTGTGGGTCAACTAAAATAGCTATGACCTGAGAATCCCAGGACTACACATACAAAGAAAAGCTGACATTTATATAAATGACTGTTACATAAAAGAAACAGCCCTTAAAAGATGGGCTCAGAGCAGATTTTAATGGGAAATGTGAATCACTTAGCACTGATACCTCTGATTAATCCCATCACTCCACAGACTGTATTGGCGCTTTAGTGCTATTGCCAGGCAACATCGAGCAGTAATTCCAAGCCTCAAACCTCAGGACACTTTGCAAAGATGAGGGTCCCTCTTGTCCTACTTAAATTGCATATCTAATGCATTGCTGCTGCAGTTATCACTTAGTAAGTCTTGTTGCAATTATAAACATACAGCTGCTCAAACAGATGGCAGGAGCCTGGCTCAGAGGACATCTCGCTAAATTAAATCCAACACAAATGTTCTCTCTACTTTATTATCTTGCCAATCAGCTAGAATGACTTTTGCTGGCATTCCATCATAAACATCTTTCAGCTGCTATAAGGAAGCTGACTGTTAGCTGATCTAATCACATGTGAGGGAACTCGGTGACTGTTTGACAGAGGATTTCGACACAAAGGGAAGTCTGTCTACTGGTATAATTACAGTGGAATAATAGAAATGTGGGTGCCATGTGGGGAGAAAAAAACTGCAAGCATTTTACTTATGAATAGTAATTTTACTGATTATTTGCGTTTTCTCATTTTCACTTTGAATACTCTATTTTAGTCATTGATGACCTTCATGAAGAAAAAGAACAACAAAGCAGCAAGATTAAGTAATGATAATATAGGCGTAGCAGTGATATTGAAAGTGCACTGGAATATGTGTATTCATACATGTACTGAGAGGCCACTGTGTTGCCCCTGCTCCTTAATGCAAACAGCCTGCTCCTCCAAGCAGCCAATCACGTGGTCTCAACTCAGTATATAAAGGACGCAGCTGGGAGAGGTTCAGTTACCCCCTGCCAAAGCTTTAACATGGGAGAGATGTGTGATCTAAGAGATCTGGCACATGTTGTGATTGTTGGTACCAGTAGTGCTGGTACCGGCATCTCAGGAACATGCAGCTTCCTCTATGAATCATATGTGTGGCCTGTGATGGGTTGGCACCCCACCCTGGGTTATTCCCTGCCTTGCGCCCATAGATTCTGGGATAGACGCTAGACCACCACAGACACACATAGGACAAGTGGGTATAGAAATTATATGGGTGGATGGATGATGGAAAGATTGTATGTCCCACTTTATGACGCCTCTTTACATTCTCTGAATGTTCTTATGCTTTATCTCTGGTCCTTGAATAATCTTATTAAGTTCTTGCTTTGTTAGAAGTTGTGTGTTTCCTGCTCCAGTACTAGTTGCACTTGTACCTAGGCATTCATTGGACCATCACTGCACCATCACATGAAATCCAGCAAATAATAACCACATATGAGCCATTTACAGTGCTATGGAGATAGTAAACTTCCATTAGCTAATTTAATATATGCATTGGGCTGGACTGTTCACATTTCGGTATCATGAACGATGCCACAAAACTGAAGGAAAACAACATACACACAAGCTAACACCTTCATGCTATATACAGCGAATGATATCAGTAACGCTGTATGGAAAAACAGCAAGAAAACAGGGTGAAAAATATTGGCACCAGAGGTGAAAAAGTGTAGGCTCTGTTTATAGCATGTGAAATATAGCTCCCACTGCCTGCATATAGCTTTTTCTCTTACCTATCTAATTAGGTAGATGTCATTTTTCATGCGGAATTACCCTTTCAAGCTAGGCATCATTATATGAACACGTGAAACCCACATATCTAGGTTATTTTAACAGGTGCTTTTAAAAGATCTTCTAACTAAAGCAATGAAAAAATATTTTAAAGAAGATAAATGAAATGTCATATTGGCCCTATTCTTATGTAAGGTTGATTCCTCAATTAAACCTCTAATAATAATATTACCTGCCCTAGATTCAGGGGTCTGAAGGGAAAGGAGTATTTTATATAGGCGATGCTGGGTGACTGTGGCACAGGCACGCACGGTAACTGGAGGTGGCTGCGCGTGTTACTTATAGTATGTGTGCAATGAAACCTGGTTTATTGGTGCAAAGAAGCTGTTCTCAGGCAGACAGGTGAAAGCTGACACAATCTTCACTGCTTCACTTTCAGCTAGTACACCACATATACACCCATAAATATGCATGATACTCTGATACCATAATAATTTCTCAACATGGTTACAAAATATCTGTTATTTACTAACAAGTAAATATCTGACAAAATGTTTTTCAACAATGCTAAATTATTCCGCGCCGAAACTATACATCAAACTGCAGCAGTTTCTGAACCTTTTCTCCACAGATTTCTATTGTACGAACTATCGTATCTACAAAATGGTATTTCAGGCCACACAGAACACTCCCAGCCCTACAGACTAATTGGCATGTAACTTTTTCTATGGAGCCCAGGGCCACAGTGTTGGCTTAACGCTATAATTGCACGTGCAGCTTCAAGTTGCAGAGCGTCACCCTTATCGGTGGGGTGATTGTGTTCCACAGATGCCTTCGTGGCTCAAATTCACACCGGGCAGAGGCCTCAGCCAAGGACGTAAACCACCTGTTGCTCTGAGGACAATGCAGCAGTGAAATACAGGAGGTTGGCCCCCTCAGTCCTCAGAAGTTATGGGGGTTTCGGAGACAGAATTTGACATTGAAAAGACTGAGCATAGTTATATTGGTAATGTCCAATCACTTTACATAGCAAATCTCTGTCGGATGACGCAACGGCAGCCCATTGTCGGTAGCTCCCATCCACAATAATGTAAACCGGGCTAGAGTATAAAGGTATTATGCAGATCCTATTCAGGACAACACTCTGCTTTTCTGTGGAGCTCCTACTGGTCTTCAGTCCACTGTGCTGTAACGTGATGAGACAAGGAGGGGGTGACGGGCTGCTATTCCAAGACCTGTCCAGTTTAGTCGCCGATGAGCTGACAGCACAGGTTCCCCGTCCTCAACTCGAGCTCTGTTCTGTGAGCCCCAAGATTCAAAGACATGCCAGATACATTCAGAACTCACTGGGCTCTCCTGTCTGCCATGAGAGCAGGCAAGACGTACCCATCTTAGGGAGACTGCCATCCATCATTTACCGCAACCTAAAAACATAGGCGTTCAAAGATGTTTAAGTTTGGATTCTAATTAAAGCAGAGGTGTGCACATCTGTCATTTCAATATTGTGAATCCAGATGTCTTTAGCTCCATTTGTGCAGTGGTTAAAAAAAAAATCTAGCCAGGAACCAAAACTACACTATCAGTGCATGTTTCTCAAAGAGAAACACACACACACACACACACACACACACACACACACACGCACACACACACACACACACACACACACACACTTACAGACAGACGTGCTCTCAAAGGAAATAGGCTTCCTGCCAAGCACATTATTAACCTAATAAGGATTCTGTAACCAGAGAAGGGAAAAGTCTAAATATAAATCATTTAAAAGAGAACTGGATACAGCAGGAATGATAATGAGACAATGTTGTTCAAAGCAAGGATCTTCTAAATTGCTTTGAATGAACATGCTTTTCCCATCTCCACAGCTGTTTTAGGTCCAGGGAAATGGTACCACTAGGACAAAGAAAGTGTCTGTTTTCTTTTGTTGGGAATTTGAGATCCAACAAATACAGAATTTAAGCTCCATGCACAAAAGTGTGACAAATACATATGAAAACAGAACCCTAGTATAAACAAACATGGTGATTGAATCTATAGTTATTTTAAGTTGCAAACATCGTTTTCATGACAATAGGCAAACGCTGTATTATTCAGGTGTTTGTGGTCAGATCGTATGTAGTAGGGATGCCAAACAAACAGTAGGACTGCAAACACAATGTGGGAACAAAAAAACCAGCAAATAACGAAACAAAACCTAGGCCTGACTACATGATGACATATAGCCTTGCTTCATCTACATTCTGAAGAACAAAAGGACAAACAGCTTTGAAAAACATTTTGGTACAAACACCCACTGTAGATCGAGGACTGGAGATCTATAACTGACCCCAAACAATAACAGGATAATAATGTCATTCATAATAACCTAATTTGAACAAATAGCTAATTTGTCTAGTTTTCGCTGTAAACCAGTAGATGTTGTTTTTGTCAGGTTTTTCTGAGTGTTAATTATTGTACAACAGTGAGGGTTGTTCTGAAAAAGACTTGTGTTTAAAATGTAATGTTATATCGAAAACGTAACAGTGATATGTGATACTCCAATTAAAATGTGGGATGCATTTTATGGCGTGATGACAGGTGTCTCTTAGGATTAAATGATCTATTTAGAAAATGGATACATTTACTGAATTGCCATAGGAGACAGAAATGTTTCCAAGCTTAAATATACTGTGATACTGTTAATTTAATTCTAGAAACCCAAGTGTGCACTATTATACACTCAATAACACTATTCTGATACTGAGAATATTCCTTCTCAGTAAATGAAAGTGCGCACGATGCAATAAAAATGAGTTTGAGCAGTTTCGGATGTATTCACATTCAGCAACTGGCAACTTGAATCCAGGGAAGATGAGCTCCATTACATTTTCTTTGGGATGTTCACAGCATGTGGTCCAGCCAAATCGCAGGAAGAATGCATGTTACATCAGTGGCTCGTTTAAAACCCTGTTACACAAAATCAAGAGGAAGAATCTCACTCAGAACTTCCACTGCACTGGAATTTATCTTATGCAAATGTCTCAAGAGTACAAAATAATGTTCCTTTGAAGCACATTTGACATTATGAGATGTTGAAACACAACATTGACTTTTCAGTACATTTATAATATCATGTTAATTGATAGGGTGCCATCTCCCATTTCTTAATTTCTCTAAGGCATCTGGCTGTGCATGATTTTAAATGGAATATTTATTTAATGATAAATGCATGAATGATATATTTTTTAAAAAACTGTGACTGTTTTCCCTCTTCGCCTCCTGTTCTCCTGTACTCAAAGTATGCTTCCCCTAAGCGATGAGAAGAATACATTTCATAAAGTAAAAAATGTATAAATTAAAAATTTTGTTTTGAACACAAGATTGAGCGTCCCCATTGAAGACAGCGTTTTGGAAAATAGTATTGAAATCGAATATCCAAAAGTTATAATCCTGATAAGTGTTTAACAAGAATTTTTTCCCAGAATATGACTAATACATTTGTGTTTTCAAATATTCTCTGTGTGGATCACTAATTTAAGTTGGAAATTGTTGTTTAGTCGTGGGTCTGGAAAATGGACTTGTTGTTTATATGCAGGCACGCACGGTATATATCATCTGGCCAGAAGAAGCCACTGTAGATTTTAACAAGACTTATTGTGAAAATATGCACAGTAATGAAGAAAACAACAACCCCAGTGAAGCAGTTCACTTGCAGACTGATGACAAACCTTGATGACCTTTACAACCAATTACATTAAAAGCCTAGATTGCCACTATGTGTCTTATCCTCTCTTGACCAGCAGGCGTCGCTGGTCATCCTGCATTCCCATTCTCTGTCTTGTAGTCCTTCAGTCCCTAGTGTGTTTCGTGTCGTGTACCTCAGTGGGTTGAGTGTGCATTGCAGAGGCTGATAAGGCCAGCCTCACCAGTTGTGTAATTTATAATTGGTTTTTCCTTAGTGTCTGTTAGGATTTATTTTTGTGTCCCTGTTTTGGTTTAACCTGCTTGTGCTTTGTTTTATTTTGTTCTGCTTGTACTTTTGTTCCTAGTCCTTTCCTAGTGTTGTTAGCCTCTGCGTTTGGTAATGTTTCCTAGTTTCTATGATTGTTAATTGTGATGTTTTCCACCTGTTTCTTGTTGTCCCATGCCTGTGCTGATTGGTTGATTTTGTTATGATCCTCACCTGCCCCTTGTTAGCCCTTGTTATTTATGTTGATTTAAATGTCTGCCCTCACTCCATTCGTTAGTCAGTCATTGTACATGTATCCTATAGTTAGCATTGTTCTAGAGTTTGTAGTAGTTCTGCGTGTTTGTCTCCCAGTCATGCTCCTAGTTTTGCTCCGGTTACCCGATTGTGTTAGTTTTCTTTGTGATTATTTGGTTTGTCTTGTATTGCGTGTTTTGGTGTTGACCTCTTGTTGTCCCTTTATTTTGTGTTTTCCCCTTTGTGTTCTGTTCAGTTTGTTAAATAAACCCTTTTGTTGGAGCAACTCCATGGATCATCCATCCCTTTGCCATGCCCTGCCGTAACATAGATATCTTAGCCTATAAATATCAAATCCAGATATTCCTAAAGGTAACAAAAATAGAAATGCATTAAAAGTTTAAATAATAATTATAACAGAATGAGGATATTAAGATAATGGATATTCACTGTGGAAAGGGCCAGCTGACACTTTTTTTCAGGATCACATAAGTTCATTCAGTTCTGTGGAAAGGAATTGAAATGTTGCTGGTGATTAAAATATCTTAGGTTACAAAGGGATTTGTTTGAGAAATCTGCAGAAATTCCTTTTAAATGTCACATTAGTTTAATAATATTTTTGAAGCATGGATATAAAATGACCACAATTTTACATTGTTATACTCCCCAGAGTAGACATCAGTCACTGTTAGTGAATAAGGCAAGAGAGGCCATGTCTTGACTTTATAGAGACATTGCTATATATATAAAAATGATGTTTATAATTAAAAATTTCATTGGATAATCAGATTTTTAGAATGCATGCCTCCATCAGAGTACAATGTCATGGGGATTGTGTTAGGGAGTGGATGTGTTTTTGTGACACACACCTGGAGCTCCTTTCCCTTTAATTAGCCAAGCGAATGCTTCTGCCTCTGGGCTCTCAGCGGAGAAGGCGTGTTTCTGGGAAAGAGATCAAATCGCGAGCGGACTTGACTCTGCTGACAGCCATTACTGTGCGCTGCTGTTGTGCCGCGGTCTGTGATCTCGCACGGTGCCGCGTGAGCAAAAGGCACACTTGCTTCACTTGGCTCGCTCACCGCATCATCTCTCTATTTAAGCATCCACAGAGGGAGAGCAGGAGCAGAATTTTCAACAGAAAATAAAAAAAAACAATGCTAATACATAGAACAATACCAAGATCTGCTTTAGAATATATGCTACAGAGGTATTAAAATCTAGACAATGGCTCGTTTTGCCATGAAATTTCTAAAAATGCATACAGATATGCAAGCTGGATTTTTCGGATAGCTTTTCTCCTGCCACAGAGAGATGAGCTTTATCTGCTGGCTGTGCCACAGGAAGCCTAAGCAGCAGTGTATAAAAAGCAGAACAGCAGGGACCCAGAGCTTAACAAAAGCCTTTGTGAGGACTGAAGGTGAGCAGCTGGGTGTAGCGACAGCTCCCGGACCCCCACCCCCCCCCCCAAAAAAAGCTGGAATAACCAGCAGCCTGGTTAATACCAAGCACTACTTTCAGGAATTATTCCTAATATGGGATCAGGGGGAAGAAAAACTATTTTAATGAGTTAAAGTTTAAACACTGACGCTGCTGAGAGCCATAAAGGGCCTGACTCATTAGTGCCCCATATATGAAATTACAATGAACTCCAGTCAAGGTTAAGCATGTTCGCGAGAGTCCATTTCCTGCTGGACTAGATGTCATACACTAGAGGAACAGTAGCTCAGGTTTTCCCAGATGAGGCCTTGTTACTGCCATTGTGGTCGTTCGGCAGGATGTGTGATGAAGACACTCTGGACAAACACGCCATTTCCACACTCCAGCAGACACGGTGGATGGCAGGAAAGGTCAAGCTGGGGATGAACTGAGTAGTTACCACCCCTGCCTGAATAATTATAGTGAATGGTGCAGTTGAGGGCTCTACAGCCAGCTACTAGCCAATTCCAAAGCTAAAAAAACACTGGAGTCTTTATTTCCTAACATAAAGCATTGGAGAACAGAAGAATGTAGCTGAAAGGGTAAATACACTGCACAAGTGCCTCAGAGGGATGACTATACCTTATGTCTATTCACTGCCTTAATATGACAGGAATGGCTGCTGTCTTCCTTAAGAGAAACTCATACTGTTGTTCAGGCAAGACATCCTTCTGTCAAACACTGGCACGCAGGGAGCTCGGAGCGCAACAGAGTCCTCAGGTCCTCCACTGAATCTGCTGAGAGGGTGTACATCATCTCCTCATGCTTGCTTATCTTTGTGTGGAATTGGAGCTCCAGGACTGACTCATCTCTGCTACATTTCTGGAAGGACTAGCAAAGAACAAAACCGGTAACAAACTACTACGTTAGGACTTAGCCATTATATTACAAATAAACTAAACATATATAAAAGAAGCTCATGAGCATAATTATAGAGTCACTAACATTAAAGGCAAAGCTCAGAATAGATTACTGGCTGACAGAGGATGAAATGGCTGATGAGCTCTCATAGTGCTCCAATGGGGCTTATGGACCTGCTGATTACATTCCAAGGGCTGGTTCCCTGTTTTCTTAGTTAAGGTAGATGCCTTGAACCTTTGCCTGGAGACTAGAGGTATGCAGGACTCCAATGATACCATTTCAGAATTATTTTTAATTATTTAAACATCCTTCATTTATCTTATTTTGCGGTTGAGGGTCAGGTAACGTAACTATAAGTATTTTTTAAATGACACTGAAGCATATGTCACTGTTTAGATGGAAATTCAATCACAGTAATTTCTCTGGTTGTCCAACTGTCTGCTTCTGTATTGATTAGCAAATCCATCCATCCATTCTCTGTAACCGCTTATCCCATTTGGGGTCATGGGGGGTCTGGAGCCTAACCCAGAGGCTGCAGGCACAAGGCAGGGAACAACCCAGGGTGGGGTGCCAACCCATCGCTGGGCACACTCACACACCATTCACGCCTACGGGCAATTTGGCAATTCCAAGCAAACGCGACATGTTTTTGGACTGTGAGGGGAAACTAGAATACCCGGAGGAAACCCCACAACAACACGGGCAGAACATGCAAACTCCACAAACATGGAACCTGGGTGGAGATGTGAAGCTTGGTCCCAGAGGTGTGAAGCAACAGTGCTAACCACTGCACCACCGTGCCGCCCCAATTAGCAAATCATTAATAGCAAAACGGATATAAAACAAATCTTATCTAGTTACCACTGCATACTGGTACGGCAGCTTGTCTTTTCTTGACCCATCAGCTGGTGTATATTGTGATGTTCTTCGATGCTGTTCACAGAACCATAAAAGAAATGGCTAATAGCCATAACAAAGGCAGGAAGCTGTATCTACACTCACTGGAAAATATCTCCAGAGTGGAGACCATATGAAAAACAATCAGGCAGACTTAAATGCAACCTTTGAATTGAAATTTGCTGTCTATGTGTCCTTATTCTCGAACAGAAACCTACTGTTACTGATCATTTGAATCATATGTTGCTAAAAGTTACATTTTTCCTTTTTCTTAATCTCCGCAACTATTCCTTACACAATTATAGTTAGACTCTTATTGCCAGCCTTTGATATGCCACCTTCAAAATATGCAATATAGAATTTAATGTCACAGTATCATCAAGATTTTCTCAAAATGCACAGTTCAAAGCATCCGACCTATTTTTAAATAAAATTCTCTTATTTCTTTTTGTCTTCTCTTGGTAGTTTGTTTCATTTCATCAGTCATTTGCAAGGCATCAGAGTCCATTAACCACTATACGAAAAATGCTAACCCGTCTATTCTGAAAGATGCTAAACCTTGCAATGCCCTATATTCCCCTCCTTGCCAAGTGAACCAAAAGTCTAATCTAGCCTCACAATGTGCCCATCACCGCTCTCTGCCTTGACAGGCCATCCAAAATTTTGTTGACCTGACATCTCTTTCAGCAGGAAATGTACTTGTGCACTTTGATGGAGGCTCTGGCGCGTAAGGAGTTCTAGCTGGTGAAGAGGAGCACACACTCTTACCCAAAAGGACTATGCTTGCCCCAGCTGGCCTGAATGGTACACTGTCTCACATAAACTATCTTTACACCTGATACAGACTTCCATTGTCATGCAAATGCTCACCCACAACTTTGCATAACTAGTGTCATCCAGTGAGTTCTGCAAAATCAAAAGCAACGGTCAGCCTCAAACTGTGCATACAGTACATTATCTGAGAGTCTCACCAAGCTGTTCTGATTACACCCAGTGTCACTGCTCCAGATTAGACCCACAATGCAGTTCTCAGGCAGGGCTGCAGCTATTCAGGTGGAATGGGGGGTGGGGGGGGGGGGGGGTTAAGATGTTCTGTACCTCATACAATGTGATCTGAAGATGGTTGTAAAGCGGGACAGTGCCAGATGGGACACCATCCCATCACACACACACTGATAGACTCACACTTGACCTGTAGAACCTGCCTGTATATGATCCCTAAACGTGTACAGAATATGAAGACTCTGCCCAAACAGAGCCGTGCATGAAGCTATAGCTCCGGAGCTGCGAGATACCAGCAACACCGATGGGGCTGCCAGTCAAATTCGGACGACATGAGATTCATTTAAGCCCGTGTACTACTGACATCCACAGTCACCTTTCCGCAGGACGGCTTCATTGCAAGCGATTCTCTCCCGGGCTTCTCCATACATTTGTTTCCCTGCTTATGCATATCCACTGCTGACAGCCAAGTAACTGGCTGCACACTGATATTTCAGAAGCGCGACCCACTCTGCCGGCTGTCAGTCTTGTTCCATATTCCACTTTCCCTGTTTAAGGCATTCACATTAATGAAATGTCACTACATGGCAGAGTGAGGACAGGGGGAATAATAAAGAGGAGTAGGGTCCTTTACCTCCCGTCCCGTCAAATGGCAAATATGAAAATGGCCACACGGGAGCCACAAAATGCTGTATTTCAGTCTCGCACATGAATATTATCTCTTGGAACTGCATGACAACCCTCATAATAAATGTCTAACTCCAATATCTCTAATGGAAGAAGGGAATAGATCCTTTCATTGTGAAAGTTATTACACTGGCTAAATAAAACATTTATCAATAGCCTTGAAAGAATGGTTATAATGATGGCAGAGCAGTATTTGATCAATTAACACCATTATGGGGAAAATACTGGGAAATCCATATATAATCCATTAAAGAGAAAGCAAACAAATGACTCACTACATCGGAATGTGCTTTCCATAAATGTTTTGCTGTAACCCAGTTTACCAGAGGCCCTAAGCAATACCCCCTAAAATGCAATGCCATATCGCAGCATTATAGCTGGCATCGAATTCAACATATTGTGTGGAAATGGGTGAGATGCAGATTTTCACTCCCCAAAAATGACTATGTGCAGGATGGTCATGTTCCATCTTGTTAACTGCCATTTTAAAAGGAGGCAAAAAATAAAAAATAAAACTTGTAACACCTTTCAGAAAGACATCTCCTCACTTACGAATACGAACTAGATTCACAATGTCTTTTCGGTTTTATTTTTCGGGGGTTTTTTTTGCATTGAAATCATAAAGCACTAGAAAGTAACTTAAATTACTTTCTTCTTTAACTTGAAACAGACTTTCAGACCCAAGTTCATGCCCAAGACTTACATCACTAACAGCGTACAAAGGAAAGTCAAATCTGTTCCAGGAAATCTGAACTGTGGATCTGTGTTGTTATAAATTAAGTTTATGTTGGTCTAACACTATGAAATTATGTCTATCAAAGCCTGTCAGCTATTTCAGAACCCCCCCCCCAAGTCACCCCAGTTTTGGCAGTTACCTAATGTAATATACCCACTAGCACACATAGTATTGGCTAATGAATACCCCCTTGAAGTTAATTAACTATTTAAATCAATTAATTATGTGAGAAGGCAAAATTTAACAAATGGACCAGCTGGGGTTTGAGAACTAATGCCATCACTGTGTCCATCTAGAAATCCAACACGATATAAGTAACTGAAGAAATTCTACTACTTTTTTGTGTGACTGTTCTTTGTATATTTTTTGTATTGTATATATTTGTATACATTTTTTTCAGCACAAATATACATTTAGTGCCCAGATAAATAGCTTTAAACATAATTTTCTTTGGAGGCCAAAGACTATTAGATAGTGCTATATATATTGACCTCATCTGTAAGAGATTTTGACCTCTAGTGTAAGAGATTTACAGCTGTATATAGAACCTCAATTTTCACGGTGTGAAGCGAGAGCTCTGAGAAAACACACGGTGAATATATCAAGCTTACATTCAAGGCTTCTTCACAACAGGAGAAGATACCCATCTCAAATGTTTGAAGTGGTTCTGATCTGAAAACCTAATTTCATTTTTTCACTAGACATCCCTGCCTGCCCAAGGCCCAGACTCATCTGAAGTGTTATTATAGAGAAAACCGAAATGAAAACACCAGTTAAAATGGAAAAAATAAAGCTTCTGAAGCCATCTGCAGTGTATCAATGTATCTGGGGAAAAAAGAGAGAAATCAGGAATCAGATTAATGAAGTCAACTTCACTTCTTAATTTTTGACACTAATTTATACTGTAGCATCAATGACCTTTCTCTGCATGGCAAAATATTTGGAAATGATTCCTGCTCCACTTTAGATCACAATTAAGATGTGCCAATTGGGATCATTACTTTAAGAAATGCATTATTGCGTGGAGAATAGTGATTTTAAGCAGATGCAGGGTTTTAGAAGGACAGTGTTGTTTTTTACGACTTTAACATAAAGTACTTTACAAAAGGATTTCACAGTACTTGCTTTAGATATTTACTAACATACTTGTTTTTAAATAGAGATGACCCAGTAAAATTTATGCATCACATCTATTTGCATGTTACTCCTACAGTTTAGAACAGTTTTGACACCCACGATACAAACAGGTGCGTGTGCTCAAAAATCGGTCAGTGCCACATCAATCATCCATGATCCCATCCAGGTTCAACAACTGCTCCCCCGATTCACATTGCTATAGTTGGGAGCCTTTCCAAGGGAACACGGGGGAACATTAGTGTATAGTCCCATATGGGACTTGAATCCACTGCAGAACATCACGTTCTCCACCTTGCGATTTCATCTCTATGCTTCCTACAAAAAACAATGAATACAAATGCATACACATGTTTCTCAGCATAAACAGCAGCACATAATCTCTCTGACACTACTAATATATTCAAGACCTTGTTCGATGCACAACATCCACGGTGACAACAGGCAATTTAACATTAGTTTATTACCTTTCAGCACGACATAAGCATGATAAATAGCATTCTAAATCATAATCAAAATGCCGGCAACCTCAAGTCAACGCACAAGCCATCACGATGTTATATTAAGGCAGGGTGTTTCATCGATACTTCTATGATTGTACAAACCGACCAATAAAAAAGGTCAACGAGTCTTACGGATTCATATAGAGATTGACAAGGTTATGGTCTCCTTATGTGCAAAAATTAGCAGCAGGACGTTGAGTAGGAGCCATGTATGTACCATTGACTGAAGTGCCACTGAAGCGTCACTGTGAATGGGTGACCTCATCAAATTATACCCTTATCAAATTATTCCAATAATAGCCAATCAATAGGAAAATTATGTTAAGTAATAATATTTTATTATTATTGAATAATAATAATAAAATATCTGTCACCTTTTCCTTTATCTGTAGTAAAAGTGGACAGAAAAATTCAGCAATTGGGTAAAAATATACAGTGAAGTTAAAAAGTCGATAAAAATTCAGAGTTACGTATTGTCTTATTCTATTCTTATGATATAAATCTCAAGTCAGTGCATTCCCATTGCTGGTGGCCATGACTGATAATTTTAAGAAACAGCACTTCAGTATTTCAGTATACTGAGGCACCACACTGCGTTTAACGGCCTTGGAATATGCCAAACTGAAAATAAGCAAATGCAAATCAAGGATTACGGTTTCACATTTCCGCTTTGCCAGGGACACTCATGCAACAATAAAGAGCCCTTTCAGACTCGGGCTTGTGTTTTCATTGGAATTTCAGTGCGGATTACACTATGAGGGATGAATAATGAGCCATCAGATGGTGCTTTTGTCATGTGAACCACGCTGCGCACATAGAAATGGGAAGCCGAGAGAAAAGGCCAAATGTCCTAAATCTTCATTTATATTCACTTCCATATCATGGCAAAAACAAGCTAACATGTTTACTCCTATAATAACAAATAAAACCACAAACTAAACAACCTATAATATTCTCCTCAGAAGATTTCACCAATCTGGGATAAGGCTTCCCATCCAAATATGTTTTCACCAACCAGGGAATAGAAGTAATTTTCGACTCACCATCATAATTTGGCTACATGCCTGATCGGTAGCTAACCAAGTTCATTATTCTAGAACATGGCTACAAGCCTGCCTCATTTGGGACCCCAGACCACATTTTTGCTCCCAACCAATCAGAAACACAGGATACCTGGTACAGGTGTGCCAGGGAACAACTGTGTGTGAGGGAACAAAAATGTGGACTGCCTGGGGGGGTGGGGCATTGATAATACCCGTATGGCTTTTCTTTGGGGAAAGAGTTTTCGATACACCTGCGTGTAGGATAGATTTTAGTCTGGCTCCACTTTCTCAGTGTTACCAATATTGACAAAAAGACAAAAACTAATTTAAGGCAAAAAAAGTATTGACCTTTTCAAAAGCACATCTATTTACTTTGTAATGTAGTTCATGTTGCGAGGTACACATAAGTTATCCTATTCTAATAGCTAAGCTAAAGGTCAATACAAACTCTCATATTCAGCTGTCTGGTTGAATCTGATTTGTCACCTTTCACATATTAATGCAGAATGTGCTTTAAAAGCTTCCCAAAATTTATGATGGTACACTAAGGAATAGTGCAGTTGCCGTAGCACAGACCTTCATCACCACAAGTTCCTGACCTTCAGCTACAGATTTAAATTCAAAGTGCACACTCTATCAATGAAGTTCCACCATTTCTTTTCAGAAGACCGCTGAGGGCTTCCCTGATTTATTTTCTTATCACAAAACTGAGTCTCCTCTGAGAACAGTGACCTTAACAATCCACAGAACTATGTCATCTGAAGCTTCAGCACCTAGTGCTCTTTTCTCTTTGGAGAAAAGGTCTGTAGAGAGAGACCAAGTAAACTATGATCCAACAAACACCGGCAATGAAAACTGCTAAGAAGACCAAGTGTACCCTGTTCTCAGTAGGGAGCTATGCCTGCTGTGGTGTTTGCTGAGGAGAGCCTGGTGGCCAAGGCACCCACATAACCTGGCCAGGTTCAGGCTGAATGGTTATGCGGAAACATCTTCTCGGCTTACCAACCACAAGGTGAAAGGTGTTGTCAGGTACAGTGCCATTTGGGTGGCAAGCATAAGCAGGAAGGATTCAGACAGATTAGATCTTGATAATGGACACTAGCACTAGGAATGCAGACTGTTACCTCTCTGATGGGGAAGAAACCTAAGCCAGGAGAAGGGACTGACTATATAGAGACCGCCATACCTCAATCGGGCTCTCAAACCAGACATCTTGATCAGGGATGGAGTCTGTCCTGCTCTGGAGTTCCCCCTGGTGAAGGACCTCAGGAAAGCGATGGGGAATACTCACAACTATAAAGGCAGTGCAGCTGCAGTTACTTCCATCTCTATGTAAAATGGAGCAAGGCAAACTGACAGTAATTTGTGCATATGCAGCAAAGACTAATTTGGAGTCTGCTCGGTTGAATTGTGCAATGCGTATCACATACACACTCGGTGGTTCTGCTCAAAGACTTGGAGATACCTGGAAGAGTGTGATTGGGATGAATGGTCTGCTGGATCTAAACCTCAGTAGTGAATTGTTATTGAACTTCTGTGTAGACTATGGATGTTCTGTGCTGGATGCTCACACCTCCAAAACTATTTCTTCTGTGTGCCGAGTGAGGCCAGGGACATTGAATCTGAGGAGACCATGTCAAGTTGTTGTAGCAGCTCAAACAGTGTGGTCCTTAGACAGCTGATGCCTGTTATGATGCATGACGGTTACCCTAAGACCTGCTGGTGGACTCTGTAGTAATAGAAGCCTTTGAGCCAAAGAAGTAGATCTCCGGGCCAATGTTTGCATGGAGGTCTCCTGACAGAGCTAGATGGTATGGACAGGCCAGAAAGTTTACAGCTAAAGCAATGGTGGAGGTAAAGATTTTTTGCATGTGAGACGTTTGGAGAGGCTTTGGAGAGAGATCAGAAGGATATTTTGCGAAAACATTCAACATCTCAGGAGGGCAAGGCGGAAACCTGTGTTAAGATGGGGTGAGTGCTGGCCAACTTTGGGGATATTATCAAGTGCTGGGAAGATCACTTAGAGGAATTGGTCCAGCTGTAGGGGCACTACACTTCTCATCCTCCTTATGCCAATGGTCAAATCTAGAATTCGGGAAAACCATGCTGGTTCTAGCTTGACCTTGGAACAGTGAACCAACTCTTCTCCCTCACAAAGCTGAGAATATGGCAACACTATCCATATGCAGCCCTGGAGAAGGTGTGTCCTGGCACATACTGAGGGAGGTTCTTCAGGAATATGGGCTACAGAGGCCACTTTGGAGTGTGTAGAAGTCCCCCTTAACAAACAGTGTCTGTGGCCATGGAAAAAGAGGTCAGAAATGACCCTGGAATGTGCCACTAGGAGAAATGGTAGCAATATTTTCCTCAACTGTTCACTCAATATGCTGCTTGGAAACAGTCACATCTCTTATATACAGCTCTGACCACTCTCTCTATATATTTTTTTAAAAGATACATTTTTAAATCTTGCTTTAATCCTGGTTCTGTTGGGAGAGGCTACACTGTGAGGCAGGCTGCTTCCTGGCACAAAGTTTCTAAGACAGCAGTACACAAGAAGAAGGTGAAGCAGGAGGCATTAACCAAAAACCAGCCAGGCAGTGGGCAGAAGAAACTTTCTAATGCCAGAGATGACCATCAACTTATCTGGCAGTGCCTCATAAATCAGAGGATGACCTCAAGTGACCTTCAAAAGGAATGGGAAACACTGAGTGCAGGTGTGAAGTGCACTGCTAGGACAGTTTGTATCAGGCTCCTAGAAGCAGGACTGAAGACCCATAAAGCAAGGAAGAAGCCCTTCATCAATGAGAAGCAGAGAAGAAAAAGAGAAAAGAGCCAGGCTGGAGTTTGCAAAAAAATGCACATTTTACACCGACGCAGACCCATAACCTGAGAAATGAATGAAACTACAAATTTTGCTGCGGTCTCTTAATTTTTTCCAGAGCTGTATGTTCACGGCACTATAAAAACAACATGTGACATACTTTATCCAGTTCTTCACTGATGTGCTCAAGCTTTCATCCTGGAAGCATAAAAATAATGAGCAATGTGCTCCTTTAATCCGAAGAAAATGATCTTAAGGAGGTTGAAACATTCTGGGCAAGAGTTTACTTGCATTTTTTGCTCATTTATAAGCTGCATCAGAGACCTCCCAGTGTACATATACCATTAAGAGTTTAATGCAACGTTTTTTCAAATCAGTAACATATCTCATTTCTATTAACATTTGTGAATGCGGATATTACTGTACAAGTCATTCCGAACACTCCTTTGGTGTGTTTTTTAAAAATTTAAAAATTTAAAAATTGATGGATAGATGTGGGACAGTCACCTTGCACACAAGAGGGATTCTTAATTTAGATTCTTTTGGAGAGGGACCTCGCTGGCTAAGTCTGATTGGTTGTATTGCCAAGACTGTTTGAATTGATGCTTTTTGGCCAGGCACGGTGTGACTGTGCTTGCATGTGCGGGTGAGTTGGGGGTAAATGTATAGTGTCAGCAAGAGCCAAGGGGACTGGCCACAGGCCTGCTTTTGAGAATGAGTTGGGGGATGAGGAGGAATTCTGTCCTCTTGGTGCCGAGTCTCTGGGCTCCCATTCCTGCTTTGGGGCCCCTCGTCTCTCTGTAATGTACAAACAATGAGTGAGCACAAACAATGGCTCACTCGGAGCACTCAATGAATTCTTGGGTCAAGCACTAAATCTCTTTTGACAGAAACACAGCCCACACTTGTTCTTTTCAAGAGGCTGATCCTCCTGGCATGGAAATAATGAATGCAGCTTTTGCATCAGTCTGAGGACTGGGTGTACTGACTGAGTTTCACTCGAAATATTAACACGCACAAAGGTGCAGGACGCTCGCCTGAAGGCTCATGATTGGAACTACACGCAGATTAGAAAACCATAAAAAATTCGCAACAAAAATGTTTTACCTACATACAGAGATACAAAAAACAGTCTTCAGATAAGGTATGAAAATAATACCTTGAGCCTTTGAACTAGATGCGACTTTATGTGGGAATATCCGAGGGAAGCAGGGTACGATTCGGATCATTTCTACAATTTTATTTAACACATGACAAAATTACCAGGCCTATGGTGGCTGAACAGTGAGCTAATGTGCTCCCCCTCCAAGTGAAGCCTGTTTGATGCTGAGTGTACTACAGCCTAATGCCCAGGAGGAATGACAGCAGTAATAAGACCTCAATCTGCCACAGACTGAAGGCATGCAAGCTGTTGGGAGGCTCACATCTCCTGGCCCCTGTTCTCGCGGGTCAGTGCTGCACACTGCAGGGGTGCAGGGAGACAAATCCTATCACACGGTGACAGAGAGCCGTGGCGCTTTACACCGAGTTTCCTACGGATGCCCACTCCTTATTTACAGATTCAGTTAAAGTAAGCCCTTGATTACAGAAAGAACTCTGTACCTCAATCCATGGCCCATTCTGAGGTGCCACATTCGCTAAGCAACCAAGTGACATCGGCTGTTAACACAAGTGACAGACCCGTCGCTGAAAATCAGCAACATGATTCAAAAGGAAAATGCTGGAGCCTTGTAAGGAGAGGATTTGTGTTGAGCAGAACAGCCTCTGATTATCCGGGGATACAAACTGTACATCTTTTAACTATTTAACCTCCTTTCTCCCACTGGAGTATCAATAAGATGTAACCATCAAAAATTTGAGTTCAGTGACATAGTATGATGCTTATGATATGTAAAGTTGATCACAGATTTAAGAAAATCACATTTATTAATACTTACCTATCATGCAATCATGAGATTCTTTTAAAAGCCATGGAAAAATATCATACATAAATGATTATGTAGCACCAATCAGTTTAAATTGTCAATGTCCGATTCTAATAAGAAAGAGCTTTTTATATTAAAAAAAACCTGAATGTTACAAAAAATGGACAGGCAAAAAAAAGCAAAGGGATAGTCGTTAGACTTCGGTATGCTTTAGATGCCAGTCTGACCTTTTATATAAAAAAAATATTATACATATACAAGTGTATATGCTAATTCTGATTGCCTAACATTCACTGCACATCACTGAATTAACGAGAAGCCCACACAAAGCACAGGTATTCTATCTGTGCTAGCTACAAAAATACAGAGAAAACATTCCCTTTAACTTGCTTATCCTTTATTCATTACGCCACCAATGAACTGAAACCATGGCAGGCAGTGTGTAGCTGTTTCGTCTATCCAAACATGGCCAACTGAAGATAAAATGTTCTACCAGAGAGGATGATTAAAAGTCTTCCTGATGCTTTCTTGAATCTATTTTCTCAGAGGATTTTCAAACATAGCATACAGTT
>JAAGVU020000019.1:995526-1026687 GCA_011763525.2 Mormyrus iriodes
TATATATATATTTGTGCACAGGACTTGCATCTACCCTCTCCCCGGCCTCTTTGTTTGGCTTTTGTTTCGCAACAGCTGTTACCGTGGTTTTTTCGGTCAGCTGTGATTGCTTGAGGCAAAACAGGAGCAGATGGTGTTTTGCTATGCATGAATGGAGCGTTAGAAGGGCTTGGACTGAATAGACCAAGTTTGAATGGTGTCAATGTAGCACCTGCCCCCTTTAGCAGTGAGAACACATCATGGCAGCATGATCTGTTTCAGCTTCCTGCCGTCGGATGGGGAGATATGGGGGGGTGGGGGGCTTGTTGGATTTTGTCCATATTGATTGATCTTTCTAAGAGCACTGGCATAATGTAGTATACAGTCAATTTGAGTTAATTGGATATGACACAGCATGAACATGTAATCTATCATTCTGGTCTCTCAGTGCGCTTTATCAGCCTTGTTGCCATGGCGACATACGAGCCAAGTAATAGCTTACATAAATCGGCTAAGTAAGTTGGCACACAGAGTAATTTCAGAGCTGATTTCGGGCAAAAAACAAAAAAGGCAATAAAAGATGGACGAGGGGAATTCCACAAAGAATAGGGGCTAAATATGCATGATCTTAAAGGTGGCGACCAAAACCATAAGCCTTTTACCCGAGCCTATTAGAACTAAGTGTTTAAGCCTCCGCAGCCACCCCCCCACACCCCACCCCCTCAGTATCAATAAAAATGATCCTGAAGCCCAAAATACAGGAAAAGGAATCTGCTGTTTCATTATTTCATGCAAAAAATGCAGAGATCTTAGAAAGCTGCAATACATTTGATTGTGAAGTAACATGATTATATCACTAATCTGCCTTATTTTTGTTCATTTTTGTTGCTTTGTTTGGTAGGAGAGTCCATGGACTCTTCACTGGCCAATCAGCATTTAGTAAGAATCTACATGCAGCAGTGTGCCCATTACTCTGCTGATCTTTTAAAAAGGCTTGTAGACAGAGAGGGAGAGGGCCACGTCTCATTTCTGCACCGACATCATTTGCGATGTACCCAGACTCACTCATTTGTTGCATTTTGTCCGGCAGTTTGATAATGAGAGAGAGAGATTGTGATAGTGTGTATGTATGTGAGAGAGAGAGAGAGAGAGAGAAAGAGAGAAAGAGGGAAATAGAGAGAGAGAGAGAGCTCTGACAGGTACTGGCATAATCACTGTATTCGCTGAATGAGTACATTAGTAAATCAAATACAGATGTGAAGAACGTGGAACCAGCTGAAGTTACAGTACTCATGAGGATTCAAGACTGTTTGCCAAGAAGCACTTTTACAAGATAATATTTATTGACGTAAATATTTTGAATCTCCTCCCATTTCAGCCCTTAAATTATAACTATTTTTCATTCTAAATAAAACACAGGGTGGCAGAACATATATATACAGTGAAGGGTGTCTTCTGTATCTTGCTGTGTGGTACTCTCAACAAGGTACCCTAAAAATTAAATTAAGGACAGATTGTGATCTTGGGAACGTAAACGTCTTTACCAAGATTTACACCTACTGTCTTCAAGACAGTGTGATTTACTTTGTCTCATTTCAAGGCAAGCTCTCGGATTTATGAAATCCAGCTAAACACGTAGCCTTAACTGAAACTCTTCATATACTGTTCAAAGGATGTCAAAGTATGTCCCATTGTAATCAGTCATATTGGAAGGGAAGAACAAATTAAAGCTATCCAGCTGCCTTTGTTATCAAAGGCTGACGCATAACAAATCAGCTATGGTATTAAGGCAAAAAGTCATTGCTTTAACACAGGAGCTCCCAACCCGCTGCCCATAGCCAGTGTTCCACTGCACCACAGAATGCTGGGGGTTTTGGGTGAAGAGCTATTTTCCGAAAATAAGCTATATATCTGTCCCTCAGTCGACAAGTTTGACCGGTCTATGAATTTTTCCACAAAGCATGCTGGTCCGCATTCATTAAAAGATTGGGAATTCCATATTGTAAAGGAAGACCAGAGAGGCTAGGTGAATGAGCATTTTGTTCGCAGTTATACAGAGTGAGCATTTTGTACGCAGTTATAAAGAATGGGCACTTTGCTTGCAATTATACCGGACAGAAGATCTTGCTGAACTAAGCTGATAGCTACCAGGCAATTAGGGTTTAGCCGTTTAAACTGCATGCCACACAGCGTAAATAGGTTACACAACAGAGCACCTGGTAATGTTTCTTTGCACAAACTGTTAAGGGCCATAAGCAATTCATTTATCAAAGCAAGAACTCACCCACCGTATGGCCCTGGTTCATAGAGATGTGAGCTGGCGAATGGCCATCTAAAGCTTTCGATGGGACTTCAGGAGTAAACTGGTAGGCATATGACATCCTCCCAATCATATAAAGCCAAGTATCCTTCAAAAGCAGAAAATTTGATCTCTCAAAAAAATATCCAAGCACAGAATTTAAAAATCTATATCTTCCCATATGTACAAACAATTTACTTTGAGAGATACCTTAAAGCTACAAATATTTGGCATAAAATCTACTTCTAATTAATGATCTAAGTAAAATATCCAAAAAGGAATTTATTGGAATTTAGGAAATATAGGCAATCAATGAGCTTAACACAGAAGGAAAGTTCATTAATCCCCCATTCGCTGAACATGACTCGCTGGCACAGGAGCCAAAGGGTATGTTAAATTCCCAGACTGAGTACCGCTGCCATTTATTAGGTGATGCTACCATCTGTAGGGTTTCACCTTTGGAGCCAAGCATTGCCCTTGAGTCCAGGCATTCTCAGCAAACTCTGCTTGACACCGGCCAAAGAAGGAAAAGGCCCAAACATCATTATTCATCAGCTAAGTAGCTGCGGAATCTGCACTCTTCTGCCAGCATTAATCAGCCAATCAGGATTAGCGAGGGATTGATGCTTCCAGTCATTAGAAATCAATAGCTGCGGGTATTTCCGTGGCTTATAGAAACATCAGTTCCATTTGGTTGCATTCCATTTGATTCTATTAATTGGATTTCAGCAGAATTGTTGAGGAAATGCTTTTAATCATTTTTAATTACGGCGCTCACTGGTTGTATCTGGCATTGGTGGAAATGACTGTATTCAAAGGTAATGACAGTGGCTGTAGCTTACACTCTGTTCCAGGGGTCTTCAGCCTTTCTTAAACTAAAGACCACCAAAAGAAAGCAGCCCAGAACTAGGGGCCCCCTGATTACTAAGGATCAGAAGCTAGACCACTTCAATGTACCTTTGCTCTGAAGATGCTGCCGATTGAATAACTATGTTTTGTCATGGAAGATTTATAATACTCTATTTTGTTGAGAGAAAGAAAACATCGAATGGGAGTAATGTGCTTATTGTTCGGTAGCTAATATCTCGAGTTGTGTAGTACGCATGAGACTTGCACTTTGTCAAGTTTTACAAATCTTTTCTGCAGGCCTTCAGAGGGTCATGGAGCCCCGGTTTATGATTTTTGCTCTATTCTAACCCAGCAAAAACACATATAGCATGAAAAGGGATGTCAACTCTATATGGTAATGGCAGCATATTTGTACATTTTACAGTGCAAATGTTTTTCAACCATCATCCATCGCCCAACTGTTTATCCTGGTCTGGGCTGTGAGCAAATGCATTCAGAAGTACTAAAAACTTTATTAGATACTCTAGTTTGTTTAGTTGTAATGCTTAAAAGGGCTGGGTGTGTCATTACGTGGTACTGCATCTCCATGACGACCCACTGGCCATTCCGAGCATTAAATGGTCTTATCACTCACTTCCATTAGAATGTTTTTACAGTGTCAACAGAGTATAAATATACTTCCCTCCTGTTTTATGAGGTTGGGCAGCATTGACCAAAAAAGGTGGGGGGGGGCCTGTCTTGGAAATGACCCAAGCTCTCAGCAGGAGCAGGTGCTGAGCGGCATGGGTTCATCTGCATGGGCTTTGTAAGGGACACATGTTAATTAAAGATGGGCAATGTGGCCGGGGAACCTCATCGACTGCAGCCCACACACTGGCTCCGGGCGTGCAGGACACAGGTCAGAGCCAGGAGCTCCATTGTCGAGCCTATATTGTATGTGTCCAATGAGGAGGAAAACTCAGCTTTCCAAATCAGTCATCAAAAATCCATATCGCTCTCACAACTGGCCCCCTGTCTAACTTAATATATTGCTGTTTATTTAGAGCAAACAGAGAGGAGGAAAGGAGCAGCTTGTAAATGTTTGACTGAATGAGACTATAAATCTAGGTCACATGGCGGCACAGATTATTATTAAAAAATTTATCTATCTGGGGGAGGGGTAACTTTAACACAGGTGCACAAAAACATTTTTTAAAAAGATCAGGATAAAAGGAAATCTCACTGGAATTAAAATGAATCAGACTGAGCGTAATCATACCGAATTCCCGGTTGGTTTAGATAGTGAGACCCGATTCAAATTTCGAATCGCTATTTATTTCCCCGGATTGCAAAGTATATAACAACGAACTTGTGCATGAGTTTGTTTACCGACTCATACAAGAAACAGTTTTAAGCAAAAAGTCCCTTTGATTTGTATTTATATAGAATATAGAGTATTGTACAGGATTATGAAGCGGCATGAGAAATTTGCAGCACTGAAACTCTCAGAGTCTGAAATGTGCTTCTCAGTGCTGTACTACTGTCCATTTTCAGTTGTTGGGTTTGGTAGTCATGGAGACCCACTTGAGCATTCCCCTCCGATAAGCCCCACCCACCTCCTACATTAACATTCAGGTCATGCACAGCACTTGCCTTTTAAATTTTCATTTGATCATAAGCAGTTTAAGATCTTTGCCAGCCTTTATTTGTGGTTTCCTGCAGACCTGTTCATAACGGCCCCTAACGGGACGGTCCGCAATTAAACCGGAGCCATGGGACTTCCAATCAGAAGTCTGAGCAAACTAAACAAACACGAGCATTACAAAGAGAAGACAAAAATATTGAAGATAGATTAGGGTGTGTGGACACATTGTGCAATTGTGTTTGGCAGAAATCTTGCATTCAGGGAAACATTTTATGTTGTGGATTTATGATATTTTGTGATTAGGACCCACACTCCCCTCCCAACCCCCAACATTTTCCTGACAAAATGAAAACCCTAAGCTCTTGAAACTGGAGGATTATTTAAAAAAATATATATATATATATAAATAAAAATAAAAGCAACCAAACAGAACCCAAGAATTAGATTACTACTATCTACTGTACTGATAACTAAAACAAGATTGAGGTAAGCACAAATTATATAATAATTCTGAGCCCTCATACATCTGACACAGTTACCATTAATGTGATCACCGAAAACTGGCGTGCAATTTAAGAGAAGCATAAAATAATATTCCCTATTGGTTATGCTTCATGTAAAAGCTCACTGTAATAATCATAAACCTCAAACAGACACTGAAATGAAGCAATTCCTTTAAGTCTTCCAGATTGTGATATTTAATTTCAAACAGTGAGACACAATGAAATATATAATACTCAGTACAAAATTATGGTTAATATATTAGTAATGGAACCTCTCAACACTGTTTCTTAACCTTATGACCAAATTAAAATGAACAGGCTGATTGATGATCGACGCTCATTAAGAGCTGAAGCCAGATGGACTTTTACTTGAAACACATTTATTCTAAAGATAGAGCAGAAAGGCAGTTTTTTTCCCTCTGTATGCAAAATACAAACGATATTTACTGCTGCTATTTTAACTCATAAAAAAGTATAAAACAACAGAAGTGCACACTAAGTGACTGACCAATCCACACGTTACCAAAGAGCTAATCACATATGAATCCTTTACATGTGATCTGACATGTACAGCTTTTTCTATATAGATTCTTCTACAGCTGGCTATGACAATGTATCCAAATGGTAATTAACCCACCCCCACACATTTCTGGTATTAAAGAGAAATGTTAAAATATGTAAATTATGAACATGTATTTTACATCTGCCATAAAATATTCACTTTTTTTTTTGTTTTTACACAAAATAAAAAAAATAGAAACAATTTATCAGTCTTAAAACTCTGAGGTAAAGACGAAACATTGTGTTTTTGGAGAGCTGTTTGGGATTTTAGAGAAGAGGCATGGGGACATTTTCATGAGGAGAAGCACGCTGGACTTGCCCTCGTCTCTAGACATTTACAGCAGATTACATTATAGTTTAAAGATGTCAACTAAAAGGAGTGTACAGCAGTTTTTTTTTTTTAATTTGTGCCCTCTCTCAGGTTTAGCAAGTGTAAAATTTCAGGCTTGCCGTTCCTCAGGAGAGAGTCTTTACAATACCGGCTGAATTCATTTTAAATGCATCTCTTAAATTCCAGACGTAACAGGAGCACGGCAGAGAGAAGCATATGGGCAAATGGAAAGTAGCAGAAGTTACGGGTTCATTTTCCACTGAGCATTACATTACTAGTCAGCAGTCATCTGAGTCATCCATTACAATCATTCCACCACTTTTTTTTTTTTTTTTTTTTTTTTTTTTTTTTTAAGTTTCCATCAGGCCAGTCCATTCCATTCCATTCCATTCCAGGAGTGTCCCTGGTTAAGCTAATTCAACTTGCCCGACAGGAGACGTCAACCTGCAATAATCCATCCCTATAAATAAAGCCTCGCTGTTAAACGGAAGCAGGGTGTGTTTTTCCGCTGCCGTGGCAACGGGCCGTTCCCCCTTCCATGACCCGAGGCGGTTCTGAAACATGGTAACAGAATGGTCTAAACATTGAGCTGCAGAGATAGTGCTCACTAGCTCCCCCTGTAATAAAGAGGAGTGTCGGCATGTCTGCCCATGCGGGGGTACAGTTCATTGTTAAATGCACGAGTCCTTACACACTTCTTAAGTGCAACTGTGGAAAAAGCAGCCTGTGATGCTGCTTATATCAGGTCCCTCTTGTCCGAGAGCTGGGATTTTGGCTTAGTAGATGCTGACCTGGGACAGGACCTGGGTGTGGGCCTGGATTTGGGACAGGGGCTGCTGGGGCAGGGTGGGCTGGGGGCTGCCCACAGACTGGGGCGCGCTGGGAGACCGCTGCGGGGGGGAACACTGAGACTGATGCTGCTGGAGCTGCTGCATTTGCTGCTGGTGCAGCTGCTGCATGTGCATGTGTTGCAGCTGCATGTGCTGTTGCACGTGCTGTTGCTGCTGCAACTGCTGCTGGAGATGGTGCTGCAGCTGGTGCTGGAAGTGCTGCTGCTGGTGCATTGGCTGGTGGTGGAGCTGCTGGTGCTGCAGGTGGGCCGGCTGCATGGCTGAGCTCATCTGCCCACCCGCTGCCACGGGTTGCGCTCCCACAGCCAGGCCTCCACCAGTGCCCATCTGGCCCAGCAGCTGCGAGGGTGCAGCAGAAGCGACGCTCTGGGGTCCCGCTGGCACGGAGGCCGTGATCTGGCTGCCCGCAAGCCTCAAGTGCAGCGGCTTGGGGGCGATGGCACGCGGCAGGGCCTGCTGCAGGGCCTGTGCGGCCACAGACACGGCGGGGTGCTGGGCAAGAGGGGCGCCAAGCATCAGTGATGCCGAGAGGTTGGTGGAGGCAAGCGTCTGCTGGACAGTGCGAATGGTCTGGGCTTCGGCGGACTCAGCCGCAGCCTGCGGGAGACAGCAACAACGGTACTTCAGTCATCACCTGCTTTGTCACGTTCCTTTGTAGTGAACTACTTAGTGCACTATTTAGTGAACTACTCTGGTAACTCACAAGCCTGTGAACCCCTTTGTGCGAATGTGCAAATCACAAATGACATCTAGATTCATTACTGAAAGCCAAAGAGTTTCACCTTTGATACCAGACTGGCCCGGTAGGCAGCAAGTGCTTTTAAGTAATCCTTTTTTGCAGCTTCCGTTTTGCTTTTATAGACCTGCAATGACATTGAGAGTAATGCACATAAGGTTGGAGGACTCAAACAGTACACTGGCAATGAACACCATAGAAATTGTTATGCAGAGCTGTAGAAGCCGATTAAAAGGTCTAGTTTGACGTCACCTGCTTCTGCTCTTCTCCCAGGCCGTCCCACATGGAGGCCACAATCTTGGAAACCTCTCCGAAGGTGGCGTTGGGGTTCTGGCCCTTGATGGCTGCTTGCGTGTCTCGGAAGAACAGTGCGTAGGCAGAGACCGGCTTCTGGGGCTCGTTGGGGTCTTTCTTCTTCTTCTTCTTTGGGGTCTTGGGCTTCTTGGCCGCATCAGGGGCAGGCCGCTTTTCTCCAATTACCTACAAAAGAAAAACCAGGTCATTTAAAACATGCCACCGTTCACTGATCAAGGACTGGGAGCAACAGGATGGTTCCTTGTGATACCAACCAATACAAGAGTACAAAATATGCAATTTATTAACATTTACCAAATAAAAGTGCTTTTTTTAAATATACTAGGGTTTATAAGAAAAAGAAACATGAACATATGTGAGAAAAGTCACTTATTTCTGATTCTGAGACGAAGTATATATTGTAAAAGTTACCCTGGTGGCATCATCAGGATCCTCATCATTGATTGAGCTGGAAGGAGAAGGGGTGGCAGACTTGCTGGCAGGAGGTGACGGTGAGGTATGAGGAACGTTTGGTCCTCTCATGTTTAAGCCCAGCTGCGCACTGAGCTGAGATTGGCTGACACTGGTCAGGTGGTTTTGCGACATCATGGCAGAGGAGTTACTCATGTTGATAATAGATCTCATGACCACAGAGGGGTCTGGGTGATACTGTCGAAGATGGGCTTGTCCAATGTTCTGAATTAAAAAAAGAAAGAAAAAACATTATCCCATTATACTGAAGGAGTTATCCTGAATAAATTCTGTTATTCTGAGTGAGCACAGAAATGTCATAGTAATACTACAGGCATTCAGTGACATTATGCCTGACTGTTTCTTATATAATATACTATACCATACTATGACATACTATACTATACCATACTATACTAATATATATGGAGAACAACCTGCTGGTGGCTACTCAATAGAGAGTAATTAAATAATATGCATTACAGTCTAGTCAAATCATTAACATTCTGACAACACTTCCTACTTTACAGAAATGCATATCAGAATCTCGGATATATTTAGGGATAAATATCTGCATTCAAAATCTACAGAACATCTGACAGAAAGCTAAATCAGTGTGATCAACCATGCAAAAAAATACCACTAAAATGAGATGTAAGCATAAACAACATCTTTCCCACTTTCCACAAATACTGGCGCTAAAAGGCTTTGGTTTTTAAAAGCTTACGAAGAACGGCGAGATTAAAAGGGTGCACATGGAGACGGGGAACGATGTCAAACAACCGAATGAGTCCATTTATCTTGAATTCAGTACCACGCACTAGAATGTATTTTAACATCAACACAATATCGGGAAGCCGAACTTCTCCATTACCGACCGGGCTAAAAGCAGCCTACATTTCATACAATAAAGCACATTACTTTTCCAGCACACACATAAATAGATTCTTACTTAGTCAACAATCCTTCAGCACGTATTATTATTACCATTAAGTAACCCTTTAGAAAATGGACGATGGCAGGAAAAATGGCTGGATATTACCGCTGCTGTTTTGGTCCCTTTTATTTTGCTTGACCATTGTCAATATTTGGTAATATTGAATCTATCAGGAATCAGAGTAACTGTGGACATCTCCAGTTATGGTAAACAACTCAGACAGGGGAACAACAAACAAAAGGGCATGTAGAGATATAGACAAAAAAAGATTAACTGAAAACGCCTCATGGGCAAATGAATTATGCTTATTACAGTCATCAATCAAGACAGCGTATTATTAAAGACAACAATGAATTAAAGATCAGTGTTCAACAATGGAATGCTTATTATCAGATTATAATTTCAGATAGCAAATAAGCCGTGCTCCCATGTCCCATGACTATATGTTTATTTGTGTGTTTTATGAAGCACAGTGAGACTCTCAGTATGATGCAGCCATTCAAATTTAAAGCACTGATGTCAGCTTATATCTGGTTTTAAAGACACACTGTGGCCACAGAGGAGAGCAGAGCTGTGGCGTTTTGGTCTGCTGCATCTTCAAATTCACTATGTTACTGACAAGATGATAGTTTGTGATAGAACAGGACTCACTACACTCTGCATAGTCCCAGCATGCAATCTTTACAAAAGCACCTCCCATCCAGTCTTGTTTTTGGGATGAAATCCCATTTACATAGCTGCTAAGGCACAACAGAACAAAGAGATACCCACAAGACCCTATCTCACGTGCACATCTGATTCAAAGAAACCCAGTCGGCTATACAGTAAACAGGAGCGAATCCAGCCAACAGAGGAGCTCAAGGTTTGTTCCCACAATGCAATGCAGCCGTAACACAGGATGCTGTGTAAGCTGTAACTGGCTGAAAATAAAATGTTAACAAGTTCAATTTCCATTCAATCACTAACAGTGCTCTTGGAAACGTGTCATTCCAGAAGGAGAGTCAAATCATCTATATGGTAATTATGAAGATGAATACAGCAGTAGCATTCAGCAGCATGAAAGGTCAGCCCTAATAAAGAGAGTTTATCAGTCTCTGGTGCACAGTTCCTCTATTTTGCTTTTAAACAAGAACACTATTTTATTTTCTCATTTGCAGGTACCTGTATAATTCAGTACTTAAGGCAAATAGGACAAATTCAATTCTGAATGTGAGCAAAGGCTGTAAGAGGATTTAACAGCATAAAAACCGTTTTTGCCCTTTTCTCATGTGTACACATACATCTTCTTATACACAGTTCATCTCTTTTTTTTTTCCCCATTTACACTCTCCTGCCACCCCTCCCCACCCCCAATTCTGATTTTTTTCCACTTTATTCTTGGAGTCCGCTATACTCGAGGCCCCCTCCCTTAAACAATTTCCCCTGGTGCACTGTGGGTATTTAAAAGTTGTTCAACATGATTTCATTTCATTTTGAGCACTGCCTGAGAAAACAAAATTACAAAATCAATCACAGAGAAGGTCAGACCGAAACTTCATTACAAGAACTGCATGCTTGTGTGAGTATCTTTCATGTCTGACTGACCCAATATGCCACCCCAGAGTTCTGGTAAAAAATACAGAACAGGAGAAAAAAAGGCACTTTCTGAAATTGATGTACAACTGATGTCAATGCCACTCAGCTTGGAAGAGAGATAACATAAAGGTGTAAAAAAAAAAATGGTTTCTGCAACACTGGTCAAATTTTCTATTTTCTGTACCAGAGAGATGTACCATTCTCTGACTCTGCAAGACCAGATGATTATCTAGACTGACAACCTACCAGGGATTACGTTTTTAATAACATATAAAAAAAAAAAGTTAAATGACAGACTAGTTTAAAATCCTAAATGATCACGAGTTCTGCTGCAACAATTTCATTTGGAAAACATAGCAAGCAAAAAGAAAAAATGCATCATGTTCAATGATATTCACATATAAATGAAAGGCTCCTTCACGCTGCAGAAATGTTACATCCATGAACCTAGTTCACACCCACAGTAGTTAATTAAGGCCTTCTGACAACCACAATTCATATTTTTCATAATTGCACAACGGCTGACTTCAGCACATCCATTAAAGTCAGCCAGTGACATTCACTTTATAATGCATATAACGTAATAATTAAGTTTTTCTTTGAGACTGCTTTGATAGTCCGTCCTGTTGATGTAAACCCATTTGTAACACATCCGACCATACTGATACAGAAGAAAATCTTTTGTGAGATGTCATCCTATCCATTCCCCTCACCACAAAGAAATGTGGAAAAAAACACAGCCATGGTATAACATTCAGGTACGCTTCATAAACCATTACAGAATAACCATGGCTTTCAGAAATGTGTTTTGACATCAAGCAAAGCCTGAAGGAGACTCGAGATAAAGTAAAAGTGACGGGTTTACCTTCAATAGAATCTGGCACAACTGAAACCAAATGAGAAATCTGGTCTGTAAGAGATGGGATGGGAATCATGCTGGGTAACAAAAATGAAAGTCAGAAGCTTGTTAGGGTGGCAGATTAAATAAATAACGGCCGCAGATCCTGGGCATGCAGGAGATTTCTGAGGCAGAAGGCATCTGTGGCCAATTTTAAAGACATACATGGAATGTAACGCTTGGCAATTCGAATAATAATTAGGGTGTCTGAATGAAATAGGAGTGCGGTCTGTAAACTCCACTGTACTGCATGCAATAATTAATGACACAAACACTACATTGTGAACAACTGAATGAGAATTTAAATTTAATGAGATTTTAGCATAAAAAGCAAGTACAAAAAAGGTTTACTTATTTATCAACCAAGTCCATTTACTTATCTAAATACATTGCACCATAGATATTTTTAGATGAAGATATGATCAGCTGATGGGGGGGGGGGAGCTGAAAGCAAAACAAGAGAAACAAGAGAACAAGACAGAAAGCAGAACCTCGCCTCTGTTTTGTGTTCCCGAACCACAAACCAAACGTGATGTTTAAGGGAGATGACAGCAGAAAATTAAATCTATAATCTTTTATGAAGTTATGAGAACAGCCCAATTTATAATTGTTCCATTTCCTCCAGATGTGGGAGACTTAACTGACCATGAAATGAAAATTCTTTGGGCAAAAGCCTTGAAGCTTTATTATGCAGTGCAGATGTTTTAAGCGCAGCGATTATTGGCCATGCCAGCAAAACAGAGAGAAAAAGCAATAATCCTTCACAGTGGAATGCAAATGAAAGATACCTTACACTAGCACAGTGCTATTCCATGGATAAACATTTTCAGCTAAATTTAAATAGAAGGTAGAATAAACATTATACATCGCATTAAATATTCAAATTCGCTCCAAAATTTCTGCACACATTCAAGCAGCCACACAGGTAAGCCAAGTAAGCCACAGGGGCCACTGCAGACCTTACTCTCCGGCAATTCCTCTTAATACTGTCTACCTTTCTGCATCGTGACTTTCGATATATATATCGCAGACTCGGCATAAGACATTAAATGGGAATTTTTTGGGGAGTTTTGCAAAAGCCGCAGACAACACACAGAGTTTAGTGACGCATAAATGCATAAAACGCATATACGTAGAGTGCTGGTGTGGGCCAGGCGTGTTTACTGCAGCCTTTACGTGATATCTTGCAGTGATTTTTGAATCTCGCATTTCTCAAATCTTTTCCCTTCCCTTTGCTCGCATGCTCAATTTGCTCGCCAAGGGACGAAAAAAAAAATTAAACAGTTTTTCCAGATGGCGGGGGGCCTGTGCCCCTAACCCCCATGATGTGGAACGGTTGACTTTAATAATGTTTATTTATATACAGCCTTTCTAATACTCAAGGACATTTTACAGGGCCAAATAAAGAAATATAAATACAAAACAGCATATATACAAGCAGTATACACACTACACATGGAAAACGACACCAAAACGAAACCAAACAGAGAGAAAAGGGGGGAAACAATACATCAAAATAATGCTTAAATAAACATGGTAACGTGGAGATTCTGGGGAAGTGAATGGCAGACAGTTGGTAGCATCACACCAAACAACCTGCCACCCATGGAGGTAAGTCTAAGTCCAGATGACCTAAGCAGATGACCTGGTTTCTAAGGGTGGAGGAGCCTTCAGATAAACAGAAGCTACACCATGAAGAGTTTGTAGATAATCAATGTGAAATGAAACTAGTGAGCAATGCAGATTCTAAAGGGGCAAGTGATACAGGCAGAGTGTTTATTGTTCATGAAAATCTATGAACAAACTATAAGGATAACTAAGGATAATTTTGGAATTTTGACTGATGAAAATATCACCAAGGTTGTGAGTGAGGATTTAACAAGAAGTTCATTAACATAAATGCTAAAATAAGACTAGAAACAACACTTTTGAAACCAACAAAGATCCATCCATCCATACATTTTATGAAACTGCTTGTCCCGTTCATGGTTGCACAGGGGGACAGAGCCTATCCCAGACGCTACGGGCAGAAGGCAGGGACCAACCCAGGATTGGGTGCCAACCCATCACAGAGCACACTCACACACCATTCACTCACTCAAGTGAGTGATTACGCCGGGCAATTTGGAAACTCCGGTTAGCCTCAGTATGTTTTTGGACTGTTGGGGAAATTGGAGTACCTGGAGGAAACCCCATGATGACACAGGGAGAACAACATGCATACTCCACACACATGGAGCCATAAAGGAGACTTGAACCCAGGTCCTGGAGGTGTGAGGCAACAGTGCCAACCATTGTGCTGCCCCACACCAACAAAAAAGAGCTTCCGTATTACCTGACATACTGATTCCATGGCTAACTGTATCGAACAGAGAGTTAAGAACAACGAGGAGAGGGATGTTGAGAGTCCCAGAAATCAGTAACAAGATCATTAGCAACTCTAAAGTAGCGCTCTCTCTGTGCTATGAAGTGAGAGAAAACCTGATTGGAAAGGTCTGTAAAGATTACAGGAAGCTAAATTGGTCTTAGGTGGGGAGGAAACAACCTTTTTAAAAAATTTAACTGAAGAAGGGAGATCAGAATCTTAATACAGTTTACTGTGTTAACCATAGTTTTATATACATATATATATACTGTACTCACAGATGCAGACACACACAAGCACACTGTAAACACACGATACACACATCACTTGATATACAATATAATTGTTCATTAATAGAAACTATACACACACGCACACACATACACAGGGTATAGAGTGGCTTGACAGTGTTGCCACGTTCTATACCCCAAAGGAAAAACTCTTATCATACAGTTCTCATCTCACAGTGATGTTCTGCACTGCCTGTTTCAGGAACGCCTATTCTTTCTGAGCAGAGATAGCAATTCCACTTTTCATGCGAGCTACATTAAGAACAGGCCTTCTGTTACAGCATCTGTTAAAATAAACTAAGTGCAGTGAAACATAAGGCCTATATTCCAAACAAAGCAGCACATCTATAGGTACTATGGCCACCTTGGCCTATGCTAATCTCTGGTACCTGCTGTTTATACTAAAGCCAATGGCTGTGGACCCTGTACGTACAGAATGCACCTATTGTGTCAGGTAACAATAAAACCTGTTAGGCTTTTATCAGCTTAAGACTATACAACTCTCCATTCAAACACAGAGCTGTGCAGACAAAAATAGTAACACTGCTGTCAGCACTACAAAACATTTGTAGAACCACCATAGATCCAGAAATATATATATACACACAAGCATTTGTGTATGCTTATTATGCACATGATATATGCACATTATATATTGGCGTGTGTGTGTGTGTGTGTGTGTGTGTGTGTGTGTGTGTGTTGAATCTTATATTTTCAGATATATTTCAAAGATCATTTAAAAATGCATGCAAGTATCCATCAAGGTCTGGGTTACGTTCTGGAAATGAGGGTGTAATTCAGTCTGGATGTCTCTCGATCATTATAGGGGAGAGGTCAAATATATTGTATAACGTTTGATACAATATTACACGCACTTAACAAAACCTCCGTGGTGGGAGCAAAATCGGTTTGTTTTGGCTCTTGCTGCATATCGCACAGGTGGTAAAAAAAAAAAAAAGTCTGCTAATATCCACTGTCGGCTTTTACTAAGGCTCTTATGAAACCTCGGGTGTAAGTACCATCGGACGCTAGTGAATAGAACATAAGTCTTTGTATGCCTGTATACATATATAAAACTGAACTTTAATGTTCCGTTTATTTCCGTAATACAATGCCACAGACATCAGGATCTCACCCCTGCATAAATCTAAACTCATAACCGTTAAAAAGTGTTGTCCCCAAGATGACCTACACTCGGGGGCAGCCACCTCTTCGTCCAAGTGTGTCCCGGTACTCACCCCCGCCAGGCCATTGTTGTGGACTGTTCCATCCTGCTCCATCAGGCTGCGGGAGATGGTGATGTAGGGCAGTTCCAAACTCTGAGGAGGGAACTGCGGGGTGAACTGGGCTCCCTGTGAGTGGGGGGTGTCCAGTGTGCCTGGGAAGGTCGCGTCCCCCTCGGACGCACTGAAGATCGGCTCCGTCTCAGGAGGGGGGGTGATGGGTGGGATCTCAAACTCCTCGTCTCCCAGGCTAGGTGTGTGGAAGGTTTGCTACAGGAAAGATGATAATTCAACATCAGATGATTTCCATTTGAACCTTGGCTGGAACAGTGGACCCATTATTACTCCATTTGATTATATTTAGGAATATATATATGTATATCTCTCCCCCCCTCCCCAAAGTTCACAGACCAAAAATAGAGTACAGCAAATAAAATCTAAATTATAAGGAAAAATATTTAAATAACCCAAACGCTTCCTTCCCCCAGAAATTCACCCAGCCGTCTCTGGAAAAGTAATGAAAAACATTTGGCTACTGCTGACGTGTGTTTGGGTGAGAACTGGAGAAGATACATGCCACAGTGAGATTGCTTTGAAGGATACTTCCAGAGCTTATTAACCCCGATCAGAAGTGTTTCCTTTTGTCCGCTTTGCTCCTGCCCTTAAATCTGCCCATCAGACAGCTTAATCTCTCCACCTCGAAATTAAAGCTTTCGGTCACAGTTAAATTGCTTTTATTTTGTCACTTTGCGATGGAATTTCTCACCTTCTCTGATCGAGTCTACATTCTGCAGATTCACAGTGGGCCTGGTACCGATCCCCTAGGAAAGCCAAGACTGTTCCCACAGCTGTACAAACGTTAGGGCCTCGAACACCATCCCCAGTACACCTCTGATATGTAGCTACACAGAAGCTACTTGCTTTCACGAGACGGAATCTCTATTAGGTCATTATTCTGATTCTAACGTGCTGTGAAATAAAATTTTACTTCTCCTTTAGCGGTAGCTCTTGCTTCCTGCTTTTTGGTGTCGGCAGTCTGCAGGTGTTTAGAAAGAGCAAGTAGCTGCAGAAAAAAGCGAAAACAGCCGCCATTACAGTGCACTGACGGCCTGCTCTGCCTTACAGCGCTGACGTTGACCAGCGGTTCGCTTCCAAACTCGGAAAGTCATGAGTCTGATAAGCATCGATGAAATGTGCCTGTACAAGCAAATAATAACATCTTCCCTCTCTCTTTGGTTTAGTAACTGCGTCCGCCCTTCTGGCAATTTCTTTCACAGCTATCAAATTGGTTTTCCATCCCGAAATGACAATTCTGCTCTCTCTCCCTCCCCCCACCGGCTTGGTATGTGAGAAATGACGGCACTATTGTCCCTGGAAACACAACTACGCAGCCTTGCTTCTTAACGATCCTCGCTGGGTGAAAATGTCAAGGTCCAACACATTTTTAAGAGTTGGCATGAGGCATGGAAACCATAGCGAACCAGAATCAATATGACAGGGTTATCGTCGAAAATGTGTTAATAACCCTATATGCACAATGTTCATATCTTGAGCTGTTATTTTAAAAAAAATGGTATGTATGGATGGCCACACACCTTTCATGAAATTTTACAGGTCAAGAATATATTTTTAAATTATTCCGATAAAGTAGCACTGAATGTATGTCTTGAAATGATTCTCAAATGTGCAATTTCACAGACTATTGTTCATGCAAATTACTTCACACTTCGATACTGCACGCCAGGACAGCACATTGTACAGTAGTCATATGCACAAAAAGATCTTTATAACAATGTATCACATAATTTAAGCAATCTGGGTCAGAATCAGAGGACACGAGCAGAATGTTGCCTCAGACGTCATTAAGGGTAGAGAACGCTTTCTTCAGTGACTCTCTTGAAGCAAATACTCAATGACCTTACATACAATATAGACCAAAATATAGACCAATACAAAAGTGTTAGAGCCATATATGAAGGGTACAACTCAGGCTGAGGTGAGGATCTGCTTGAGCACAAATCATACCTGTTGTCATTCTTCATGTCTTATCCTAGGGCCTGCTGTCACATGACCCAATGCAGTCCACCTCACACCACACTAAACCTTACTGTCCCTTCACACGAAACTAGCCTAATTTTGGACTGGGAGAGGCTTATGAGCCTCTGATCCCAGATTAAGAGATGCAAAATCCACTTTATTCACGTCAGTCGCCTGATTATCCATTTAAATTGTTCCGAAAGCTCAGCAAAGCTCAGAAGCCACCTAGGGACTGAGGATGGAGGAGGAATGCTATCCATCCAAGAGTGCGGATCCCATTGACCAGAGTCACACGACATCACACAATTCATTTAAGAGAGGCTGCTCCCAGAATGCACTGGGCCACCCCTAAGGACTGTTTATGGCATCTGTGTTTATGCGGGGAGTGAGTTTGAATGTGGAAATGGTGTGGAAATGGGACGGAGACATGGAAAGAGTTCCTGAAACATGGGATGGGGGGATGGGGGGGAAGAGTTCCAGGCGTAATTGCAGCATAACAGCTCTGAAAATATACTCAGCTTCATCACTGTCTGGCAGTCTGACCAACAGTGTTTCTGTATCAGCTAAACCATACAACAGTGGAAAGTACACTTTTAGAGATTATTTAATTTATTAGAAACTTCTTCAAAGTCCAGTTTAGCTGAGAAGGTAAATTAATTTAATTATACTTTTATGATTAAGCAGAGTGACACACGTGATACCTGTGTGAAACCAAAGCTAAATATATCATTTCCCCTTCTTGGAAAGCAATAAAGCTGACTCTCATTACATAATCAGACTGAGGCTCTGTCATGTGACACTGCCAAAGCGCCCAGTAATTATATACCAGCCTTCCAAAATAATCTGGTACTTATAAGCTACGAAGCAGTTTCCATTTTCCTTTCTGAATGCGACTTGAACCCACATCATAAACTATGCGGTTTCCTTTTGAGCTCCTCTGGTGAACGCCATATTCTCTCATTACTCATCTGAGATTCCACACGGACACTTTAAAAACATCCAGGCTTGATTAGTGCACTGAAAGATCCATGATTGGAAAACAGCACAGCTGATATAAAAGTAACTGAGTTTTCAGCCCCCATTATCGCTTGAAATATTAATTGACAGTGACATTTCAGTCAGGCTTCCTGTGAGACTGACCAGGATAAGCAGATAGAAGATGAATGGATGGATGGATGGATGACCCAGATCTACCTCCACCCAATGATGTGCTGATCATCTTTTGCACTAAAACCTGGCACAAAGGACTAGTCAGTTATCTATCGCTTTCTTATCCACATTGCAATATTTGCATTATGTTTAGATTAGATTGCACTACATGTTACATTGCATCGTGTGTACGTATTTATGGTTGAAATTGTAACTGGATTTATTGTCTTACAGTAAACGTCTTCACTTGTATTTGTGATCTGTGTTTTGTGTTTAATTTGTGTTTACCGGTGGCCAGAAGGACATGCAGAGTAAAATTTTCATTGTATAGTGAAACTGACTGCTTACTCAACATATGACAATGAACTCTTGAATTTAGTGTAAAAGCAAAACGAGCACCCAGTGTCATAATAAGCCCCTAATAAGAGACCAGTATGCTGCCCTACAATTACTCCCTCTGCTAGGGCTCAGAGGATTAATACAGGCCTGTGGTATAAAGGAAAAAAAGCTTCTACGGTGAAATCACATGACTGCCTTTAGAGAGCCGCATTTTTAAATGTCTCCTCGGTTTACATAACGAGCAACAGCGACACGCCGAAAATCCTGCTTACAATAAAGCAAATCAAAATTAATAACATTTTTTTGACAGAGGAACATGTGGTTGGTGCCTCCGCTGCCAGCTCCTGAAATGTGTGCTGCAGCAGCGAGCCGTCTGCACCACAACACCGGCTACATTTGCTCCTTTTGATAAAATGCAAATCTGCGGGGCCGGTATATCAACTCCCAGCAGCCTGCAGCCTGACACACCACGTTTTCACAGCTGGGATTAAATTGTTTCGGAACAGCTGCTGCAGCCTCTGCCGGCCGGCTGGCCGTCCTCTGCCCAAACTCAGACTCCTACGTGGAGTTGTTTTGGGGAGGGGGGGGGGGGCAGCTGAATAAAATGCAGAGAGGGGCTCCTGACGCAGCACAGCTCACTCACGCAGTGCCCTCCAGCCCTCGCCTCACGCTCGCCAGCCGAACCTTGAAATAGCCGACTTCTCCCATTATCCCCCGACTCGGCCAACATTCATGCAAATAAGCTGTGTGTGAACAGTTACCCTTCTCGTGCGGGATGTGCACTGCGGGGGCTGAAGGGGCGAGATCCGTTACACCTCATTTAGGTCCCTGATCCCTAACCGAATTTGCCGAGCCCATTCACAGATCCCTGTCCTGTCCGTTGCTCTCGGGGGTGTGGATGGAGGCCTTAGTACCCAGAGCTAGGCGGCAGGTTTGGGTTTGTTACAAGATGATGTCTTAAGGAGGGGCTGATGGCATGGCTGGCTATCGGGGGGGGGGGAGGCTAATAGAGGAGGCTCTCTAATGATACGCAGCCCTATTCCATGCACAGTTTAGCGGTCAAACCTGCAATGATGCAACAATGCTAAAGATGCAACACCAGTCAACCAATGATTGAGTTACTGCTGATTGTGTCAAGCAGAGTGTCTGCAATATGGCTTAGTTGTAGACGCACCTTCATTCGCGGGTGAAATTACTCAGTACAATTTCGGGGAGTGGTGAGGGGGGATGGGATATTTTCAAAGGGGACGGTTTGGGTCATTTTTTTCCCCTATGAGGAATGGCAGCCCCGTGCATCCTATGACAGCCCAAGCCCTGTCCTGAGCCCAGACATGACCTGTACATTTTTACAGTAAACATTCCAACATATTACCCCACTACATCGAAATTATACCTATCATCACCACAAACCCAAAAAAGTCTTCCTTCCCTTTAGCTGCAACACAGCACCTAAAATAATATCAAATTAGTGCAAAAAAATGCAAAGATGGCAAAATGCAAATGACCTACATTCTCATCAAACAGTCAGAATAAAAGAAATCTCCATTTCCAGTGTTAGGATGGGGGATTTCCTGCTCTGCCCCCCCCCATCACCACCCCCATACACAGCTGTTACAGCCTCCTTCCCTCCCTCCCTCCCTGGTTCGCTCGCTCGCTCGCTGCCCCGGCACCACCGGGCATGCGTGGCCAGCTGAAGGACAGCTTGATGGACTGTGTAATGGAGAAGTCTTTCTACGTCTAATTAAACCCCCCTTTCTTACGCTGCACTTCATAGAAAGGAAGAAGACATTGAAAGCTGGGAATCGGCCTCATTTGTCTTGCATGCATCCCTGCCCAGAGCATTAAAGCACCAAATGGGAAGATGGAGAGAGAGCATGGGCATTGGGGAAAGGGTACTTACATCAGCAGCTGCTAGAAGGACGCCATTCGCCTCTGCCATGTTCATGTAGCTGTTATTGTTCCCAAACTGCTGGGAGGGGGGGGGGGAAAACAAGCTCATATTAGTGTGCTTTAGAATCTACCTTTACCACCATATGAGATCACGCCATGTGAAGATCCAATATATTAAGTGCATTGAAAGCTTAAAGTCATTGTAAATCCAGCCAGGCTAGCCAGGTCAAGAAGGTTCAATCCAATCGGTCTGTTCTGATGTTGGATTAACCTCGCGGCGTCCTTGAGTGCGAGTGCTGTTATATTACTCCGTTACCGCAAAGAAAAAAAACGCACACAGGCAGTTTAACAGAAGCAACAGCGAAAGACGGCCGGCTATTCAGTGCATCGGGAGCGACAATTAACGGCACGTTTGCATCACAAAGCAAAGTAATGAGATGCACACAAATTCATTAACTTTGAGTCACCCGAGAGGGAGGATGCAGATATCCCTCAAAATGAGAGAACAACGTTTGTCTTGATTCCTGTCAGAAAGTACAAAAGTAGTGCAGGAGACTGGACCACTAGCTAATCTGCCCCTCGGGGTGGGGTACAGAAGACTTCTCCTTTCTTCCGAGGCGTGCCCACTGACAGGTATTAGCGAAAGGACATGGAATGAAGAATCCCCGCCCGCAGACTGCGTCGGAAATGTAACGTATGTTTTGTGCAAACTCACAAAGCTGGGATGCGCACTGAGGAAAACGGGAGCGCCTCTGTTTTCCATCTGCAAGGGGCCTTGGCGGAGAAACGCGAGCGAACATCAAACACCATTTCGCCAAAGCTGACATGTATGATTCAACATATCATTACAAATGTAAATTTAGGGTTCTGCCCCAAACCACAGTATAAGTATCACATGGTGGTGGTGGGGGGGGGGATGGGGGGTAATAATCTGTGGCATAATCAGTACAATTATTAGTTACATGAAATGTTTCTTTTTCCCTCTGTTCAAAAGCCTTTGAGTAAATCAGGAAAATCACAGCCAATCAGCTGCGAATAGTATCCACTAATTAGCATATTCCCCGAGGAAAGAGAAAAACGTCAAGAGTAGTAATAACGAAGCTCTCTGGGGAGAAGAGGAAAGTGCCAGAATCAAACCTTTGCTTTAAGTTCTTGTTTTAAAAAGAGCAGAAGTAATGTCTCACTGTACAGTACTGGTCTGCACATTTCTCTCGAATTTAACACTGGGGGAGCACCATCCACACTGTAACACACTCTGGGCCTAATTAACCTGGTAGAAAGCTGTCTGTGGGACATGGACTTGTTCTCTTCTTCAAGGCTGAAACTAGAAGCTTGGCCGCTAAAATCAATCTTCTGTATTAAATCACAGAAGGGTGTTCTGTGAAAGTAGTGCCTGGTAACAGTCCCACTCTGCCTATTTTTAGGCTGAGAATGAGACTGTAGGATACAGTAAACAATACTCTGCCTGGAAGGCATCAGAGAATCCTGACATGGGGGGGTTATATTCAAACTTTTTAATCACCCCCTTTAATATTTTTGCAGCTCATTGCAAATGGCCCATACTGATACACTCTTTAAGCATTAGGAAAGTAAGAGTGGTGTTTAATGGGCAAGTCACGCAAGATATATAGAAAATGCAAACAAAATAAAAACATCAAAAAATATAGACAGAGAAGTTTTAAATCAGCTGTTGTCAAATTGATGCATTGCCACATTAGAGTCTTGATGATATGCCTTAAATAAGATGGGAGAAAGAATTGATAAAGAAATACTGAACAACTAAACTAATATTAACAAAGTGTTGTTTGAGGGGCTCACAGGCAGCTGGTCTTTATTCTTAGAGCAGTTCAGTTCATTCTCTGAATGCATTTTGTGTCCATGTTCAAGGGCTGCTCAACTGAGCCAAATGCCAAACGAAATTAAGAGTGATTGGAGGGGCTGCACTGCTGACAGAGGGGTCTGTACAGAACTAGGTCATCCCATACAATGGGCGCTCTATAATTAAAGAGATGAGGAATTGATGACGGCTGTTTTAGGTCAATTAACGTAAACAAAGCAGGATTTCCATGGTAATTGTTTCAGGAACCAGAGCAGGTAATGTGATTGGTGGATCTGGAAAGTCAGAGAGATAGAAAAGGTGGCAAAATAAAGGAATGCAGCTAGGATTGAATTCAACTGAAATGATCCATCAACCATGGAAATACATACAATGACCGCGGAGATTTCCAGAACAGTCCAATTTAGATACCTTCTTTTCTAAAGGACTCCTCCTTAAGATGTGTGTGACCATGACTTATTAACAGCTGAATATGTACATATGAAACGCATATATTGAACTTTCAGAAATATCCTAAAAAAGAAATGACAAAGATATTTAACAATTTTGGATAAATCTCCTTTAAGTTTTATGTCTGACAGCCATGTTGGTTTAAATACCTCACAGCTGCTAAAAGATTTGCTGGTTTTATAATTAGATAGAATTAGGATAATCGCATCACTTGGGGGAGCAGTTACTGACATGATTTTTTTTTTTTATTTTAAATTAAACAGGTGATTAAGCATCAGCAAACAAATATGAAAGATATGAATGAGAATTTGTACATTGAGGTCTAGAATCATATTCCTGCCAGTATAATTCTTATGCACAGTATTCAGGAATACATTTGTTAACAATGCAGACATGCAATATTGGCTCACATAACCAGCTGATAAAGTGGTCCATCCATTTACATGTCCACCATACAATACTGATATGTAACAATTATATGCTATGTAAAAATCACTAGGTGCATTAACATTATCGTATGCATTCAGATATAATCATCTAGACCTACCTCCATTAATACAGCGACACCAGTGCATCTTCCACAATGCTATGCTACTCTTGCCTTTTGAAAATGATAATCTTTTAACTTAAAGTTTATCTGAACCTTATTTTTTTGTTAAACTAATCAACTATCTGATCTGTAAAATCATGAAAAGTTCTTATATTTGGGGCATCAAAACACACAATACTTGTTATAACAGGCACCCCCCCGCCCAAAAAAAAAAAAATGACATCTGACATTCTTCTGAAAGAAGACAGGATATGCTTTGATAAGGTACAATACCGACATGCTACATTTTGCAGCCGATTGCTGATATGAATCTAGCTGATACAGACAAAAGGCCCTCAATCTGACAGCAAGGTACAGATTGTCAAAAAAAAAACACCACCAATCTTGTTTGAATTCACCGATTATGAGATTGTTACTATTTACAAAAACAGCACAATGTCGCTGCCATTCTCCCAAAAGACTGCTGTGTTTCTGTCACTCTTATCAGGGTCTCTTTTCACAAAAGTGCAGCGAAATCTCTTCAATCAACAGAGGCAAGACAAACAGGACTTAGGTCCTCTTCACCATCTGCTGCTCTGATGAAGAAGTCTCTCAGTTACCTGTCCATTTCCATGGCACCTGAAGCCAAAAGATACAGTCAATTACAGCCCAATTCATGTTATACATTCAGGGCACCTGCTCTGACAAGATCATTTAAACTCAGCTGGAAAACTCACATGTACTGTGTTGGCTTGCTTTGTGTGTGCAACTTGGTTTTGATGGCCCCATTTCCCATATGTACTATTTGTGCCAAATTAAACAAGTAAAGCTAGCGTATATTCTTCATGCCATACTGTCCTGTAAGTGGATGCAAAAAGAAGTTTATGGTCAAGTCAACCCTGATCTTCATCACAAAACACCTGCAGCTTGATTGAGTCTGTGTGCTGCACCTCAGCTTCATGTTGTGGCCTCTCTCTCTCATTCAGAGGGCCTGCTTAATGTCTTCCTAGGATATCAAAATGGCAATTAAACGAACACCTGCGTCTTCAGGTGCTTGTGGTAATTAATACCCTCCACACAAGGCCCCCGCTTACTGGTCCACCTGCTGACATTTATATGCAAAATTATGCAAAGCCAAAATGCCATTTCCAATATGTGGAGTGTAAACAACTTTAAGTGAAACTAGATCTGAAGTAACATGATTGTAAAGTGTAATTTTCCCACATAGACATTTTCCTTCCGTTCCTTAAAAGAATCCCTTCATCCTTTCCCAAAAGTCAAGACAAACCACTTCCACCCTTCAATGAAATCACCATTTTCTGTTTCAGAGAGTGTTCTCTCTTTTAAATTGGGGGGGGGGGGCAGTGTTAATAAAATTTTGTAATATACCTTAACTCTGACCTCCAGCACTAAGAATATACCTAAATTGTTAATAACATTTGCATTTGTGCCTGGCATTCTGCAGATGAAGACGTCTAAATGTGACACCAATACAAATTAAATTTCATGCAATAAAAGCCAGTAATGCTTTGCAGCTGAATCTAGTCGTGCAATGATGCAAACCAGATTCGATGGATAGATAATATATTATTTGTCATGGCATGTCCATTCCAACATCAGTTGATGTTATTTACGCACGCGTTAATATTTCAATGTTAGCCTTGCTAACAGCAGCAGAATTCTGAAGATGTCATTTCTCACTGTAATATGTTCATGAGTGAAGTTTTATGATGGCACTGAGGCTTGGACAACATAATCAATGACAGACGAACTTGGGATTCTAAAAAGCGTAAAGAAACATAAATTGAGATGACAGACAAAAAGACAGACAGACAGACAAAAAGACAGACAGACAGACAAAAAGACAGACAGACAGACAAAAAGACAGACAGACAGACAGACAGACAGACAGATAGACAGATAGAGATAGATAGATAGATAGATAGATAGATAGATAGACAGACAGATAGATAGATAGATAGATAGATAGAAGACCCACAGAGATAACTGGGTCAGACCGCTTTGTACAGCAGTAACGTTGCACTCAAAGACACCACTTCAAAGACTTCCCCTAGGTACATTAAGCACAAGCGAACTTAGATCAGAGAAGAGCAAAAAATTCCAAAGAAAATTAAAATTTTCCATTTGAAAAATAAGGAAAAATAATGTAAAAGGACTCGGAAGTCCTATATGCTTGTTGCTGGATGGGTGTGTCTACAGGATTCTGCTCATAGCCACATTCATTCTGGCTGCTCCATGCTTTGTGGGCCTGCCCTTTTTACAGTCAACTGTGTTTTAATGCCCCAACAGGCTCATTGACATTGTAAGAAGCCACTATTACTTCCCAGCCCCTCCACCTCCTGTTTTGTTAATGGCTTATGGCTTGCATTCTGTGAACATTTTATATCGCTTATGTAGCTAAGACATTTTAATGGGCAAATGGAGATCCAAGCAAAGGGGTAAATGGTACAGCTGACAAGGGAGCGACAAATGGTAGTCAGCCATTAGCCATCCACGTTTTCTGTTGACTGAGTAACCACCTCATGAAAGATGAAACAAAAACAATATTGCGGATCAATAATAAAATAGATTAGGAGGAGAACTTCTGGGATCAGTGCTTTGGCGATGAGTTCTTCAAGTAGATAACCCCAACGGGTCAAAATGCAGCTTGCGGTTTGGGCCGTGGGGGAGGAAAGGCTGAGGGTCATTTGAAGTTTGTTTTCTGGCAGACAGCGGCTTTGGCTGCAGGGGGGATGTGCTGTGTAAATACAGCCGCTGTGAGAAAGTCCCAGCTAGTCATTATTTCTTACCATCGTCTGGGACGGCTTCAGAAAAATTCCCCACACACTTCGGCTCAGTTGCACTACCAGTTTAATTCTGTACTATAAAGATACTGTTGCAAGATAAACCCTTGTTCTTCCTCTCGTTCTTCAGTTTAGCTAGACAGAATTTTCAGGCATTCAGGATTCATGTGATTTTTTTTTTATGGCACCCAAACCATACCTACTGTATGTATTACTAAAAACTCCAAAATTTCTGCGCGACAACTCGCGGGACACACTAAACATTTGGCCCCGAGGTGAGAAGAATGGGTCTCAGTGCATCGCCTCAGATTACTAACTCTTATGATGCATATGGAAAAAAACTAAATTATACATCTTCATCACAGCACAAAATTGATCATTTTTTTTAAGCCACGTTTAAGTTTATGATGCTTTCAGAGGCTTTGAAAAGAATCAGGCCAAGCAATATTTCACAATCACCAACCAATGGAGCTCAGTGATATGGTTCTGGGGGACACTTTAAGCACCAGCCTGACAAAGACCCTTTATTTAGAAATATTAGTACATTTACTGAAAACCTATATTTAATTTGACAGATGGACTAAGGTCCATGGAAGGGCTAAGGCACTTGGGTTAAATGTGGCCTGTTTGAGGCTTGCTGAATAGAGTGCTCTTTCATCTCCATAACACACATTACTGAATTCCCAGAACTCTACCTGGGTTAGTGCACACGTTTGAGCACAATCCAGCACAACCATTTTAAAAGCATGTTGCCTTACCAAGATCGTTGTGGACTTCTTGTGATGGTTCCATTTAAAAACTGATTTTATCACGATATCAACAGACTGCTACCAAGGGTAGTGGTCCAGTTATAAAAACAAAATGCCCGTTTGTAAATCACCATTAAACAGTAATAGACCAAATCTCTATGAATAATACAAAAAAAAAAAAACAGAAAGCTTCCAAATTTTGACATAAAAAAAACATGGATCATTTTCACCAAACTTCTGAAATTGTCCTTATGTCTTTTTTTGGTCATATTCCACTTCATGGCATCAGTCTTTCTATGAAAATTCAGAACCAATTATTTTCCAAAAATTCATTCACCCAAACTGTCAACAAGAAACATGAAGCTTTATTATTTTCCTTTTTAAACCACAGGGGAATCAGGGTGCTGTATAGAGAGACTCATGTGCCAGCCTGTTTTAAACTGCAGGGTGGACTGTATGAAACAAATGTATCTGCCTACAGCAACAAAAAAAAAAATTAAGAGCAATATGCTGGAGCAGAGGTTATTGTCCAATTTAAATTTTGGCTTCCTTCCCAGAACAGTACAAGACTCCAATTTGAGGCTGGGTTGCTGGGTGCTACTGACAGAGGTCCTTCTGCAAATACGACTGGGCACATCTCCAGAAATGTGTCTGGAAGCTGACAATCAACAAGTCGGCAAAGATTAACAGTATGACTGCAGCAAATTAGTCCAAATTATGGAAACATACGGCTGAGGATGCGCTTTCTCCGCTTGCATCAAACTCCAGCAAGAGAACGGTCCACTTTTTTTCTTATTTATAGCTCAGCTGATTCTTCTAAAACTTTTTCACAAACAACTATAAGAAGAGCAAAGGGGCCAAAACTAAATGCGACGAACGCAGCTCTCCAGCAACAGAGACAAACGTCCGTTTAAAGCTGCTGTAATTAAAATGCCCTTCAATTTTCATGCCACATAACTCTCCCAAAAGAAACCAATAACTAAAACAAAAAAGTAAGCGATTTAAAAAGCTTGGGTTTTTTCTTTTTTGTTTATTTACATCCAAAAGACCAGCCTAAATAGTCTTTAGCTATAAACATTTTTTGTGAAGGGGAAAAAATAACTGCTATGAACCACCTGCACTTTTATAGACCTGGAAAAACTTAGATGATGTATGAAGGACATATTGGCTAATTCATCAGAGATCAATAATGCAATAGCTCAGGTCTGCTGAAAGTATAGCTATCAAAATTCTCTACATATTTTCCTCGACAATGATGTGTTAGGGTATGCGCCATTCTCTGTATGTGCAATTTTGTCTTTTTTTGGATGGATCATTATCTCCAAAAAGCAAAACATGTAGACCTTTAGTAGGACAACATGCAATATTCTCATATTTCTCTGCTGCAGTGTTCAGTTTCGTATGAGGTGACCAAGTATATTTGGCAGAATTGTGTAGCGCCACTGATTTTTTTATGTATTAAAATGTTTAATTCAAAAGAACAGACTCTGATTCTACGCATATGCTGTTCTGGAGGTTTGCCTGAATTGAGAGACATTAAAATATGACTGGAAAACAAACACATAATCAGAGGGTGGTGGGGGGAGATTTTCCCCACTGAGAATTTTAACGATTGTAAAAGGCAGGACTTGGGAAACAATAGTTATTAAAATGTCTTCCTTTAGGAAGTCAATTTACATTATGAACCAGTAAGAACTACCTAACAAGCACATTACATCATAAACTCAGCTAAGGAAAAGGACATAGCAACCAGGTTTCTGATATATGAGCTGTCAAGAGCAATATAATAGCTGTTTTAGAGGGACAACCACAGAATCTGCTGGAGTACTTTGTTACATTATTACTTTCTGCACTGTAACTCCAGAACCGATTGTGAATTCAGAGAAATATTTTAACTACTGTAAATGTGCCTGACAGTGTTCTGGAGCGGTTGGTGCTGCAGTTGGGAGAAAACGTTTGTGGACCAGTTGGAATCATCTAGACTTCTGCACAAACGGCTCTTGTAATAGGATCTGATCTTCACATATCCCATAATAAGGCTAATAATAAACATTTCAAATTGCCATATTTTTTACTGAACAAGCAAGGCAAGTCATGGAAACAGTATGTGAACCCTTATACTGAAACCTTCGGCACTGGTAATAATTGCAATTGATGAGACCTGTGAAGCTCAACTCTTCCATTCAAAACCGTTTCAGTTCATGTCGCTTTCCTCCATGGTAACCTCCCCTGACCAGCACTGTACCCCAGTGCATTTCTTACAGTACACTCAGGAACACAGATATTATCAAGCTCAACAGATGCCTGCACATGCTTATCTGTCACCCCAGGGTTCCCTGTCACATGTCTTAGTCCTAGGAATCTCAACCCTTATGACTGGGCCATACTGCACTTGATCAGAATTCTGTTGTTAGTAACAGCTAACAAAGTTTATGTTTATATATATATATATATATATATATATATATATATATAAAAAAATCTCTCTCTCTCTTTCTATGTGTGGGCAGGTCAAAACCTGAAATCGATCGGGGTGCCTGACTCCAATTACCCTCTTTTCGAGAGGGTCATTCTCTAGAGGTTCTTTAAACCATTAATTCAATAAAAATGTAGAAATGTGAAATGCTGCACATCTTGTTTGTCTTTATTTATTATTGTTGTTGTTGTTGCAATTATACTTTTATTATCATTATCACTGGCACATCGCTTTTTAGAAATCTGGGTAATTCCATGCTGTTGATTAACTTTTCCACACAACTATACAGGCCTGATACAAAACCCCTACAGAAAAACCAAAATCAAACTCCAGGAAAGTATAACCGTTACAGCAGATTAATTGTGTCATAATCAGGCATTTGGAGAAAACAGGATATGGTGAAAACACAGCATGCGTGTTATAACTGCGAGGGTCTTCCTTCAGTAGGGGTGTGAAACTCCTGCCCAAAATCAAGCAATGATGTATAAAGCTCTGTGGAATCACAATGAACTCTTCAAACTGGGCTCTGTTCCCAGCACCGCCCCCCACCCCACCCCACCCCACCCCCATTCATCTTCATTTCTGTTTGACCTGCTTTTTTCACACCTCTCTCAGTACAGTCTGTGGGAGGTTGCAGCAATTTTGCATTCAGGAACCTGAATCTTAAAAGTAAGACAGTTCAATAAAAAAGAGAATCTTGAATAATGCAAAATAATGATCCCAAACCGAGGATCTTCCATGGAACACACAATAGCATTGTGTTAGCATACAGCTGGGGGAACAGTCACACTCCCAGGACATGCTGGGAACTTGACAAGCTGTACGTGCGTCCTACAAATCTGCACTTTCATTTTGACCTTAGCCATCACTGAGCTTTCATCACTGCGGACCTGATTATCAACCATGACCGTTTTATAATGCCAATCCCCCAGGATTAAGCAGAACAACACGCCCACACCTGTACCAGGTGAAACACCAATGTCACTTATGGGGGGGGGGGGGGGGGGGGCCCTAACCACATAAAAAATTGTGTGGAGATTAGAATTTTACACCCCCCCCAAATTTTTTATTTTTTTTTATTATCAAAAATTTTGTGTTTTATTTTAAAAAAAAAA
>JAAGVU020000019.1:1026787-1067669 GCA_011763525.2 Mormyrus iriodes
TGCTGGATTACTTCTATCCCCTTTTTTGAATATGGGTGTTATATTAGCATGCTTCCAATCAGAAGGTACCACACCAGAAGATAACGATTTCTGGAATATTTAAGTTAAAGGTTGGCGAATAATATCCCTCATCTCTTTTAAAAGTATAGGTAAGATGCCATCAGGGTCCTGCGATTTATTTATTTTGAGCTTAGCTAGGCTCAAACTAACTATCTAATATGCTGTTATAATCGATAAAATATATCGCTTTCGAGCTTAATATAAATGCATGTTGTGACCTACATAATTTCATTTTGTGGACTAAATGACATTTTGTGAACGAAATGTATGTCATGAATGATATCCAGTCACTTCGTGGATGAAATTGATTCTGTGTGATCACGCAATGCTTTTGTGGAAAATGGAACGCCATCGGGGTCAAAACACGTCTAATTTGTACGTCTTATGATGACAAAAATTCGTCACTAGTCACTAAAGGCACGTAGTAGGCGCGCGCCCGCAGGGGAGTAGTACCTTCCAATGACCAGAAGGTGGAGTGCCGGGTTTGATTTTGCAGTCCCTTGTAATTACGTTTAACTTAAATTTAACTGTAATAAAAAGACAAATATTTCCTGAGCTCATACTTTTACTTTTGTATGTATTATTTAGTGTCACTATTTTTTGTATTACATTTTTATTGTTTTTAAGCAAAGCCAATGAAAATGTCGGCGTCGATTGCTTTCAATATTACCATGCCACTTTCCCCCGAATAATACTGTCCCCGACAATTCAGATCAGACAGGCAAAATGAACTTATTTTGTTGACAAAATGCATTTCGTCCATAAAATGACTTCCTACAATTCACGAAATGCATTTTTTACACCAAATGTATTCCGTCCACAAAATGACGTTCTCTCATTCACGAAATGCATTTTTTATTAATTTATTGCGTCAAAATGCATTTTGTGAACGAAATGACTTTCTAATGTCCGTGAAACGGAAGGTGCAGATATCAGTTCTGTGCATGAAATGAAACATTCCTTTTGATTTCTGTGCAGGAAAGAAAGTGACGTCTTTATGCTTTGGTGGACAAAATGCATCAAGGCATAACTTGGTTCCATCATTAAATAATTCCTTTTGTGGCGCAGAATGTATTTTGAGCACGAAACTGAGCACTTGACGCTTGGCGCCCCATAAATTCTGTTCACTGGAACTGTCACAGTTGTTTTTATTTTTTTTTCAACCTGACTGTTTATTTTGCCTCACTGATCATAACTTCTCTGTAATTGTATGGTTGTGTATATGAGAAAACCTTTGATTATTTGTATAAAGTTCAGAAATCTCATGAAGAATTCCGGTCTGTTCATTAGATTGTACATGTTTTATGATCAATGTAACTGTTCATTTAACAGAGCTCTACTGGGAGAAAAGGAACCTCTACTATTGAAATAAAAAATTGAAAAAGCAGTTTAGCAAATTAAAACAAATAAAACAAATACTAAGGGTGTTAATAATGTTTTACTAATTTAATCTAGCAGATATCACTTTTATGTTGCCCACACGAGTCTGGACAAATTCCAGTGTGGCCCTTTCACTAAAATGAGTTTGACACCCCTGATTTAAATGCTTATTTACTTTTTGTGAACTATGTCGTATGATTGTTAGAACAGATTTTACAAACAAATTGAAACAAGTTGAGAAGTTAGTGCATTTTATGGCTCATATTGTCTGTGCAGAAAACATGATCTTTAGGATTATATTGAAGGCAGCATAGAAGTTTAAAGCTCTTCACTTTGATAGCAAAAGTGGTTTATAACTATGTGCAGTTATCAATACGAATATAATTAGAGTGATATCAATAATTTAGCAGAACGTTACGTCAGTAACTATAACCAGATGCTCTAAATTTAGAATAGTTGCTATATAAATTAGAGCTTCAGTGACTCTGTAAGGAAAAATACATTTAAAATACTTCTCCACATCTAAGGTAGAATGTTTCGTAACAGCTTAATCAACACAGTTAATTTTACTAATGTTTTATTTTGTGGGGTGAATTGCAAAAACTATGTAAATTTTTTTTTAAACTAGTGTTTTCAATAAGAACATACCAATTTTCAATAAGGAAATGCCCATTCTGCATTTTTGTTTAGTTTAATTAGATTTTTGCTATTTCTGAGGTTGGTCGAGACCCTCAACCAATTCTTACAGTTTTTGACTTTCAGTCACCATCCACAGTAGGTTCAGTACATGATCACTCACCACCTGAAGAACTTCTTCCTGCAGGCCACTGTCTTCCTAAACAAGGTTCCATGAGAAGCTCACTGGCCCCTACGGCTCCTTTCCACACTTAGTTACCCACTGTACTTTATGCTCCTATTGATTCTAAGTTATTTGCATACTGCTCGTATCCCACATCATGTCATCTCTCCTTTATTTATATGCCTACATGTTTGTTTCTTTAACGGCACATTTTCATATTCACTTTTTCATCTTTATTCAGTTTATTGTTTTGTGTATTTGCATAGTTTTTGTCTTGACAGTATGTTTAAATCGTATACTTGTGTCACCATCAAACAAATTCCTTGTACTTTTTGTGCAAAACCAATACAAAGATTCTCGGTGTTTACAGTTTCTCACTTTCTGCAAGCAGAACAGCCTCCCTCTACAGGCACTGACGGGGAGCGAAAGGGTTTGATCATAACATAGAGATTAGCTTGTTGATTAAATATGCTGGCATTACAGCACGCAGAGATTTTGAGAGAAGGGAGACGTGTGTATTGCAGTAACAGTAATTCCTTCTATATTTAAATTTGCAGTCCAATAAGTAAATGTATTAACCTGGACCGTTGGTGGAAATTGATTGCCCTGAAAAACATGTCTTGAACTATGACAACCCAGATAGAGGTGACTTTTAACGAACCCTTTTTTTAATTACGACGCCCAAAACTGAATTAGATACATGACCAACCTTCTAAATCTTACCCTTCAGATTCCTGTATATGAGATAAACACCGCTAGAAGCTGTAACATCTGTAATGATCCTCATTTGAGACTATAGTACACATTTAATTTCTATTTGCTGGTACACTTATTTGCTAATGCCCACCAGCTCTGATCCATAGCACGTAGTCACTATGCCACCCCAAGCACTGTTCGCTGATAAAAGGCTCATTACACGATACACTGAAGTATCATTGAGAAAATAGAGTACATATCACCACACCACAGACAATTAAAATGAATGCATTTAGGGCTTATTAATAATTAATCCAACTATTATTATTATTATTTGTAAATTAACCTGACATAATAAGGTTCCATTTATATACACTGTTGTAAACGGATTTTTGAAAAAGGTTTGGGACAGCTTTCATTGAAGTTAAACACAGAAAATGTATCCAGTCATCAACGTACAGTTAAATTCCGTTCACGTCAGGCTGCTGCTGTATCCAGCCCTTATTAATAATAATGCTTTCTGCTGAACAATTGTGCCCTCTACTGGCAAACGTCTGAATCAATGAAAAAAAATCCACCTTCCACTTATCTAGAACAGGGTCATGGTGAGCCTGGAGCTTATCCCAGGAAACATAAGACACAAGGCAGGGGACAATCTGGACAGGATGCCAGTCTATGCAAAGGGCACAGACTCACACGCTGTGGGCAATTTAGAGACACCAATTCACCTAACTGCATGTTTCTGGCCTGCAGGAGAAACCACACAGGACAGGGCACACAGCAGACGGACAGCAGCCCATTACAGGGCACACAGACATATGCAGACACTCACACATTACGGGCAGTTTACAGACACCACTTCCCTTAACCTCATGCCTTTGGACTGCGGGAAGGAACCTGTGCAACATGGAGAGGACATACAAACTACACACAAAGGTGAGCTTTGAACCCACAACCCTGAAGGTGGTAGGTAACATTGCATGCTTTGACCATGCTGAATGGGCTTCCTCCAGCTACTCCAAGACATGCAATTAAACTAATAGAAGTGTCTCAATTGTCCACAGCAGTATTTTTCAACCTGGTCCTCAGGCAACCCTAGACACTCAGTGTTTTTCATCCCTCCCAGCTCCCCTGGGAGGGAGCAAAAACGTGGACTGTCTGAGGGTCCCAAGGACCGAGTTGAGAAACACTGGCCCAAAAAGTGTGATTACATGTGCAGGTGCATATGATGGGCTGGCAGCCAGTCCATGGAGGGATATTAATACCGTCTGATCAAATGTAGTTCCATCCTGAATAATATGGTACTAATTTCTAAAACATTTTATATGAAAGTAAAAAAGTTGAACTTTACGTTCACTGAGGCAACCTTCTACAGACACTCTTGAATCGGTTTAGCTTGCATTGCTGAAAGGGCAGGAATTCATGAAAATGCTAGGAAACGCTCACAACCGGTAAAGACATTTAGATGAAGCACAAAATTTATTTTTTATTACATAATTTAAGGCCAAATTACAAATAAATAAAATAGGACACACTAGCAAATATTGTTACAAGGCAGTTTCCAGGCAATTGTGGAAAGACGACCCCAAACCGGTCAATATAACAAATATAAGAGATTTAAAATGTATATTACAGCTGTACATCTGGGATGTCTAACAAGCATCGATCAAAAGTATATACAATACAAGAATGACTTGGTGTATCCCCCATAAACATTAACCCCTCAGCATGTTCAGCAAATAAAACACAAATTAATGCTTTTTTCCCAGCATCATGCTCCTCGATTCACCAACGGAGCGAACAGCACTATGTGCTGTGCACACTATCTGATTTTCCTATTTCCATGTAAACTCTGCATTAATAAAACACAGGCAGTCTTCTCCTGAGGACCTCTCACAGTACTGCACTGGTGCTTTTCCTGCTGGAAAATTTGCGGCGGCCGCTGCTGTGTCACCTTGTTCTTCAAAAGGCAGTCGCAATAAAAAAATAAATTAAGAAGATTTCCGTCTTTTAAAATACCCTTTAAGACTTTTATAGTACGTGGGGAAATGCAGTCCATTGGTTTTGTCCTGGAGTAACAAACTGGCTCAATTAATTTACAAAATGTAAACCATGCAAAACCAGGCTGGGTGCAGATATTTCAATGACAGCTTTACTGTTAAATGCGGGCCGATTCCACCACGAGCTCGTGTAGCTTCCCGGTCCTGTGAGAGGCGTGCATGTGCACGTGAGGGGATCCCTAAGAGGACGTAATCCCAATCATGTTTGCTTCAGGATGGCAAATCACTTCAGCTGATTAAGACGATTAATCCCAATGCTCTTTGTTGGATAAAGGCTGATCTTTTTTGATCATTTTGTCTAGAAAGCAGCATTTGTAAAGCCTCCCTGACCTTTGAGGGTTCGAATGGTAAGCCATGGCCTCCTCCAGCCAGCCTCTAATCACCTAGGCAGGGCACGGAAAAATAAATAAAAATGACTGTGACATAAAGGATAAAAAATGGGTGTATTTCTGTCTTCACATTAACCTTAAAGCAGCACACAGTGCCCTGTACAGTCTCTTAAAGCTCTGAAACTGACATCACCCCCTGACACTGAACCTAACCCCCTTTTAATCATGCAGGCAACACCAAGTTACAGAGATGCAGGGCAGACTGGCAATCAAAAGCAACCCATGAATTCTCCTGGGTTTCCTGGGGGGGGGCGGGTTAGGGGCTGGGGGTCACCCTTGATATATTTTGCCAATAGCGATCAACTGGTTGGCCACCAATGACTTAAAACATTATCCATTAATCATTTCTAGCGATCGACCTGGAAACACGGCGAGATCCGTCTGAGGGTCGTGTACTTCTGGTATATAGGTGATATAATGCCGGGGTTGGGGGAGAGACCGCCCACTGCAAAAATCCCTAAACTTCCCAATGGCCAGTCCGCGCCCGCAAAGAGGTCTCGAGAAAGGACACATGCTCTACTTTGAGGTAAGCACGGTTGAGGAGATGGTCATTTGTCAGAGCCGCGGGCTCCTTCACGGTCCTGCGGCCTGTCCTGGCGGGCAGAGTGCCACACGGCCTCTTCTCACTGCCGGCGAGCATCACTGCTAACGTACACACACAGTATGTAAAGACAATGCTTACACAACAGTATTGCACAGAACCTCTCATGGCTTCAACCGTGAATCATTTCATGGACTACACACAGAAAAAACAAACTGCCAGCACACCACACACATTTTCAAAATATACCTTGAAAAACTCAAACCCTGTTGTAAAAAAGAGGTCAGTCATTCAGTAAGAAACAGACTAATGAAACGCAGATTGGTTGAGCAGCAGACACTGTCCATTCGATTTCAGTGTTACTGTTTGGTTACACAAATGTGGGACAAATCAGGTGGGACCTTTCTGTTTGCTGAATCCTATGCTAATTTTCTTTCTCCTTTTGGTCTTATTTCAAGTATATTTTCCCCAGTTCACTGAGAGGGTGCTGTAGCAGGGCAGGACAGTGGGAGGTGGGGAGGGGCAGCTCAGACACCAGCTTCCTCCCAGGGCCGCCTACTTTCCCCCATACATCCTCTCGATGTCGTCCTGGTAGTGAGTCTTCAGCTCCTTCCTCTTCAGCTTGAAGGCGTCGGTCACCAGGCCCGTCTCTGGGGTCCACGGCTCTGAGCTCAGCCGAATCTTCTTGGGGATCTCGAAGCGCTCAAGCTGAGCTAAAGAGGACAGATGTGCGCTATTAATATGATGCATGAGACTCTGGGCAAAAACACTGGTAGTGATGTACTGGTATGGATTCAGAAAAAGAATACCAGGTGTATATCATTGCCGGATTATCCATTATACATGGCTCTAGGGCATGAATGCACATTGTTATTCAAGTGTATCTCATTTACACTTAAAAAAAGGTCCTTCTGGATTTTAATTAATCTCCGAGGTAAATCCCAGGGGGACCAGCCTCAGTAAAGAGAACCACTTTGATTTATATGCTCTGCTGTTTCTCCTGCTTGAGGCCTGCCTTTTGTCGGGCATTTTTTCTGAATAATATGTAGATAATGCAATTATACCATTTGTTAATTAGTTTCAATATTTTTCATGGGGGTAGGGGGCTGGGAGGGATCCACACAGTAAGCTAAATGAAAAGCTGCCCAGTTGTTCCAGTTCCATTATTTTAATCTTCACCTAGATGCAATTAAGACCAAAATAATGTTCTAAATTTGATTGCTGGGGCAAAAAAAGAAAAACTTTGATACCACATGAAATGCTATTAAAAACAGCGGCAACCATGGAATACCCTTTCAAAACTAATCAGCCTTCCCACTGCTAATGGGAGCACTCCTGGGAGGGAACTGCACTCATTCGAGAAAATTATGATGGACCACCCTGAACTTATTTAATCCATTTTTTTTCTTTGAACAAACAATTGAAATAATTTAACTGGAAGGATTTCAAGGATTTTATTGGAAAAACCTGACAACCCATTGCTATGACTGTACTGTCAATACAATAGTCAGCTATAGTTGTAGGGCCCTTGGAAGGTAAAGAACTAAATGGATTTCGATATGGAGACAGAACTCAAAACACTTTAATGCTCTATTTAAATAGATGCACCATCCAGCAGCACATGGAGTCACGTAGGCCGCGCATATTCCGAATGCTCAGCTTCAGAAAAAGACCATCCTTGTAAAAATCATCCACTGAAGCTGAATCTGGTATTAAAATGACATATGCATTTTGGGATCATCATGCACCACGTCAGCAAATGTCCTAACCAGGACATCAGGACATCCTCCTTACAGCTTCTAGGCACACTACAACCACCTTCTATCAAGCACAAGAATTAATTGAAGTTAAGAACACCAGTTAAGGATTCAACAACATTGCCCCTCTTATGAACTCAAAACCTCCAACCACCATTTCCAATCACAACATATTTAATAGTAAACAGAGCAAACAATAGCAATGTGATGGTACTCAAGCTCTTTACTACACAGTTATTGACAGAAGAAAGATGCATAAACCACCTCTGCCGCAGAAAGAGTGCCTTAAAAGCACCTTGGAGCACAACATAAACTACAAATTGCTTGCGCTATATCTCATCTGCTCTAAGGAGCAAGATAACTGATTATTAAGCAGATTCTGGTTATGCGTGACACCTTTTGCAAGATGATTTACCTTGAAACACAGAAAGAGGTAAAACTATAGAAAGAATGTACGTAGGTGAGGGTTCAGTCCAATACGTCCGAATGGCAAAGGTTAACGCAGCTTGTTAACCAACCACAGGCCGCCATAAAAACCAAGCAGCATGTTATTATTTTCAAAGGTTTTCATTTCAAAAGGTTAACCTTGGACAACTGCAAATGAATACTTAAAATACGGCCCCTTATGCTCGGATTCTTAGATATAATATAGCAACTACTGTTTCTCCTAGCACACATTATTGCCCATTTTCAAGCCCAAAATATTCAGGCACAACAGTTTTACTAAGAAACTGAGTATTATTTAGATGCTAATTCCTCAAGAACCATTGAAACCATGATCTTCTTTGCATAGCATTCACATAATGCAAAATGCACATGAAGTCTGCAGTTTGGTCCAGTACACAAAATACTCCTCCGGTCTAAAAATTCAGAGGAGCTGAGGGTCCAACACCTATAAGGTTTGTGGAAAACAAATCTGAAACAGTGAGCACATTTTAGGCATCTGAGAATCTTGAGCTGAGGAAGGACCAAGAATTCAAGGTCATATATTTAAATGTTGGATGGTGCTATCAGACTTTTTTTCATATAACAGGCACAGAAAACACCCGTCTCCACCTTCAAAGGCTTACACTACTAATATAATATGTAAAAACTGTCTGTTCAGTCCACCACTGACAGGGTTGCTGTCATTGGTTGCTGACTGTTTGAACATTTGAACAAAGATGTCAAGCCAGACATAATGGTAACATAAAATACTGTTAACTCAATATTTGAAGCATAGATACTGCTGCTGTGGAAAAAAAGCCTGGAATGGCACAGTGTTTCAACAGGCCATGGAAAAGGCCACCGTCACTTACTCACCCATGAACAATGGGTTTGTTAACAGGTGGGCTGGGGGGGCTACATCCCATAATACCCACACCTACGGCCAGCTGCACCCTAACTCTAATTAGGTCTTTATTAAAGCACCCTAAATGAAACACTCGCATAAGGCATAAGGAAACTGTGGCTCCAGATTGCGTCTGCTCCATTAGTTATGAAGCAAATCAACATTCAATATCCGAACCAAGTGTTCAAAGACACCCCTTTCATGCATGTTAAGATGCAATATAAAACAGCGAGCCCACCAGTGAGAGAAACCATATGGCTGGTGGTTAGCAAAAACACCACTGGCATTGCCTCAATTTATACTCCTCTTCATAAAGAGCTTTTAGAAGCTCCAAAGCAGAATCTCAGATCTCCTCTGAGATGATGTTTTTATTCAGCATCGCCTGTTAAGCACCTTATCCATTAGTTTACTTGCAGTAAAAAACAGTCATTCAAATAACCAAACCATTGTATTCCTAAAATTATTCTGAAAAATTAGTTGTAGGTCTCAGCAAGACTTTCCAGTGTCATAAATTAAATTAAAAGAAGCAGTTCCATATTCATTTTCCATTATTTGGGTATATAAAACAAATAAAAGATGTCATATAAAAACATACACCTGTCTAATACTGTTGGTGTATACAGCCCTATTCTGAGGTGATGTTATCATAAGGAAATTCCAGCGTGAGTATTGGTCATTATAGCCAAGGGTCTTTGCTGATATACGGAAAATTCAGCGTTCTGTTTTATGTGTGTGATTCAGAAACGACTTGTGGTTCAAATGAGTGTCCTGAGCCATCTGTGTTTATTTAAATAGTGATTCTTGGTAATCCCGCGTATAACCCTATCCCTGGCCCACCTACCGCGCTGCAGGGCCATCCTGAAAGGAATGTTGCTTTTTAAAACACATTTGCAGTATTTGAGGACTCGCAGCACGTTTTCAGCATCCTTCAGTCATAATGTAAAACTTTATTTGCTCGGGACTATTTTTTTTTGAACGAGTGCTGTGCTCTTCTACGGAGAGGGAAACATCAAGAGACTGCTGCCCAGAGACCCAGACACACTTAGTGATAACGCCTGACTTCTAGCACTGCTGAATGATATATATGTTTATATGTTTGATCACTCCATAACTCTTTACTTTCACATCATACACGCAATTTGTCTTTTTCAACAGAAGAATGAATGCACTTCTACCTGCACAGGATAGAAAAAAAACACACATTTTACAAAATACAAGAAGCAGGGCTGCATGATATATCGTTTCACCATTGTCATGGCGATGTGTGCATGCGCGTTAATCATATTGCATTAGTCTGTTGGCACATCTCACACAGGTACCACCTACTTATTCAACACACTTTACTGGCAGATAAGTTTTACTTGGCTATAGTATATTTTGGGTAATTTCATCCCTTTTTTTGTTTTAGAAATATCGCAGTACTACCCGTGGAAATTTCACATATCGCGACGTGATATCGTGCAGCCCTATGCAAAAGAAAGTTTAGAACAGCATGACTACAGCAAAATCAGATGCTAGAGCTTCTAACACAGTCAGTTGAGTGCCTCATTCTTCAAAAACAAAACTCCATTACTTGAATATTGACTAAACGTTATTTTTGATGTTCTTTTTTTAAGCATACACAGAGCTGGATCTTTACCATGATAAACTCCTCCATGGCAGCAAGTTTACGGTCTTCCATGCAACAACTTAACGATTATTCGTCCTGATGGGGTGCATTATCTAGATTAGTCAACAGATAAATGTCAAGGCGTATATAGTATACACAGGCTCGGTATCACGCATAGGGTACCTACACAGTCACACAGCTCTGCTGATAAGAGCACCATGGTGAATGCAGAGCTGGGACATTCTGGATCACACTGAGCCAGCATCTCCCTAGATGAGAAGCTACAGTTCCCTGCACTGTGGCCACACAGAGAACCTGGGCTGTTCTGAGAAGTGGGCATTAGGGCGTTCTCTCAGCATTTATTACTGGTACTGTTTGAGATCATATTTTTAGGCAAGACAAAGATGTTTGTGTTATTTAGGGGTGATCTATGGCATAGTGCGGAGGCAACTTATTCGTAGCAGGAACGCTGATCTCTAGAAGAAATGTGTCTCCATCTAAAAGTATATTCAACGCTTTCATGATGGTAGATGTAGCTTATGCCAAGGTTCAAAAGGAAGAACCACCCCCCCAGACACATGTACAGACAAACACACACAAAGCACAGATTTGATAAGCTTTGGTCCCCAGTGAAACACATCACGGTTGACCGCCAGTAATCATAACACAATTTAAGCTCATCTTGAAGATAATCACCTGCTGTTCCAGAATGCTACTTTTTTCATGAGCAGTTGAAGTATATTTTTCGAACTGTTAATCATAGCATTACGGCACAATTTCAGCTTATTGACGGCAATGTACAGAAATAGCACACTTTTCTTCTGTTCAGCAAGTCTAAACGTATTGTATCGTTAAGTGCCAGAATTCAGAGGCACAATGAGAGCGCTCATTTTTGCGGGCCGGCCTGCCGTTTTGACACACAGAGCTCTTGAGAGGGGTTGTGTACAGAGAATGAAAAGAGTGCAGTACAATGCTAGCAATGCCCTTGATTTTCATAAACCATCCTGGTTTAGATCAGCGCACCATTAGGACGGCGAGTTTATTGGCCCTTCTTCTGTGTTTGTGCGGGGAAAAAGATGGAAGTCCTCTGTCACGGCTTCCATAGCAACCGTTGTGACAGCGACCAGAGGGGCATCATGGAAGCTCTCTGGTACTGGAGTTCAAAGGTCACCTCAGACAAAAAGTGTATTTCTGTTTAAATAAAAATTTGATTACTCAAAATATAAACAAAACAGAAGGGGTGGAACAGCTGCAGAGGAAAAAAATACAACACAACTGGGTTTACAGAGTAGTTAGTGCAATTCAGAATGGAAAAAGAAAAGTTGTTTTAAAAGGAAACTACAAAATACAAGCATCATGTATCCCATGGCAACAGATGAGGAACAAGATGAATACCTTATTAGGCATAAAAAGCCATGTATGAAGTAAATCATAAACACATTTTCAGACATGGCAAAAGCAATCTGGTTTTTCGAGTGAAAAATGAAATATAATAGTCTGGCCTGCTTCTGCTCCTGGCCTCGCTTTGAAGTGATGTCAATCACTCTTAAGTAGCACTGAAATCAGAGGCTGCCAGTTGTGAACATTAGTCATGAGAAGCGTTTGGCCACAAACCGGCAAAGTCTGTAAACCTCTTTACTTGGGCAGCAGAGGCCACAGATCCAAGTAATCCGAGTAATTCTCATCGCTATTTACGAAAAACAAAAACGCAAAACGTCTGTGTGAAAGTGGGCTTTGAAACCTAGATATCATTTTACCAAATTATTATTACAAGTTTTACTAAATCTAGAGCATTATATAGGTGAGCATGAAAGATGCCATCTGCCTTGCGGCTGAAAGTACAGTTTGTTAAAGAATGCTCTAGAAGCTCCAGCACTAGTGGAACTGCACAGGGACTAAGAAAACCATGGCTAATTACACCAATGACTCTTGGACAAACATGTGAATCTGAAATAGGAGCACTCAGAACATCAAATAGACCTTAAACAAATCCCACAACTTTTTTCCCTAAAGCAGACATCTGCATCCTAATCAAAGTGGACACACATACGAATAGCAGAACGTTTAATAACTTTAGCGGTTCACCATAACTTTCGGTAATGCATAAAACATGTGGTCACCGTTTACCACGGCACACAATAAAAATCAAAAGCACGACCATAATCCCCTCGAACCTCCCGTTTCCAATGTATAACTCCACACATAATTTCCCAGCACCAACCATTCATTATTTCAGTGGGCGCTGTGGGAAAGACCTCAAACACAGTTCCCTTTGTTTTCAAACTCATACCAAACCTCTATATTAAAGGCCAGCCTGCTGCAACAAGAAATCTGTCACACACCTGAACACAATCCAGACAATTAAATTTCAAATGCAGAAAAAAATAACAGGTGGGCTTCCCCTTAGCTCTGCTATACGGCATTTTAGCAGGGCACTGGGTTGAAGGCTGTTTTCAATAATCCCTTATGGGACCTTCCATCAAGCCCCTCTGCTCAGGCCGGTGTGATTACAGAATTCACTTTTCTTTATAACGTGCTGACTTGCGTTAATACATTCTGCTCTGTGAAGTTATGACATTTTCTTTGCTCAACTGCTTTTTGATCACATTGTTTGCTCTATTGGAATAATCCTGCAATATCTTAATGAGCTTTGGAACGCTGTAGACTTTAGTGTCACTAAAGCGCAATCCTTTCAAGGGAAATCTGAATCTTTATTGCTTATAAACCCAAATGAAATCTCATTAAATTCATAAGCACACTCCACTACCTTTTAAAGTAGATGTCAAAGCTTAAACTCCATTGCAAAACGCATGTCTTGAAAAATCTCAAATTTAGTTGTAGGAAACATTTTTGCTTCCCATAAAAAGAAGATTCGAAAAAGGTTTAAAAAAAGCTTTGGCTTTAAAAACAGCCAAACCAGGTACATAGCATTCTCTGAAACAAAATGTACATCTTTGTAATGTCACTACTGTGATATCCATGGTGACCACACCCTTTTACTGTACACAACACCCACTGCATTTAAGTAAATATGTCAAATCACCTGTTAGACAGAATACTTTAATAACAATCTGGACACTGGTAACAAGTAAAAATATAATTCTACATAAATCACAAAATTATTTCAAAGTGCATACAAAAATTGCATTACAGTGTATGGATCATACCCAATGGTTAGCAAATTTCCTAAAATATCACCATCATCTACAGTATACTGTGATCTACTTTTTCATAGCATCAAATAGCAGATAATGATTTGCATATAATAACATAAACGTTTTGATTAATTCTGATCTCTGGAAAAGGTAAACAACCTTCTCTGGATGGATAAAAATAGTCCAAAGACAAAAAAATGAACATGTTTTTGTGAAATTCCCCTTTAAACTGATTATTATTATTTCTTAATCCAAGGTTAGAAGCCAAAAGTAGAGCCATCTGCTGTACTGACTCCGTTACAATTTGCAAATTGCTACTCCAGGAATTTCTAACAAGCATAAGATGTTCTATTTTTTTATTACAGGATATTCCCACTAATGGCTGATGACAAGTCCGTCCCTCTGGAAATCATCACACCTCCTCCACTCGTCACAGCGTGACCCCTCGCTGAGCGATTGTGGAGCAGAGGCCTAACAGGCGACCAGATTGTGGGGGTCGGGGGGGGACAACGACACGGAACTCTATTCCAGTCGATGGCATTCGCTGCCCACAGAGACTATAGGGACACAAATGATGGCAGCCGAATTCCCCACAAGCTGTGCTGAGAGCAGGACTGTCACATTTAGAGTAAACTATAGTACCAGGGCAACAAGTGTTGTGTGCTGTAGTGCCTGTAGGCACACTGTTCAATAATATAAAATAGCACACGCAATCATTTTCTATACCTGGATATTTCAATTCACCTGCAATGTTAGCCAGGATGGAAAGTGGGTACTACTTGTATATTACTGAGTCAGCTATCACATCCAGTCTGAAAGCAATCAGGTAATGGATTGCCCTTCAATATTTACTGGCACATTATTCCTACGTCCGAGGGCACTCAGACTGCTTTGATTAGCACAGTGTCTAAAACAAAATACAAAATGCCGTTACCCGAGACACACGGACACACCAACTTCTGGAATACTGGAAAAATCCCACTGCCATTTTCTGCTGATAAACGGTGGATATCTTCACTGTTTAGATTGTTGCTAAAACCAGACATCCAAAATTCCCCATATTAAACAGAGACAGACAAAAGACTAACTAGTGGATATGATTACAAACAGGTGCCAGACCACCTGGATATTCAATAATCATGTATCCCCAACTGGGTCCTTCAAAACAGCATATGGGAGGATGTGTACACATCAGTAATTAATACCAACTGACATCAATTTCAAATTAATTTCTTACCTAAGTCATTTGTACATCTTATCACTACGTAATACATAGGAGAGAAATGCATTTTCGAAAAGGAAAATGAAAAGAATGTCTAACTCACCACCTATCACAGACCTCAGAAAATATATTTAAAAGAATGATTGTTTTACAATCTCTGCATTCTGTACTTGTCAAATGTTGTGAAATACTTCTTTTAATGTCACTTCTTAATTACAAGAAACTCATCAATAAAAAAAATCAGTCAAGAGTTTTAGGTAAAATACCATGCCTTTACAAAGGGGACCTTAAACTATAACTAAAGAGATTACTTTAACGAGAATTTCATGTTTTAAACAGTATTTAATAACCAGTTCTACCAGGTCTAGAATAAGCGTAATCGGAGAGCACCAAAAACGTTACGTTTACTCAATTAACCAAAATCTGACAGTGTAGTGAAAATAGTGACATTGATTAAATAGATGAAAGACTAACGCATTGCCAGATTAAACGTGGGAAAGGCTGCTCTCGACATAAAATAAGAAAGCGATCATCAAGTTTGTGTCCCTAAAAAATGAGAGAAAATGGAATATGAAGCATTCAGACCACGCAGGCGGGCATTTCTAAAACTCAGGGACATTATACCTCCAGTTCATAATACTTGCTCTTGCACCTGCGACGAGGACACCGGCTTGAAGGGACGCGACGTTTAAGTTAATGTGCATAAAACACCCGGATAAGTTCCAGGCAAGTTATTTGATTTGTCGCGCCACGATCCATTAAACTATTTTGATCAATGTCGGCGCCTTTGTAACCACAATGTTTAAACATCAGCACCAAGTAAACTTGTGTCACTGGTGTCTAAAAACTGCAACAGCCATGCCAAAAAATTAAAACACTGTTAAAAAAAACCTAAGCCAACACTTCACCTTGTTGTAGCTGTAGTAACCCAGGCAATGGGAAAAATCCAGGTTGGATGGGTCTCCAGGAACAGAATTCCCACCAGAAGAGGGATAAAACCTTACATCCATGTTTCGGAAAACACTGCAGCACTATGATTTACAGAGCTCAACGTAACCTTCTCCCGGTTTCCCCTTCGGCTTATTCGCTAAAGCGACTTTGTACTGAGAAAGTAAAAATAAAAAAATTATTTGAAAAATCAGCAGGTTTTTATCTGCAGGGAAAAAAAAACAGCAAGGATGGATGGGGAAAGGGATGAACTGTAGCATGTAGTTTTGGTAATCCTCTTGTAGTCGTTGCAGCAGTTGCAGTGTGCAGTTTGGAGAATCAAGTACAGGTAGGACAGCGCTCACGCTTTCCCCCCCCGAGGGCTCTTATTATATTTGTGCCAAGCCGAAATGTTTGCTCATGCATTTATGAGCAGCGATTGTACACAAAAGAAGCCACGCGTCCGGCACGCAGAGCTTCCACAATCAGCGGTGCAGGGGGTACACCAAACAGGGGGCAGATATAAGCTCTGATCGCGCAGGACAGCGGAGGGTGGGCACCATTCTTACGCTCTCCTGAGCTTCTTGCTTAAGTCCTGCCTCTTGCTTCAGTTTTTTTTTCTCCTTTTTTTACGTTTTCAGTACCGCTGATTGCCTGGCAAGTACCTCGCACAGTAAAGTAATCGCCTCCTTTTCTACAGTAACATTAGTTAGTATGAATGCTAGATTCGGACAGCGCTCCTCACCATCGGTTATTACTGTAGTTTCCAACTAACGAGGCGCTGCGCTCTTTTTTTCTGGCATGGCTCCTATACTTATCGAATAAGTAAAATGTCTCAGCAGCCTAGGTCCCGCCCAGTTCGCCGCACGCCACTCCCCTCACCCTGCAGCTTACGGCTCATGCAGCGCACACACGTACACGTACACGCACACGCACACGTACACGTAGCCATGTTTCGGGTACAAGGTTTCCCAACACATCCAAATTTACAAAGAACATCTCTTTGAAAGTTGGTGTTCTGTGATTGTTCGTGTAAAGTTGGGGATTCATAAACATGCTCGTTTTAAGTGTATTTTTTAAGCAGACTGCATTTAACCGGGTAATGAAGGAAATTGAATATTTGGTAGGTTTAAGCAGGTTAGAAGTATGTGAAAAGTTTTGAAAAATTTGAAAAGTATGTAAATCTTTGACCGATCTTATATATTGCCTATAACGTGTATATGTTTTTTTTTCCCTAGTATAAGTTTTTGCTGTTGGAGTGTTTGTTTATATATACTGGAAATGAACAACTTCACACTCGGATCTGTAAAAAGGAATTTAAATTACCCTACCCAGACATAGCAAATAATATAGTTTGCACAGTAGGGAAGATAGACTTAAAGCCATGCCTGTTGCAGGAGCCAACCCAAACAAACTCCACTCCATATTCTCTCTTCACATGTCATTAAAATGGCTTGGGATTCTTAATGCAATGTAAAAATGAGAAGTGAAGACACAGAGCCTTTATACATATCCGTTACTTTACATGCCCTCTGATCCTGTCGCATTTTGTTTCCGCTATTAATTTGCAACATACAACTAAAGTTGCATCAGAAAAGTCTCATTCCCAATATTACATAAAGATGATAATCAGGGAAGACACAGCAACCTCACACCTCCTGAGTTGCGGGTGAGGGTCATACCTCCACTGTGTGTGTGGTTTACACACAGTTTAAAAATGTGCACTTGCGTGTGGTGTGTGTGTGAGAGAGAGAGAGAGACCTGCATCTAAGGCAACGTTTCCCAGTCCGTTCTTTGGGGACACACAGACAGTCCATGTTTTTGCTCCCTCCCAGTTCCCAGAGCAAGAATGTGGACTCTCTGATAGGGGGATCGGAGGGAGCAAAAACATGGACCGACTGTGGGTCCCCAAGAACCGGATTGGGAAACACTGATCTAGGGTGTTACCCCAATGTTATGCCCAGTGCTTAGGCACCAGGTCTCCCTGTGATCCGGACTAAAATAAGCAGTTAGAAGGATGGATAGATAAAAAATGATCATAATACCACAACTGTGTTTTTAAGTGAATATTTCTCATATGTATTCCTCTGTTAATCTGGAACAGTGGGTTGATTGTACAGGAATCCTCAAGTTCATGTGCATATATTTTGGCATTATTCACATCTTGTTGTAGGCTTAAGCTTTTCTTGCTTATTAAATGAGCACAACACACATACATACACAGAGCCACTATATTTTCTGAGTAAGATACTTCCCTGAGTTTCTAATCTCTCTAGCTTTCCACAAATTTTGTAACCTAGGTAGCCATACTGTAAGTAGTGGTTAATGCACTTTGAAGAAAATGGGTTGGTAGATCCATCAGTCATCAATAACAGCTTATCTTTATCTAGTCAGGGTTGCAGTGACCTATACTGGAGTGTGCATTGCAGAGCAGGTCTAGTGCGTTTTAGGGGGATCACAGATACCGCTAAATACACTCATGCATATACGGAAATTTAGAGAAATCAATTCACCTGGACAGCAGGGTTTTGAGTTCTAAATGAAATGCAGAGTGAGTTCACTGCAATATTAATAGGTTTTATGTAAATACATTCATAACTGTCAATACTGTCACCAACAAAGAAAGAAAATCTAATTGCAAACACACATTTATTTATTTATACATATCAGGAGAGATATCTATAGATTGATAAATTAGATAGATATAACTGACGGTCAGTTGCATTGTTTTCATTTTAAATTGACTAACACCTTTGTCTGAGGGTGGTTATTCAGTGTTTTCAGCATTTGTCCATACATCAAGTAAATAGAATTAATTTCCTCTCTGTTGGAGCTTCCTGTGCTACAAACCATCTGAATTCTGTAACATTAACCATTTGGGTATTCTCACTTTATTGCACTGTCAACATTTGGTATCTTGAATATAAATTATCAATCCCTGGCATCGTTTCAAATGTAATTAAACAAGTGAAAAGTAATTATATCAAGGTGCAACACTGGAGGGATGAAAGCAAAAGAATTCATTAACCTAATCATCATCATTTGTATCCCATTTAGATAATAAAATAACATATTTTTGACATTTTGCCCAACCCAGAAAAAATAGCACAAGAAAGGCAGGAAGTATGTAGAACAAATTCACAACAGGGCACATTTTACCTGCACAGTGTGTGGATTGTTTGGTGGATATTGAGATCGGCGATGGTAATAAGCAACATGCTCACTTGCCATCAATGTAATTTGTGCTCCCATTTCAGTTTATAGTATTATGCTTCTATCTTAATCATCGTTCTCACATGCTCCTCTTTGGTGCCCCACAACTCTTAAGAACATTAAGACTCATGCAGTTGTTCGGTTCGTTTGAATATACAGCTCGTATTCAGTCCATCTCATAAGAACCTCACATCAGTAATAATTTTTAATTTCCTTTTCGTTCCTCTGTGAAATAGCAGTGGCCCACCTTCTCGCTAATGAGAGCAGCATTTGAATAAAGTTAAGATGAAAAAATATAATGATTTCCTTATAATCATACGAGTGACATGGGAGCAGTTGTTTATAACATGTAATATTTGTGTAGCTGCATGACTCTGTTCATACTCATATCTAATTTCAGTAGATTACATAATTCAGAATTCAATCTATCCACAAAATAACCTGCCCACTGATCTGGCATATGGTTTAACTATATATATAGAGCCTGGAGGAGGGTTATGTTAGTGAGATATGGGCATTAACAGTATTCCACAATCAAGAAATATCTATGTTTTGAATTCAATGTGTATCGTGTGTGGGTCACATAGTACTATGTTAATCCATCCATCCATCTTTCCATTTACCCATCCATCCACCTTCAAACTGCTTACCCTAGTTAGGGTTGCGGACAGGTTTATACAGCTAAGCAATAAAAACATACACCAGCACTACATGGCAAGCATGTCGATTTGAACAATAATTAGGTGCCACTTGTTAACACACAAATAGTTGTTTACAAACAAAGCTGGGGTCTAATGCTGGCATCATTGAGTGCATGCTAAGTGGTGTAACCAAAGGGTTAGTCAGGAGTGTTCACCTTCACAAGGTGGGAGGAGTCACAAGGCGAAGAGGACTGTGTCCATCCGTATGAACCTTGGCAGGTCTGAGCAACTGACACTGTCGTTATGCAGGACAAACAGATGGTCAGCATGTCATGGCAGTGCCAGGAATGGAAGTGTGCTGGTAGACATCAGGAAGCGAATGTGTTAGCTGATACTAGCCCAAATTCTTTATTAAGAAAAGATTATGTTGATGATGATGTTTTTTTTTTAGATTTCGAAAACACATAGTTCGCGCCCACAATGTCATTCTTTCTTACAGGGGTTTTGTTATGTATTTCATGTTTGGCACTGGACCACAGTTATGGTATGTTTGTTGCTGCTGGCAATAAAGGGAGTTCTGATTTTGATTATCTGAACATTTATCCATGTAATTCACCAAGCAATCTGAATGAAATATAAATTTAAAAGTCTTTTATCATCTGATTCAATAATTGTTCCTTTTCTCGATGATTGATTCCACATTATGAGAAAGTCGCTTTGATTGTAGAGTCTGCAGAAATAGCTTGTACATTGCTGACATGGAAAATCTATTGTAACAGCTTATCGTAAAAAGCAATCACTGGCCGCTATTGTCCCCACACATAATGTTTTACACATTTACTACTCTGCCCTTATGTTACAGTTTTATTTTAGATCCACTGGACAGCATGGAAATTGTCTCGGCTTCATTCTTTTCTCTTTTTTTGATATTGTAGTAGCATTCATTTAATGTGGTTCTGCTGTTAGGGTGCACACGCAGAGCAGGTAGAAAATGAATGGATGGATGGATGGATGGACGGATGGATAGACGGACGGACGAACATTATGCAGATCGACTACAGCCTGAAGACACTAAAAACTGTAAGCACACGCTGAACCCCGAGGAATGCCTTCCTGTGTGTTCCAAATATGGAAAATATATATTCGATTAAATAAACGGTGCATTATTCCAGGTGGATGCTAACAAAACAAAAACAGTGGTAAGAGTCTGCAGTGGAGTTAATAAACACAAGCAGCATTTATTGCAGTGGCGAGACACATGGCGCACATCTAACATTCATACAGGCTTTGTTTCTAGCTTTTTATTACTCTTTCAGTTCTTCATTTTACATTATCGAAAAACAAGCAATTCAAAATGTGTCTAAAACAATATTTCTGCACTTCAGAACACTGCCATAAATTATTTCGTGAGTTATGGATTACACACTGTGTGATTTGCAAATCTCTTGAATCTTCACACTGTTATCTCCTTGCCAAAGGCATTCATCAAGTGTGACAGTGGTACAATATGATCCATTAATGAAACCAAGCTGTTAGGGACCCGGCTTTGCCTTAAGTGCATTGTGTAAATGTTTGCAGTTAGAGGTCCCCAGAGTTACATGCCACGCTGCCAGGAACGCCACGTACTTCTTGACATGTCAAAAAAGTAATGACAAGCTACTAACATGCATTCATAAATTCATTATATTACTCTCAATTAAAATCTTCTGCGGTGTTAGTCATTGTAGTATTCGCCATTTATATTAATTAGTTGGGGAGCCTCTCTGCTTCACACTGAAAAAGGGATATATCAATATCCCATTAAACAATGCGAAAACGTGGCAGTGATTGACATACCGTGAATTGAAAAGCAATTACATTATACGCTTCAGCATTTTCTGTGATTTCATATTTCAGCAGGCTCATTTGAAGGTAACATTCCTGCAGGCAAGCTCAGATCAGAGGAGAACCCAGTGAGCAAGTCAGACAAACCGTTACCCTATACTACTCTCTGACAGAAGCAGACTGTACGACCCACAAAGCTTCATCAAGGGAAAAATGTCATCCATAGCTGTGCAAGGAAACCTTCCTTCTAATTGGGCCGTTTTGACTAATGCCATTTAGCGGAAATGGAAAAATTCAAAACAGCCACAGTTGAACACAAAGAATCGAAAACAGCATTCAAATTAACAATGCGCTGTTGTTAGCATACTATATATTTGCAAAATGTATATGTAAACATAGGATGTTGCTAAGACACATAATGAATACATCTATTAAAAAAAATGTTTTGTATGCATTTAAAAGCATATTAAAATGTCATATGATTATGTGCTAATGTTTTACTAATTCAAAACCAGACTTGTTCTGGTATGAGTTAGTAACAAGCTCTTCCAGTGCAAAATACAGTTGACTGTAGATATATGGAAATCACTGGTAATGGCTAGACTCAGTTTAAATTAGATTAATTTAGATTTGAATCTAAACACCTTTATACTAACAGTTCTGGGGAAAAACTGATAGTCTGTGATAGTTTAACAGTACTTCCGTGCCTGTGATTACTAGCTACCATGCTTTCAGGACACACATAAATATTTTGAGCTTTACAATGCTTTTGCGCTAACAATTGTTATGATACAATGAGTACAAACACCCCCCTTCCCCAACTTCCCCATGAAGAAATGAATTTGAGCAACATTTCTTGTCATTATACTTGGAAAAACTACCACAGAAGTGGAATTTTCCATCCCTCCATCCATCCATCCATCCAACGTCCAGCAGTTTGTCCAGTACAGAATGAAATGTGGAAATATTGACAACTAAAAAAAGTCAAGACATTTCAAAAAGTGCAATCTACCAGTGCTATACCAGCTCAGAAGACCCCACTGATAACCATTCAATGTTCAGCTGAGAATAAAATGGATAATTAACTCTGATTACTTAGAATTTGTAGTAAAGAGCATACTGTTTACATTTTTAGTACCTGATATGGTGCACATCTGTCATCTTTTATTGGGTAGTAAATAAAGTTTAATTTGCCTAAGAAGTTACACTTATCCAGGCTTAATAAAGCATCTGAAACAGACTCAGCTGGATCACATTGAAGTTCAGTCTGCTATGCAGCAAGAATAGCCTGACGGCCAAAGAAAACAATCCCTGTGCTGTAATACACCTGTAGCCTTGCCGCCTTTACACGCCCAGCCTGCATACCTTCACTTTCAGGATCGGTGGTCGAGGTCGTTTCAAAACCATGTCTTTATTTACTGAAACAACATCATCTAAAAGTCTTCACATTTTATATTATTCTTACATATCCACATGTCATCCATCTTCCAACCACTTTTGCCATATACATGCAAGGTCAAGGGGGACTTGGAGTCTGTCCCAGGCAGCATAAAGCAAGGCAGTACCCTGGACAGCATGCCAGTCCATCACAGGGTGCACATATAATCACACACTATGGACAATTTACAATCAGAAAATAGCCTAACTGCATGTCTTTGGTCTACTGGAGGAAAGATTTAACTAGAGGAAAGATTGTCGGCACAGGGAGAATATGCAGTCTTCAAACACCCATTCACATTTGTGAAGTTGCCCACTGTGCTAGATTATACATTTTATTTTTTTTTCCTATTTTTTATATTGAGGTACAATCTACTGTGGTTTGCTTGTAAAGGGGAGACAGCATGTTTTACAGAGGTTGATACTAAATGATATTATGGTGATTATTCACTCCATACTTTTAACACGGGGCATGGTAATTTGCTGAGTTCTGCAGACTTTTGATTCGATCTTCAATTTCTCTGGAATGTAACTGGCTCTGTGATTTTAATGATATGAATGTAGAATTCTATTCTATCCAAATAATGATAATATTACAATTTTTAGAACAGAATTAAAATAGATGGTTTGAACATAGGTTAGAGCAAGTGTACTCACTCTCCTCACAGACACCAATAACATAACGACGACCTTGGTGATCACCTGCACTGATGAAAAGAAGCTCCACCCATCTACAGTTTATATGATAAACATAATCATATATTTTTTAAACAGTAAAATACTCCCTTTTGTTGTTAGATATAATTAAATAAATGTATTTGATACAAAGTCTATTGACTTAAACATTACGGGTGATATCCAGAATAAAAATTGCAAACTAAAAATTGCAGAAGTGTCATGTAACAAAGAAAAATAAGCAAAGGCAGACAGTCAGCCTTAAGTGTAGAGAAGTCAACATCATTTTATTTTGAGCAGAATTCAATGTGACATGTCAAGAAGGATTTGCTCAGACAACCAGAAATAGCCCTTGTTCTAATGGGCAGGAACACTCAATGATTCACAATCTGATTGTGTGTGTGTATGTGTGTGTATTTTGATCACCAGAATATGCTGTTGCTCTGAGCTCATGGCCATCGTACGATGCCTTCTGTTAAATTAAGATCAAATTAACCTTAATGATCCATAGAGAAATAATAAGTAAACCACCATGCTCTACGAAAATGGCCCATTGATTTTTCTTTCAAACGCTCTCCATTCAAGAGGTCAGTCCTTTAATTGTGTTAAACTCCCTGCAGGCCTGACGGGTTTGCAAATGTGGATTACTCAGAAAACAGGACTCTTAAAAATCCCATCACTTTTGTCTGGATTCCTTGATCTGCTGGCTTTTTGAAGACGTTAAGTCACATGGTGCATTCAAATATTTACTAACTCCCAAAAGTAGTCTGCAGAGTACAGAAGTTAACTTTACGTGATGGTCTGCCCTTGCCTGTAGGGAAGCCACATTCATAAAATCAGTATATCAAATATTCAACATGTCTGTATATACAGAACTCAGAAGGGATTAATAAATACATAGAATGTCAGCTTATGCATATAAATCCTTCTATGGAAAGGTGAATGTATTTATACATCACTCTTTTCTTAACATATTACATGACCTTTGGGGTGGGGTGTAGGGGTCAATACCCCCCTGTAGGGGTCACCATGGGGCCCCTCGCCTTCTGCAGTAGCCCAGCGCACTGTGATTAATTTTGCCACTAACTGTTGAGCCGTAACCGGTGACCGCACAGCAGTGAGAGAACTTCCAGAAGCATCCTCGCACGAGGCCCAGGAAAGGCATGCCGCGGTTTTTACCTCTCCGGAATATTCTGATCCCTGATGCTATTTCAAACCGCTGACATCTGTGGGTACACTAGCTTTTAGTAACATTATCTTGCTCTATTACGTTTACCTATCAGTCTCCTGGTACAGCATAACACTCTGTAACTTACAATACTCAAGACCTAATATCTAATCTTCATGGATAATATGAAACCTATTATATCTAAGTATATCTGTTTGGGATAGCCCCCCTCCCCTATCTTGTATGTATTTTAATTTTAAAAATATGCTTATGTATCACTTTCACTCTGATTACCCTTCAATCAGGGTCAGTGTCTCCAATGTCTGCTCTGTGTTGATCTGTGGATGAGAAGACTTGACATTGCCTGCTGCGGTGTCCACTGCACCGCCCTCATTTAACTGGCCAGCGTAACCACGGCTGCAGTGATCGCATGTTCCTCACCTTCCCACAATCAAAACAAGGACAAAACATATCTGGGAGAGCAGATGAGAGAGGCCTCAGCGCGATGTGCCACTGGGCCGCACCTCACTGCTGACGCTGCTCTAGCATACACTGCCAGGGAAATGTGCATAAATTCTACACATCTGTTCCCATAGCAACCATTCACCGTGTTATTCATGTGTCAAGGTGCATCAATGGAGAAGAGGCTCATTGTCTTCAGTGTGACAGTTCACTCTGTCAACAGTACGGCTTTCTAAAAATATTGAGATTCTTTTCTCGTCTAAGAAATGGATGTTTTCCCAGCCAATTGTTATCTTTCTTTAAAGGACTTTTGACTAGCTTGTCAGCGCTGTAATTGTTGGGGATGTGGGCAGGGGGGGGGGGGTATAAAGTAGGAAAAAGTGCATTCAAAAAGGGATATTAAGGAATACTGTCAGACAGGTATTTGAGATGATAATGTACATCTGAGATATCAATGCCTTAGCAAGGCCGGGGTATTTTTGCTCCTTATGGAGATATTTACCTGCTGCATAACACTCTGGGCAAACAAATAAGCACCTTCAGCGGTAGACTCATACATCTGAGCTGCTCCTGGGAGAGCTCCCTGAGGTCAGTTCTGCCAGCTACCATCAGACTCTACAATGAGTCTCCTTCCTGGCCCCTTCCTGTCAAACTGCCTGCAGTGAACTGTGGATCACCACGAAGTTGCACATTGCACTTTTTTGGTCTCTCATTTGGTTGTTTAATTACTATTTATTTATCTACAGAATATGTATGTATGTGTGTGTGTGTGTGTGTGTGTGTGTGTGTGTGTGTGTGTGTGTGTGTATATATAAATAACTGTTTGTGTTAGTGTTGTATTGTTTTGCAATTTCCATCTGGATTACGTATCTAGCCATTGTTAATTTTGATTAATATTTGTATAGCCCTAAGAAAACCTTTATACAATTATCATAACACTTCAGTGGCTAATCTGCAGTGTTGTAATGCCAGTAATTTCATGTTTGCCAAAATACATGGAATACTGTGTAATAGTGTTAGAGGGAAGATTATTTTAAAAAGTACCTGGGAAGTTGTGTGGTATGGCCTGTTCCCAGAAATATCATATTAACACTTTCAATGCACAAATCACTAAAATTCTTATGCAAAAACTCATCGAAACATTTGGTTCGCTTGGTTCCAGCATCGTGAGCCAGCAAATCGCCTTTGCAATTGGCATGCACATATTTCCCAGGCACGCAGTGTTTATTCTGTGTGCTTCTACCATGTGTTTCGCTCTCCTTCAGCCATCTCTACCTCATTTGCAACGACATGTCAGCAGCTTCCAGCACTTTCTCTATCAGCAGGAAACCCTTTCGGGTATGTATTACTATTGTGGACCCACTGCTATTACACAGCACATGTACTGCTATATACCACATCTCGCAACAGGCTCCCCAAAGGATCACATCTTCTCTCTCCACCTCGTTTAGATGTATGTTTTACCAAGAAAACACTATTAAAAAATGTTCATTCTTGCTGCAAAGATAATCAAACACAAGTAAACCTACATCAGGGCCAAGTCAACATATATCGTTAGATTTTCAGGTTGATTAATCTGAAGGACATGAGTGCCAAATCAGTTTGCTAAAACTTAAAAAGGTTGTTTGGATTCTCAAAGATGAAAGATAGATAGGAGAAATGTTATATATACACATATGAAAAACTGCACACACACTGTGTACATGAGGGCATGGGAACATAAGTACTCTTTGGAGTTGTAGGCTGATTGTCTGTAAGCCCAGCTACATGCCTCTGACGTCAGGACCACATACAAAGGCCAGCTGGAGCCCTGATTTACTTCAGTCGATATTATTGTTTGAAATTCACCTTCAGACCCAAGCCTATTCTTTTTACATTCCCTCTGACTAAAATGGAAAATCCTACTTTAAAAGCAGTTGGAGGCACATACAGTCAATAATTTACATTAGAGAAATTCAGTTTTCTGGAGGAGAAAGCATCTACATAAATAAAGTCTCTGAGATTCAAGGACGGGGGCATACAAAAGCTGTATCATACAGGAGAAAAGGCAGTAATTTAATATATGCCTTGTGTAAACATACAACCCACTTTAAAAACAGGCTCTTCTGGTGTTCATAACTAGTGATGGCAACATAACTCATACCTGCTCGTGAACTCCATTTATTTCAGTATTGGTGATATTACTTCTTGGTTAAATGTGTAAATATCACTTGCGATAGCAGCACAGACGATAATTTAAGCAAGACTGATTAATTGTGTTTTTCTATCTGCACATTTATGTAAGTCAGTTACATTGTTTTCTTCTCTGTCACTGTAAATAAAAGGCAGGAAATCGATTTTCATCTTTCCCATATTTTACTGGAGATGATTCAGAAACTGTTTCATTCCCGAAATAATGAACAAGTGAATAAATAAATTAACGGAAAGGATAACAAATGGCAACATAAGAATCTATTTCACGTTAGTGTTCCAGATGAGAATGTGCGCGCAGCATGGAGAAAGCAAACAAAACGAGACCATCAATTAAACAGGGGTCAGGGCGCGTAGTTATGTAATATTGAGCACAAACCCACTGTGAAGGGTAGGCAACCAATGAACTTCCTCGCTATTATTGCTACAGCCCGGAATTGGTACACGAGGCAGGAAATGCATCGGCTATGGCGAACATGTACTCGGTTTCATCAGACTGATCGAGGAAAGTCAGATGTCCTTGTGAGCATCCTCAGCAGGCCCCAGAATGAGCCTAGATTACATCATGGTAGAGATGATGAGCCAAGCAACAGAATGATTCACTTGGTAAGGTAGTGTGATGGAGATATAGGAAAGGAAGACAAACAGACACAAACCTCAGGCTTAGACAGGTGATTCATTCGTTTGCCTCTCTGCAGTTCTGTCCCTGAGTTCAGAAGAGATTATAACTGTGCCATAAGGCATGTAGCATCTCCCAAAAAGAGTATAGAGCCCCTAGTGAACATTGGAGGGAATGTAACTTGGCTGGCTGTAATGCACTCTCCTTTTCCCAAGCCAGGAGGACAACACTGCTCAGTTCGATGGTAGGAAAACCTACTGTGAGATGAAAACATTCAAAATGAATGAGAGAATTCAGAATGAAAGGGCTCTTTGTAGTGTGTTAATTATTGGTGTTATTTTCAGCATACTTTGAAATGCTGTAGACTGAAGATCAGTAGTTAAGGCATGTTGAACTCTAAATAATTATATAACTAAATAATGGTGGCATTAATAAATACGTATATTACGGCATCTATTTTAAATAACTAAACATGAAAGGATGTTATGCTTATAGGGCAGCATGTGGGTTCAGTGTGCAGCGTCGGGGCTTTGTCACCCCAAGGTCTCGGCTTTGCCTTCTGCCAGCTTTGCGTAGCAATTGCACGTTCATCCTCTGCTCACATGGGTTTCTTTGGGTGTATTCCTGCAGACCAAATACATGCCGTTTAGGTGAACTGGTGTTTCTAAAGTGTATGTCCCCTGTGATCGCTGGGATGGGCTCCAGGTTCACCATTACAGTGAGCAGTTATGGATAATTTACGAATAATTAATTCTTTTAAGGTTTATTCAATTTATATTTACCACACTTCAGAAAGTTACCATTTATTCATTGATCCTCTGCTTACCAAATACAGGATTGCAAGGATATCTCAGGAAGCACAGGGTTCAAGGGAATGGATAAAATGCCTGTCACAGTTCACACACAGGTTTGTATCCATATCTTTGTGGGGACACTCCATTCATTTCTGTGGGAAAAAACCCTAATACCAACAATGGCAACCTTAACCCCTAACTAGCCCTAACCTTAACCACAAGTCACCAAACAAAATACAAGACTTTTGGCATTTTTAGTTTTTTGATTGCAGTCATTTCCTGCTTAGACTGCTGGCCCCGCAACCCGACCCAGGATGAGCAGCGGATAATGAATGGATGGATGGATAGATGGATGATTGCAGTCACAGATTTGAATAAAATTGAGTTTCCCCTTGTGGGGATTGGAAAAATGGTCCCCACAATGTAAAAATAAGTTTTTATCACATTTTCAGGACATTTGGTCCCCACAATGTAATATATACATCACACACACACACACACACACACACACACACACACAGTTCATGCATTCCTATCATTTTTGGAACTTTTCATTCATTCTCTCTCTCTCTCATACACACACACAAACATTTTTTTATCATCAGTCTTGAGTTCAACAATTATTAGCGAGTCCCTGTTTTGAAAAATGGGAAAAATGGCCCATTAATCGGCTACCATTGGAAGGCAGCCTGTCTCACTCACAAGGCCTCTGTTTTGAATATGTTATGATAATCAAAGCTGAACTCTCAACAAAGATATGAGGGTAATTATTTTGATTGCAGATAGTAATTCAGCAATCATGTTTCCATCATAATGCCATTTTCTGCTCAAAAATAATACTCAGTATAAGGAAACAATTTATTATTTTTTTTCCAACAAAGAAATAATAAAATAAAATAAGGCATATGTACCACAGAAATCTCTATTTTTATTTTAAACAACATTTTTTTTTTTGTTTTCTGAAAAACCTTTGCATATTGATACAGATCTATTGTTGTTTAATCTTATTAATCAACAGCCATGCAATTTATTAGGTACACCTGCTTACTAACACAAACATGCTGCTCCCCTGAGCTGAAAACATACAGCATGCAGATAGGGTTAAGTGGTTCAGTGGCGAAGATGCCTGATCGAAGTGGTTTTGAACGTGGTGTGATTGTTGCTGCCAAACATGGTGATTCCAGCCTCTGAAACATCCACCCTCCTGGTTTTTTCAAGCACTACTGTCTAGAGCTTATAAAGTATAGTGCAGTAAACAAAAAAATATCTAGTTTTGTTGATGAATGGGAGATCAGAAGGGAATGACCAGCTTCATTAAAGCTGACAGGAACGCCACAAGTGGAAGAATAAGAGCTCGGCATAACAGTTGAGTGCAGACAGGCTTCTCCGAACTCAACGCATCAGCCCGTGAAGCGGTTCTGTAGACAAAAGGAACTCCTACGTTGTAATACACAGTTGTTCCTACTATATTATACATGCAGAATTGAAGAAAAGGAAAATTATTTATAAGAATCTTTATAGCAAGTAAAGCAAATAATAAATTATTACCACCTTTAGATGACATCTGGGACTGCATTTGACATACTGCTGGGTGCTAATGATTTGTACATACAAGCCCTTGTCTGACCATGACATGAAGGTACCGAAGCCAAGTGACCCATCAGAACAGTGCTTGCTTGTGTTTTGAGTTGAGGTGAGGAGGCTAATGTTACAAAATCTGCTCTTATAAATGTAACACTAGGTCTCGCAACATATTCGCAAGGACATCACTTTCATCTAATTACGCGACTCAAAGAGTTCCTGAAACTGTGGTTTCTATACAAAATACATCTGTGTTTTCACATTGATGTCCTTCACCTGATAAAATGCACCACACAGACCCACAGTGCTGAAAAAGTAAAGATATATCTAATTGATATTTGAATTATTCCATCACAACAAGCAGTGCTCGAGTGAAAATTCTGATAATTTTCTGTTTTGTGTACATTGTCTTTTATTTCCCTGTAAAAGCTATATAGTATCCAATTGTTTGTATTCCCTATGAACCATGTTATTTTTTATATTTACAGATGGCTGGCAGAAGCAGAGTATGGAATTATTTTAAAAACATGGGACTGGCCATCTAAAATGTAATATCTGCCAAGATTCTGTGGGCCTGTGTTCAAGGAAACCCACCTGAAAAAACATGAAGCACGATATGAAGAGACTACAGCTAATACTCTAGCATGAAGCAGCAAAGCAGGACCTACTCTCCAGCAGGTTTTTGCTAAGACAGCTCAGTGGTCCCCAGATCACCCCCAAGAGTGAAGGAATTTGATAGAACAACTATTGGAATGATAGCAGACATTCTGATCTTTTATTCATAAAGCTAGAAAAAGGATCCAGATGGTGTTGAAGACCATGCTTGAGGCCTAAACAGAAGAATACATTGGGAAGATGTTCATAGTCATGTTGGAGGACTGGGACATTGTGAATGAGTGTGTAATGTTGATGGTTTTAAAGGGCAGGCAGCTGGTAGATATACCAGATTAGAGTTTTCCTTCTCACAATTCAGCAGTTGGTGATTTATGATGGAACTGAATCAGAGAGACTAGTCAAGGAGAGACTTGCCAAACTTAAGAGGTGGGCTACACTTCCTCCATTCAGTGGTTGCCCGACAGTGCCTTTCAGCATTACAGCAGGAGCTTGGTTTACACCTGCAATCCATCATTCAGGCAGTTGGAATATCAAAAGACAAAATCATATGCTGCACACTACGCAGAGAATTCTACTACAGAGAAGAAATTTAGCAGCTCACATCGGTGACTTTGGACCTGACATCTGTCCGACACCCGTTGAATGAGTGACTATTTCAAATCTTGTTCATAGGCTGAGCCCATTTGAAGAGACCACTGTCGAATTTATCAAGCCAGATGTGCATATGTATCCCTGTCGTGCATCCTATCTACAGTGCTGACGTAAATTTGATCAGGTGGACCACGGACTACAAACAAAAAAAAGAGCAACGCTGGATAGCCTTGATTAAACATTTTCCAAGATGACAAAGAAAGAGGAGGTTGTACTTGGGAGCTTCTTGACGCATGTTATAAATACAGATTAATGAAAGAGGAACTTAATCACAAGGCTGACTAGATGAAGAAGGACTGAAGGTCACATCTCCTGTAAGGCCATCTACACCAACTACAGAATATAAAAGGTATTGTATGGAGTGTTTGAGTGTCTTGGACACTATGAAAGCATGTTGTCCTCAGAAGCCCACTGTAAAATAGATGCACCTGAACATATCACAGAAGAGCTGCAATGCTGCCTTGTAAAGTCTATAATAGACAGGCAACCTTTATACGTGATGTGAACACAGTTCATTTCAAGTGCAATTTTAAGTAGAAGTAGAAGAATTTACTTTAAAATTTGTTCGTTTCAAAATTCAGCATTGTGAAGGTTTGTGTCATTTGGTGCATATTGCTGTCTATTTCATTTTTGATTATAAGAATATCAGGAAACATTATTGCATATCAACATTTTTAGCTCCTTAAAAAATGTCATATCGGTCACTAAAATATATTTTTTCTTATCGTTTTGCATTCACGCTCGAACAATCAACACAAAACAAGAGAATTGAAATGAAAAAAACTTACCAAAGGAAATGTTGAAATGTAAAGGGCCTGAAAATGTTCCTTCTGGTAAAATAAACATGAATCAAAGCAAAAATCGAAACAAAACAAGATTGCTAAGAAAACAACCCTAATAAATTGGAATACACGTGACATTGGCAGACATTACTACATGAATGGGAATTTTGATCAGCTTCGATTTCCTGTGTAGTCCGCTGACTGAAAAGGACATGGAGTAATTCAGAGGAAAGCACTCCATTACAGCCTCGCTTACAATCTTTTCTTTCAGTTTATGTTTGCTAGTGGAATGGTTGCCCAAACATATACTTGCTTGATATAAAATGTTTATTTCTCTACAGATTGCTCTTTGGTTCCTTCTGTTATTATCTGACACACATTTTCAGCCACAGAGCAGAAATCAGTTGTTTCAAAAAGGCAATGGTTGTCTCAATTTCACAGGATATCTCCCTACTCCCTGTGCTATTCTGACAACACACTTGTCTTGGTTTTTCACCTGTGTTCTTCCTCACCTTTACTTAAATATATAAAGAGACAATGAAACACCATAGAGAACATCCAAGTCAAATGAAAAGAATGCCAGTTCTAAAATCATACTCAAACAAATACAAAGACCTGTAGAATGGGCTTTCATCAGTGTTTAATTTGTGCCGGAGCTTAGCTCCGGGACCTCACTGGTGCTGAGAGAAGTCTGTGCCCCACTACCTGACAGGTGTTCAGAGAAGTGTGCACCCCACTACCTTGCAGGTGCTCAGAGAAGTGTGCACCCTACTACCTTGCAGGTGCTCAGAGAAGTGTGCACCCCACTACCTCGCAGGTGCTCAGAGAAGTCTGTGCTTCACTACCTCGCAGGTGCTCAAAGAAGTCTATGCTTCACTCCCTCGCAGATGCTCAGAGAAGTCTGTGCTTCATTACCTCGCAGATGCTTAGAGAAGTCTGTGCTTCATTACCTCGCAGATGCTTAGAGAAGTCTGTGCTTCATTACCTCGCAGGTGCTCAGAGAAGTCTGTGCTTCACTACCTCACAGATGCTCAGAGAAGTCTGTGCTTCATTACCTCGCAGGTGCTCAGAGAAGTCTGTGCTTCACTACCTCGCAGGTGCTCAGAGAGGTCTGTGCTTCACTACCTCGCAGGTGCTTGGAGAAGTCTGCACTGCACTACCTCGCAGGTGTTCAGAGAAGTCTGTGCTTCACTACCTCGCAGGTGCTCAGAGAAGTCTGTGCTTCACTACCTCGCAGATGCTCAGAGAAGTCTGTGCTTCACTACCTCGCAGATGCTCAGAGAAGTCTATGCTTCACTACCTTGCAGGTGCTCAGAGAAATCTGTGCTTCACTACCTCGCAGGTGCTCAGAGAAGTCTGTGCTTCACTACCTCGCAGGTGTTCGGAGAAGTCTGTGCTTCACTACCTCGCAGGCGCTCAGAGAAGTCTATGCTTCACTACCTCGCAGGTGCTCAGAGAAGTCTGTGCTTCACTACCTCGCAGGCGCTCAGAGAAGTCTATGCTTCACTACCTCGCAGGCGCTCAGAGAAATCTGGTTGTAGTGTTAGCTTGGAGCATACCGGGAAGCTGGGAACACACTGGACACAATTCTAACCAGTCACGGGGCCCACACTCACTCACATGTACAATCATGTAATAACGGTCATTCAGAAGTGTCAATTGACCTAGCTGTGTATTTTTTATTTGTGGAAGGAAACTGGGAGAAAAAAAGAGGGAAAAGCCTTCCTAGACACCATGATGCCCTTTATTTGTGCAAGATATTTCATAAATGCAATGTGTTATAATGGAAGAAAAACATGCTTGAAGTATCTGACAAATATTTATGTTTGATCAAAATTTATGTCAAAGGAACAATTTGTGCACACGATGATTCTTCAGGAAGTTCTGTGAGGCTAGTTAAACAACAGCACAACAAAATATGCATTTAGCAGGTCAAAACTTTTGTGAAAGCTTAATTATCATCAATATGTAAGATGACATTTAGGCAGCAGACAAATAGACCATATGTATGAAAATCCCCTCCTGCTTTAAACATTGATAAGCACAGTTTTATGCTTTATGTTTCATGCGAACAAATCGAATGATTGAATTTAATCTTTAAGAAGTTTCAAATCAGTAAACTGTGTTTGCAGATTTAGGGTAATGAGTCACCACAGGGAGTGAATCTCCTCTGCAGTCATTTTCTTTGAGGTACATTTTTAGGTAATCATAAAACAATTGTTAACATTAGCTCTTCGGTGGGAAAACACATTAGCTTGACTAAGGAATGAAAGTAGAAAGAGATTCAATTCGCAATAAAGCAGCCTGGTGTAAGCTTAGCCATGCCTGGGCCCGCTTGGAGAGGTGGGCCAGGGCACGATGAGTTGGACTCAGGAACAGTACGCATCTAGTGTGATTGCTAACCGTGCCCCGAGTACGAAACACAGATATGACATCAATGATGCAGCTGACACACACTTGCACACATGCACACATACATGAACTGAACCCGGAAAGAACAGACTGCGTCATTTAAAAATGTTTTTGCAGAAGTGAAATTACAAAGACATCACACTGTTATAATGGCATTTTTCACATGCTGTCATGCTCTCTCAAACTGGTCCTTACGCAGAAAGGTTTTTACTCTATATGCTTGGAAACTTTAAGACAATCAGATTAAGAATGAAGAATCAGGCAAGTCTATGCAGTATTGGAGGAATCTGAACACATTCATATATATGTGAAATTCAGGTTAAACTCAAGCAAGATTCAATACGTATCTCAGACCAATGTACCATGTTGTGTATTCGAGCGAGGCAGTGTGTAGTTATATCTGTAAGATTCATTGTGCTACAATTCCCAGTTTCTCTAGTTACGCTTGAGGGGGACTGTATTACATTTCATCACAATTTCATTTTCTCCGGCAGATGAGAAATGGGCATGTAGCATGTATGCGTTAAGTCTGGCCTCTAATAAAATCAAACACTTCACAAGTCATAGTGCTCTCACAAAAGGATCTGGGGATAAAATGGAACACCATCTGTTATCATAGCAAGTCTGACTTATTAAAACGTAAAATGAAAGCGATGCCACTGGGAGCCCTGGACGTGCAGTAAATACTGCAGGAAATAAAACACAAAATGTGAGACTCCTCTTTTCCTGAGTCCTTACCTATATCTGCCAGTGATGAAAGAAATTTGGAAACACGCAAATGAAGACACGTACACACAACTGATCTGAATCTCACCATGTAAATGGGCACACATTGTAAGTCACTCACAAATATGGAATTGGGGGAGTTGGGAGGGAGCAAAAACATGGACAGTCTGGGGGTCCCTGAGGACTGGTTTGAGAAACACTGCTCTAAAGCAGGGGATCCCCAAAGTGAGGGTTATAAGACACCGGTTGGGGAGGGGGGTTCGTCTATTGATTCTCATAATATGTTAATTAAATAGAAAAACATGAAAAAATATTCCATTAACTGCAACTGATCGCGATCTCCCCGTCCCCCACGTTCCACAAAATTTACAGAGGGGGAGCCCAATGAAATGGAGTCACAAGTCTCTGGCACAATTATTTTGGGGGCTGTGGGCTGAAAAGATTGGGAAGCCAGATATACAGTTATATATCTATTCCTAGCCCTCCTACAAAGCAGCTTATATCTAATTTTCAAATTTCATTGTGCTTTTGCATATATACCTTATTAGGTACCACTAAGTAGTACCAGGTAGAATCTCCTTTTGTCTCCCCAGCCACTGCAAGCGTTGACAAGTTGCATCTCCAAACACCCAGTGCTGTGGTACCGAGCTGCTACGAGGTATTTCTGCAGCCGTAGGCTTGCTGTCAGCGTTAACAAATCTGCCCGTTCTCCTCTGACCTCTTTCATTAACAAGGTGTTTTCAGCAACAGAACTGCCAGCTGACTAAAAGGTCTTTTTTTGTTTATCACGCCATTCTCTGCAAACTCTAGACACTCTAGTATGTGAAAATCCCAGCAGGGCGGTTACTGTGAATCTGGGACTGACACATCTGGTACCAACAAACACGCTGCGTGTAAAATCAGCCATTATTTTACTTGGCCAAACTGTAACTGAACCTCTTGACCCAGTCTGCATGTCGTATGTATCCAGTTGCAGCCACATGATTCACTTTTCGGTGGAATGGGCTCTCAGCTTAATGAGCAGGTGTACTTAATTAACTGGCCACAATTTACATGACTACACATTTGGCAGAATAATTTTCAACAACATAAGCAAGGTTGTAACAAGGTTTATAATATACTTCTTTCGTTCCATTTCCACTCTTACTAGTGCTTATAATGTAAAGTCATTTTTTACCAGTACTTTTTATACCTTTCAGATGAAGGTCAGAGTATACGCAAATATGAGATCCTTACACATTGGCTGCTTGGGGATTTGTCAAAACTGACAAACAGGAATACACTGCAGAGTAAGAGAGAGCGAGTGAGTGTGTGTGTGTGTGTGTGTGTGTGTGTGTGTGTGTGTGTGTGTGTGTGTGTGTGTGTGTGTGTGTGTGTGTGTGAGACAGAGAGAGAGAGAGAGAGAGAGAGAGAGAAAAAGAGTCAAGCAAATATAATTTCAGCAGTTTTGTTGTCAAATCTAAAATGCCATCTCCATAAAACCTATTTTGTTGTTGTTTTAATTATTGACAGTAAAGCAATCTGTTCCTAATTACAAACATTTGCTTGTAGCAATTAAAAACAGTTGCTTGCAGCTATTTAATTTGGCTCCTCTAATCTTGTCAGCAATTAGAGTGCATATAAGTTAAGAAATGAACTTGTTTCGTTGCCAGGAAAACAAGAACAATCCATTTTCCAATTGTATAAAGGTGCCTTGGGCATCATTGCTATTTATTTTGAAATCTGACCATTTTTTGGATTTTAATCCACTCATTTGGCACTCTCGCGCTATATTTCTCCATTAAAGGGACTTCGGGAAGCATTAAAAATGATGGCTGAAAAAATGATGGATAAGAGAAATATGGCTCAACATCTGAAATTCATGAAATTCTAAAGATGACCACATCTGAAAAATGAATGCAATAACACTCTCATTTACCACAATTCAGTTGTTTTTTCCTATCTATTATGCTGTCAAAACAGCAAGAGGAATATATATACATCTTGAAATGGTTGTCAGCTAGTAACAAAGGAAGAAAAACGTGTAATATCAAGCAGCACCTTCTTATATTGTCAAGTGAGTATCCAATGGCTCTTCCTCAAAGTCCAGAAATCTGAAGGAAACAGCTGCTGATATTCTTGGTGGGCTAATAATACAAGGCTGATGGTGTGGCATTCTCTCTCTCTCAGTATTTTTCATAAGCAGATGGGTGCCTTGCAAGCATACATTTATGCATGTTCATAAACCTTGATATAACAGAGAGAGTGAGTGACAAAGGGAGAGCAGAAATGATAAACTGTGGTGTACTTCTCCACAGAACAATACTTTGCTATCTCTTTGGCTTCAGCCAGCTGATGGCTATTGATTCCCTTGTGAGGGATAACCACATTTTATGATACACTTCTGCGTAGAGCTGCATGCTTTCAATCACAGATGAAAGCTGGTTACCTGGTTACAAATGGACAGCCCTATTCCAGTGATGTCAACTGTTGTTTTCACAATATATGCTCAAAACACACACTGGCAGCCAGGCTGCCCATTTAAGCAATAATGTTTTCCTGTATTAACAAAGAGATGGCTATCTGCAGTAGCACAGGCTCAGTGCGATTACGCTCATTTGTAATAATTATAATCTTTTCCCTGGAGTTCACACATGGACTGAGAAACACTTGTGGGTTTTTTGGACTCAGCTTAGGCTCCCATTTGGATGAAGATGTGAGTATAATAAAATATTATTAGATATATTGGGGGAGCCACTGTAGAAGTAGCGTAAAACTGAGGAGCAGTTCAAGGGAAAGATAGATTAGCTATGAAATTAATTCACTTTTTAATAAGCAACTTACATTACACATGGAGTACTGAGTAAGGAATACTCTGATTAATGATATATAATTGCTAATTGGGGATGAAATGGTACAATTGCTAGTTAAAATTCACTTTTACGAGGTTCAAGTTAATATGGGTAAGAAATACCAATTATATAAGTATACTTGGTGTTTGTGATCGTAACCTAAGTTGAATGACTGATGGTCTATAATGAAAGTGAAAAACACCATTAGTGCTGAAGAGCTGTTTCATCTCTATCAGGATCAGAATTCATTGTAATAAAGTACTCAGGGTATTTAAAAAATTGAGTTGAATTGTGTGTTGACAGATTGATCAGGGGTGATTGAAATGCAGCTATTTTTTATGTGGATTACTGAAGTTCCTGAACAAGGACAGGTGTCTGGATTGCAGGCCTCATCATTCACAGCAAGCCCCCCATACTGGTGCCTCACACACTTGGCCACCTCTCCATCTCCTCATACTCATCCAGTCATCAGAACCTGCTTAGACTCTGGTGTCCATTTGGCCCCTCTCATTAGAAATTAATCTCCTAGGAAAAGTCTTACAGTGAATTCTTGTATTACCTTCATAGCACAAACAAAAAGAAGCCTATCATTTCCTGACTGCAATGAGCTCATTTTAGCCAGCCTTACTTCTGTTCGTTTAATAACTGGCCCAGTTTTGCTCGACTTTGTCGAGCCACAAAGACCATTTCCCATCTCTAGATACCACCTTAACACAACCCTGCAGATCAATCCCATGTATCAAAAAAGAGAAATATGCTGGAGTTGCCCTTAACGTTCACCTCCATCTTTGTTTGCCTGTAAAACAACATCTATATAATGTGAATACCACATGGCTCTCCAACATTTTTTCATTTGGTCATCCATCCTGATTCTAAATAAGTTGCTCCCATGATTTACTGTGCTGCTACTGATTTACTGCCTCGGCTACCTCTGATACTGCACTGGATGCAAGAGTAACAATTAAGTTTACAGGTTTATTATGACTAAAATGTAATTGTATCCACTTCAACTAGAAGTACCACTGTTAGTATACTAGTAATATGTATAACAATTTCATCGAGGTATTAGCAATTTCATCCTATTTCTTTACTTTACCATTATCATTATTATTGTTATTATTATTATTATTTATATTGTACTGTTTTTTTTTTCTTCAAAGTGCAACTGTATCTATCGTTTCACATTTAAATGAAATGCAACCAGGTAATATATATGTATTGCATTTCGGCTGTGTAAATTCACAATAATTAAATGTGGCATTTAAAACATAACCACTGCCCTATATCGCTTCAACTAGACATTTGGTTAAAACAATCCAGTTCGGTTTCATAATAATGTGTATAACTCTGTAGCGGGTTATAAGCATTTATATGCAATGCTGACAGCGCAAATTGTACAACAAAGTCAGGCGCCCTTCAGCTGCATTTCATCTATCCATATAATTCTGAAAGAAGAATATCTCAGCATTTACTTCAAGCACAAATTGTATATTATGTTAAAAATTGATGCTGCTGTGCTCTTTTAATTATAATTGTTTTCGCTTTTCGAGCTGAAGCAGAATTTTATGGGATGTTGACAGGATATAATGTGATCCATCCATCCACTTTCTGTACAGAAAGTATGATCACTTGATTTAATTTTAAAACAAATAGGACCCAAAACTGATTCAACTGCAGTTAATGTTTCTGCCACTAAGCAGATATGAGTTATCAGCCAGTGATCTTTGCTGAATGGTTTAAATCAGGGCTATGCAACTCAAGGTCCTCAAGGTCTGAACCCTGCTGATTTTCCTACACATGTGAGCCGGGTGTGAAGCCTCTGGCCAATCAGAATCAGTAATTATTAAACTAATTCCCTGGAATTTGGAATTGAGGTCCAGAGTTGAGTACCACTGGTTTAAAACTAGCCTTGTGCTGTCAGTATTTCAAAAGAAGTTTTTTTCAAAATAAATTATTACCTTTTGAGAAAATATTCCTTAAATGTAACTTTACATTTTAGACTACTAATTGTGGCTCCAAGAAACCTGTATTGCCATTTACTGTTGGATTACTGCTATAATCTTTTGCCAAACTGTATTATGAAAAAAACAGCAGTTAAATTACACTATGTAACAAATTTTTATTTTTATTTTGTTCCTGGGTACAAAGTGTGTTTTCCAAACCCGTTATGCCTAAAACAAACAGAAAATAGCTATTGTTCCACAAAACTTTGCTTCTGTGATCAGGATAATGATATTTTGAAATTTGTCTGTTCTCAAGTCGCATTCAATACTGAGTAGTCTTCTAGAATATTCTTGAACTGCTAGAATTGTCCAGAAGTTTCTAGAATTTTCCAG
>JAAGVU020000019.1:1067769-1078923 GCA_011763525.2 Mormyrus iriodes
TCTATACTTTTACAACATAAGCAATTAAGAAATAACATGTATTGTCCGGGAACAAAATTTGTGTTACATAGTGTTATCTCTGGTGACATCTTGCAATAATGCTTCGTATTTTCCTGTAAATCAATATCCATGATCTGACAAGCGTTTAATAACAATGGGATGAGCAATGCACATTTTTTTTATTTGAAATATTTTCTAATATTTTTTTGGACATTTTTGCATTGTTTTGTGGAGCAGATGGGCATAGAGCTTAATCTAACATCACCTCGACTGAAAAGATGGATGTATAAAAGAACAAAGACTGACTTTCATTTATATAAATGGTGAAGTGCAAATTAGCTGATTAAACCCAGCCAGCTCAGTAGACCAATTAAACATTTTATTGTTCCACCCCAAGTTTATTAATGACATTGTGATGCAGGTCCGTATCCCAAGCATACCAGCCTGACTTTCATCAAAGTTGGCAAGATCATGCTAATGACTGGCTCATTCCTTCACACATTTATTTTATTTTCATAATGGCTAAACTGATATAGGACTGTAAAGCTTTGTGGTCCTGTACCAGATAAGCAGGCATTAGCTTAGATCATCTCTTTACCCTCAGAATCTTTAATGTATATGAAGGTTTTGATGTAGTAAACAATTTCTTTCTACTGATTAGCCACTGTAATAAATACACCTTGCTACCAATAGGTACGACCTATTTTTCTTCTAGAACTACGTCAATGGTACACAAGTTCTGCATTCAGCGAAGCCTTTCCGCATGCTGCCGTTGTACTGTGCTGTTATTTTTACACTTTGCGGCCTTTCTGTTAGGTTTAACAAGTCTGGTTATCCATATATATAACCTCTCTTAACTTGGCCATAGGGTTTTTTTATACATTGCATCATTCTCTGTAACCTTATGACACTGAAGTATGTGGAAATAGGATATCTTTTTTGTTATTACACATGTACATCCATCTTATTATTAAATAAAATCCCAAGAGGGTGGCTGTTTCTGGTATGCTGGAACCACCATGTCTGGCACCAACAATCACACTGCAATGAACATCACTTATCTCCCTCATTCTAATGCTTAACTGAACAGAAGCAGAACTTCTGGGCCCAGTCTGTATGCTGAATGTATTCAGGTCAGGAGTGCCATGAAGGGGTGGGGGTAGGATGATTCCAAAGGTTCCTGAGTGTCAGGGGCCCTAAAAATTTGGAACATAATTGAATTGGTCTGGATTGGGGGCCCAAAATCTTTAGCAACGCCCCTAATTCAGGTAAAGCCACATGATTGGCCGTCTGGAGAAGCAGGCTGTGTGGTTTAACAATTAGGTGTACCCAATAAAGTGCCCACTGAGTGTATATTTTGTTTCCATATAATTTGCTTTTTCAGTTCTTGTACAATTTGGGCCTCGATTTCCGGCCTTGATCCTGGGCCTCCTGAAGACAGCGGGTTAATCAATTTTTTTCCCTGGGAGTAAATAGGGAGCAGGCCATATAATCAATCTTTTTGGGTACTGGAATCATAATATTGGACTGCCCTGTCAGCCGTGCCATTAGCAAGATTAATTTGTGCCGTTTTACATTTACAAGAACAACATTGATTCCCTGTGTAGTTATCTGACTGAGCCCCTCCCCCTTTCTACTATAATTCAAAATCTAAAAAAGTGTATTAATTTACCGGTGGTGGAAGGTTCCCGCACTGAATCGGAGAATAAATCTTAGTTATGATTACCCACAACTCCCTGTCAGAGTCATACATCTTCTCGGCACATTGTAATTAATTGCACCACACAACTATTCTGTTCAATTAACTATGAGGGCCATGGAATAGACTCGCTTTCCTTTATTCGACTTCAAAACAGTCTCCCACCTCCTCCAATAACTATTAGTCAGTGGTTAGTATGTTTTTGGAAATGGAGTAATTATGCAATAACACGTAATATAGACCAAGGTTTAAAGCGGGACTTCTAGTATTATTAAAAATCCATACGCGTCGTCCAGCTGCGGCTTAATGTGAATCCCACTGCGGTTGCCTACAATGCATTAATTTAGTAGCAGATCATTTTTGCGATATCCTGAAATGAAGGGGCTACCGAGGATATTGCTTTAATTAATTTCATGCTGCTGAATCCCAAACAAAGCGGAGGGGAAATAGAGTTCTTTCAGTGAGCCTTGGAGGGTGAAAAAAAGGTTAAATGCAATATGAGAACCCCATTGTCTTTCCAGTGAAACCCAATCCACTTGTGTTCTGTCATGTTTGAAGCAATTAACAAATCATCCACAGAACTGTATTAAACCAAAGAAGAAGCAGAAGAAAAAAGAAAACAAGACTCTGCTGTGTGTTTAATCCAATTTGCCCCCACTGCTCTGCTGCTGTGAAACACTGGACTGCATCCACCAAACAACCGACGAAAAATACATCTCGTGTTAAATAAGCCCGATGCCACACGGAATCTCCATGGACGCTGCTGTGATATGAATAGGACAAATTCAGTTATTTCAGGTATACCATGTTTTATATAACTATGCCATAAGTTCACATTACTGGCTTTTGAAAGGCTCTTGACTAGCAACATAAACTATCCAGGGTGCTGTCAGGGGTCATGTGGTACTTTTATACAAGTAAGACAAGGACAGTTTTATTCCACCTGTCTGTTGTATTTACAGAAGACATTTTCTGCCTCTAATAACTATATTTAGACTATATAATCTTGTACTCTATTTATTATTATTATTATTATTATTATTATTATTATCATCCTCTGGGGGGGGAGCTTCCCTAATTGGTAATGTTATGTACGCAGGGTGTGTAGCCCTATGTGTAAGATATAACGCAACCCAAAATTAGAGTTTAATTTCCGGCTAAAAACCCAGAGTGCATTTGGGATTTTTCATTTTGGTTTACTTGTTACTACACTGAATATAAAATAATCTGTCACAGTGTCCCTTTACATTTATGTTTATACACATAAGGCAGCCGCTGAGCAGCGATGAATCATGGATCTACATTTAAATTGCTCTTTGAATCCACCGGATGGATTTTCTCCCGAAACACGGTGCGGCAAAAAGAGGTCATTCCAAGCTGTTTCCATTGTATCTTCTCATTATACCTGCACCATATGCGAATTTGCCATTATCCAGAATGACAATGGAAATAGGGCTCCAGCATATTTATATATTTACACACCACCAATAATGGAACATCGTGAATGTTCAAAACCTAATATATTTTACTGTTATTGTTATTGTTTCATTAGTCCCCGCTAACTTGTCCCAACTTTGACTTTATTTATTTATCATTGATTTTATGAGTAATTCTTTGTAGCACCAGGAAAAGGATTCAGACGCTATGCCTTTTGTTCTTGGTGATTGTTAGAGTGCCCACAATGCCTTTTATCTCCTCTGAACTATAATTGTACAGCTAAAGCTCAGAAAGGGGGGGGTCTATGCATATTGATCACCCTGGAGGTTTAGAGGGTCTTGTCATGGTTAAGACAGCAATTATGGTATTTCAGTCATCCATAAACTTCACCTATAGATAGCAAGGTCACAATTCACTTGCCTCTCTTATACTATAATTTAAACCAAGTATTTTTTTTCTATAAAGGTATTCTAATATTAATGAATTCTGGCCTTGATTTTTTTTTTTCCTTGCTTTACGGTGTCTTCATCTTTCAAACACATGATGACGTTAAATTCTAATTGGTGATTGGCCATTCCTGTTGACAAAAACTGACATCATCATGCTTACGCTTTATCATTGGCATTTCCCTCCCACAATCCAATGCATATAGGTGAATCAGTACCTGTAAAGTACCCATCGTGTATACCCTGTGATGGCAACCCATCCACATTCTTCCCCTGGCCCCCATCCTCAACAACCCTGCATTAGAAAAATGGCTGGCAGATGAACATTGTTTGTAAGAAGTCATATGGACTTTGAAGTCCAGGAAATACAGTACGTAACCTAAATAAACGTATTCTTAACCATTAAATTACAGAATACCTGAAATGGTGTAACAATATATAAGTTATATCCTCAAATATTTATTTCAGTTGGGTTTAGCTGACCTTAAACATTTTCCAACTTTCCCCATTCCTGCAGCATTAAAAATGAATGCTCTGTCTTATATTTAATTCAGTGACTCACAATTTATGTTTCTGCTTCAAGTGTGATATTAATAATTCTACTTATAAGCCCAATTTTTATTTACATGAAACAAACAAACTTGAATGTGCACACCCACACACACAGGTTTTCTTTGCATAATTCGTTTTCCAGCTCTGTATTTTCACCTCACTATGGAATTTGCATACACACAAATGTGAATATTTAAAAAGCTGCTGTTTAACAGAGAAATATCAATCTTATAAAGACATATTTCAGAGACAAAATATGGCAACCTTAAAACCATGTTTTATGTGATTTTTATTGCTGCGTCGAAAACAAGCTGTATTACAAAAACACCTTGATTTTCCTTTTATTCCCCTCAGTATATGGACTCTGGCACTTTGCATACACAAAAAGGAACCGGCAAGCTTCTGAATATATCCCAAACATAATTTAGAAATTTTATATTAATTGGAAGAAGCACTGTGTTTAATCTTCTGTCATCCTGGAATGATACTGACTTAATAAATTTTCTTAAATAGGTGATTATGTGACATATTCCCAGGTACTACTGAGGGGGTACTACCCCTACCTGTCATCTAACAACATGGGGCATTTTTGAACTGTTGTACCCGGCAGTGCTAGGCCACAGGCGTATTAAACAACATCCCATAAGCCTCAATAATTGACATAATTTACATTTTTGTACTATCTGATTCACAGGAAATGTGCTTTTATTTACTCCCTAACTAACTTGACTCTGCCGAGCTTTTAGCCTGCAGAAGTACCGTAGAGGCGAGGCTGCTAACAGGGCTGTACAAGGAGAAGTGATTGCGAAGGACGGAGAGCTAAAAGGATATGTTTTCTTTGCTCCTGCGTCAATGCGACAAGACGTTTTGTTGAGTGCAAATGCGGTAAACACAGCTGGCGCCTTTGAGACAAGCCTCTCCTCAATTACAGACGCACTCCTTCGGAATATGACTGGAAAACAACACTCTAATGACACTAATACACCCCATCCTGGGATTTCGAAGCCCTGGAGTTAGGAAAGCTAACTTGGGGAAGGCAAAGAAGCTGAATGAAAGAAGATGTTAAACACAGGTTTCTTCAAGGTATGAAAATAATTTCCATAATATGAAAAAAGTCACAGTCACTCTAAGGCATTTCTGATTGCAATCAGAATATAATGATTTACTAAAAAAAAAACCTATATATACTGTATATATTTAATAAATCGATTTGTGTTTTTGGTTTTAATATAATAAAAACAGTCTATCCATTTCAAATAACTGCTTACCCAATATGAGGTTGTGGTAATCCTAGGAACCAATCCCAGGAAGCACAGGCACATGACAAGGGACACCCTGGATGACATCGCCCTCCTGCCTCTAAATTTAAAAATACAAGATATCAAAACATGATTTTATCAGAAAAAATGATACTGGCCTGCAGATAATAGGCCTTGGTGTAGAAGGCAATGTTACCTTGGTGTCCCTTAATAAAACAGCACCCTTCTGTGTTTTATGTACTAATGACCTTCAGAATGTTCACTATAATTCAAGAAAGATGTTCAGTAGTGCATTTCTGGAGACAGTTCTGTTCTCAGCATAGGCAAACACAGTCAAACCCGCTGGGCTGCCTCGGTTAGCTTTATAGTTGCAGTCACAGAAGGATGGATCTGACTTAATAAACAGGACCCTAAATCTCCTGTATCCTGTATGGCCTCAGGTGGAGAACTGAACATTACAAACATCGCAGCAAGTCCACAAACAAAAATCTAATTTATGTCTTATATTTAATAGAACAATCACAGTAAACATTGAAATTCCACCTGAAATCGAATCAGAAATTGATCACAATAAGAAAAGCTCCGAACACAGCCTTGCTATTCTCTAACCATATTGTTTGAGAGACTGGAAGTCTAGAAAGTACCGTTTATGTCGCAGAACTGCACACCCTGGAGCTTATTTCAGGAAGCACAAGGTGTGAGGTTGGTACACCCAAGAAGGACACTATCCTTTTCAGGGCACTCACAGAGACAAAGGAACAGTGTAGTAAGACCAGTCCAATGAAACAGAATGTCTTTGGACACGTAGTACGAGGACAGCACCCAAGGGAACTCCATTTTCATTTCTTACTCCTATCGGTGTGGTTTTTCCTTTGCCTATTGCAGCCTCCCTTTCTCTCCGTTGGTCTTTGTCACTGAGCCAAAGCAGCCTGCTGGCTGCCATCTGGGGGGGGGGGGCAGTGTTACTCTGCCTCTGCTTTCTCTCCCCCTTCTTATCGCCATCAAAGGCGTATCGTATATCCTGTGGCATCTCTTCCCAAGTTACGGAAAGCAAGCCGGGCAGACATGTCGCCTTTGTTCGGACGTGGCTACGCCTGTGCTGACGTCTCCATGTGCTTTATACAGTACAGCGTGGGCTGTTACTAAAAGCAGATCGCCAAAAAAATAATAAATCAGCCTTTATTATGCACATTAAAGAGAAAGGTAAGTGATCCTTTCCCTCCCATCGCTATTAAAGCTCATTTACGTCAGCTGAGTGTGCCACACACTTAGTAAAATCATTCAAACAGTTTTAACCCACAATAAGATACAGAACTTAAAAGGTCGACTTGCAATTCATATTCAACAACGTGATGGAAGACTTGGCCCATTACGACTGGATTTTAAAGACTGAGATATGCTATGATAATGTTTGGTAAACAATCCCATCTCCTAAGAAAAAATGTACAGTTTTGCTGCCTCTTAGGGTCGACTGCTTTGTAAACAGGTAATTAATCGTTCCATCGCCCCAACATGTGATGTCCAGCAGGCTTAAAATACATATATGAATCTCATTACTTGTAGGTTTTATTCTGTCGTGTTACTTTAATTGAACATGTTATACAAAAGAAAAAGCTGTATCTAGCCATATGCCTGTTACTTGTGTCAATGTGATCTCTACAAATGCTATACAAAATAAGTTATACAAAAAAATATATACTTCTCCTGGATTTTGTGCTGTGCTTCTAGCTGCAGGGTGCGCAGTAGAAAAGGGTACATTTGTCCCTGTTTGAGAAGCACCACCATTAGCTTTGTATCCTGACAATTTTCACTTCAAAATATGAGCGAGAAAAAGAATAAAACACACAACAACATTGACATATCACTGGCCTCTGTGTGCAATATGGAGTTTTTGATCCTTTGTTTTGTTTTCAAACGTTTCCTTGCAGGCGGAGCCTTGGGAGCAGCTAAACGAGGGCAATCTACAAGCGGCTGCGTGGTTATTTTGACGCCGACTAGATATCAGAAAAATCTCTCTCAAACCAAACCCCTCCAGAAAGTTGTTAGCCAGAAAATAGCGGCCAAAGGGGGCAGCTAGACCTTATGATTTAAGAGTTAAAGGAAACGAGTGAAAATAAGCAGTTTTGTTGTCTTGATTCTTTCATGGACACAAAATAAACTTGGACTAAATTTATATCGAAATCCTCCCACTCATTGTTAGTTCAGAGAATAGGCACGGGTTGAAACACCCAGACATAGGCTTCAGAAATGACTTGCTCTCTTTAAAAGGTCAGCATTTTCTTCAGTAAAATTAAAGATTTGATATTCTTGGTCAGTCTTTATTTTATATGGTCTGGAGCTCCAGCTAAAGTTCCGCCAGTTTCCTCATGAAGTCATTTTAATCCTTAAGATAAACTCATCTGTGATCAGTTAAGCCTATCATTAGAAATTTTTTAAAAAATTTAACCACCCAAACTCTTCACGGAGTAGGGCGTCCTCCCAACTGAATAAAAGGACACGAGTGTCAGAGGAGTGACCAAAGAGCCGATGTTCATCCTGATAGGAACTGCAACTTCAGCATCTTAGATGGGAGAACCTGTCCAATGGGCAACAGATGTAGTCTCTATGTGCCAAAGGGTTAGCAAAATTCCCCACTGGAAAATAGATCACTTTAAGACATGCCTGAAGTGTTCAAGAAGACATGCTGCAGAGTCTGTTATCATATGGAAAAAGAATTTGCAGTATGATGAAAACAAAACTGAATGTTTGGCACAAGAGTAACAGAGCTCATCTGCCAACACCTTCACTACACTAAAGTATGGTTCTGTCTGTATCTATCGCACAGGGATGTCTTTTGGCTACAGAGAACTGGGAACATGTCAAGATAGAGAGAACAAAGATTGGAGCCAAATACAGTCAAATCCTAGAGGAGAAGCTGATAGTCAGAAAGAGATTTGGGCAAAGATTTACATTTCAATGGAGCACAAAACCAGAGCTTACAGGCAAAACAGTCCTAGGATGACTATGGAAGGAGAAGGTGAAGGTCCCTTTACTGGCCCAACCGAAGCTCATACTTGAATACTATTCAAAATCAGAGGGTAAATTCACTCAGGTTCCCCATCTGTGCTGACAGAACTGTATCTCATTTTACCCACTATATTTGCTGCCACACAGTTTGGACTGATATAGGTAAACACTCGGATGTGTAGCAGGAACGCCTAAAAAATGACATTCTGAAGGGTTAGAAATGTCTTTTTGTGAAAAGTACATTACCTTAATCACCTGAAAATATGCTTCAATGCACAATAAAGCTGTGTAAGTTAAAATGAATGAGTATCAACGAAAAACTCTAATGAGATTCACAGGGTTTAGATCACCTGCAGTGTTTGAAGACACTTACTGGACAAGACACTTACTGGACATTTATCCAGTAGTTCAGGCTTGATATTGCTTCTCAACAGTTCTGTTGATTTCCAGCTAAATCTTTTCCCCCTCATATAAGGAGCATTGTTGCTGTTGTGACAGGTACACGGATTCGGGCAGGACACAGCAGGGCATGACGAGATAGGATTTTCTGCCGTTGTGCTTTTCTGCTCTGTACTATGCTACTTCCTGTAATTGCAAGTTGTTTGCATGACTCGTTTCATTTATTCATAAGCAATGTTTTAATTAATTTACAGTCCCAGTCAAAAGTTTGGACACACCAAGCCGCTTACAAAGGAAAGTGATAGTGTCGCAACACATGACCTGGCCAATTAATATAACCACAGTAGGAATGGTTTAGGAGGAGTTTGATCAGAGAGTGAGGGAAAAGAGGTGACTGAGTGCTCAGAATATGTGGGACCTCCTTCAAGACAGCTGGAAAAGAATCCCAGGAGGCCACCTCATAAAACTGGTGTACAGGAGAGAGTAGGGTCAGCCAGTCCCTGAATCAATTGGGGTTTAGGGTCCTGCTGAAAGGCCCAATGGTGGCATCACTCTGCCAACCATGGGATTTGAACTGACAGCCTTCTGAGTCCCAACCAACAGATCTGCCCCACCCCCAAGATTTTTTTTTTTTGTTTAATATTTTTTTGGTCAGTACATAATCCATATATGTTATTTTATAGCTTTTATGTCTTTATAATGATTCTAAAATATAGAGAATAGTACAATTAAACCTTTCTATGGGTAGGTGTGTCCAAACATTTGACTGGTATTGTATATGAACATTTATTTACATTTACACGGGGATGCCGGAGGGGCATGGACACCCTGGCAGATTCAGGGCCCGACACTTGATTAGGAGACCTTAAATTTATAAAATTATACATAAAATTGGGCAGGGGAGGGAAGATAACATTTTGTCTGGGGGCCAGAATTTCTAGGTATGCCTCTGCATTTACATCTATTTTTATCTAGCAGACACTTTTGTCCAAAACGACATAAAAGTGAGGCAAATAGCACATTGCAAACATACAGTACATTCTGTCAAAGAGTCAAGCAGACGTAAGTGCAGCTAGGCTGAGCTTCCAGTGAATGCCCAGGTACAAGTATAAGCAATATTATTTCGTAGTGTATATGTATTTTGCAATAATGCTATGCAATTTTTTGAATGCAAATACTTGTGAATGTCTGTTCTGTGTTTTCAAGTTAAGACTTGAAATGACTTGGAATGTCAAACGTAATCTGAAATGATAATATGCAAATCTTTAAAATATTAGAAGATTTTATTATTTTCAAAAACATTTCATACCACTTTACTGACAGTAATGTTTTCATGGTGCAAGATATGCAAAGAGACTTTAGGCTTGTAAAATAAGATCATTCCTCTGGGCGGTGAAAGGTTAAGGCCGAAAGGAACTGTCGAAATAAAATTAAATTACAAAATACACTCATTATAAATGCATGACACACATCTCAAAATTGCTGAAGGAAAGGTACATCACACAGCTACAGTTCTGCTAAATGGTGTTCTTAGTAACACATCCAGCTCATTTGTAATAGATCCTTGCAATGGATCCTTGTAATATACCCCAGTATGTACTTTCTGATCCAGCCTTGATCATTTTTCTTTAGTATAATTAATTGTTTTGTCAAACAAAATGTTTCTTCAGAAGATGCCTTAATTATCCTGATCTGTGGACTACATATGAAATTTAAAATCATAAGGTAATTTAAAAAAATAAGATCATCAGGGCACAGCTATCATTCTAGTGTATTAACTAATGTAAGCAACCAACTAGCGCTGGACAGTATACCACATCAACCAGTATACTGGTTTTTATGTCCCGTAATGGAACAGCTGTAATGCTTCAGAAAACTAGGTCTACATATTATTGTTCACTGATAGAAGCACTATGGATCTCTGTACAGAGTGCATCGAGAGGGCATACCTGTGCATACTCTTCCTGCTAACAGTTATAGCTGTATAACACAACTATTTGCCAAATATAACTGCTCAGCATTATAGAATATATAGCTACTGCTTCAGTCTGTGCCTGAAAATTTGGATTACGTGTAATACAATTAGGTCCGTTATTAAATGTATATTGATAAAGAAAAATCCCTAATATTATCAATTTATAATAATTATTCAAATCTGCTGGTTAAGCAAACATGTAGGTACCAAACTAAATATACAATAACAGTCAATAAAACATGTCTCTATTCAGCTAAATATATGGTTATAAATCAGTAAAACATGTTGCTATTGAGCAGAATATACATTAATAACACTATGTAACACAAATTTTGTTCCTGGACAATACATGTTATTTCTTAATTGCTTATGTTGTAAAAG